>CAJQZP010001258.1:420000-775000 GCA_907164705.1 Parnassius apollo
AACTGCACTCTTAAGTCTTATTGCCTTAAGTTACGGTCCATTTCAGTTTGTTTTGACTGTACAGATTTAGTGTGACTGTAATTTACGTAGTTTTAATTATTTTGGGATAAAAATTACCTATATTAAAAATCATAGGAATCGATTCCGTAAACAATTCTGAAGAAAGTACTTTCTCAAAGTGCATTAATTATGTTACATGTTGTATAAGACTGTTTACAAGGTTCAAAACTTTTTGCTGTTTTGTGAATGGAGTGATAGAAACTGGTTTAAAAACAAGCAATAATTATATGAGGATCATTTCAATATATGAAGTTAATTTTTATACTTATGAATTCCATTATATTTTATATTATTTTTGTAATTTTCTACCAAAGTAGATTAAGGATATGTTGTCTTTTATAATTCTCTTTTCTGTTCATCATCATATGTTATTTATGAATTAAATTAAATATAAATCTTAAATCTGTTAGTCATACCTAAAATTATATTACACATCATAGTGCAGACAATTGACATAGGCCCATTTTCCATATGTCGCCAATTTGGTAGAAAAACTTTCGTCTAGGTCGTCTCCTCCCGAGTCTGCCCTTCAGCTCTGCGACATATATTGATCTGTCCTAGCTCATTCTTTCCACATGACCAAACCACCAAAGCATTGCCTTTCTTAATCCTGTTCACAACATCATATTTTATTATTAATTATCAAACATTATACTCGTAAAAATATATAAATAATGATATATACTATACTAATAGGTGTAAGAGTCAAAATATCAATTTTAAACTAAGTTATTTTTTAAGTTGACTTATATGGGTATTAACACTGCCCTACACTTTTAACGCCTAAAACACAAAACAAGCCTACCATGGGCATAGTTAATTTAAAAAAAAATTACTACGTCCATGGTAGGCTTGTGCAACATAAAAGATTTTTAGGTTTTTTTTTGCTATTAAATCATAGTAGAAAACCGGCTCGAATCATTCTATTATATTCCGTTCATTTTTGTATTGTTTTAATAAAGCATTTTAGAATCTCTTTGTGTAATTGACATTAGTCTATAAGAACGCATAAGTTTGTCTGTAAAAAATCCGTCCATTTTTAGATTGTTTTATAAATAATCTCAGAATCAATGAGATGCGTAATTGTTATAAGTCTATGTGAACACAAAAGTTGTATCTAATATTAAATGTGAATATGTTATATATCTAAGTTTCGATTGACAAAGAATATTTTTATTTTTTACAACTTTAATGCCTGCTGTAAATCAGCCTATGTAAAAAGGTTTTTGATATTTGACTTATTAAATTTGTAAAAACTAATATTTTAAGGTAACACTTCTACAAATTACAAATGTCTGAAAGCAATTTATAACACTCTTGAATATCTTAAGTCTCAGTAATAGTTTTTATTTTTTATTTATAGTATGAGAGAAAAATGGAATTAATCCCCAGTGATGGTTTATACTTTTTCGAAGAAAACATTACTTAAATTTTGAAATAGGGTTTCTAACCACAGACCATAGACTATATGTTTTGCAGCTTTTTTAAATCTGTTATGCAATTGCTGCCACGCTAAAATAATCGATATTAGCCTAGATTTTTCATTGTTTCATTTCATCAATTTTGCTAAGCCTAAAAAGTAGTACTCTAGTACTAATTTCTAGAATTTTATTAGCCTTAAATTAATTAATTAATGTAAATAATGAAAATGACCATGGAATAAATATTAAACAAATCTTTTCTATTTTATAGCATGTTGTTGACATACTACCCAATTTGTAGTTTGTTGTGCCTTATATGTTCCACAAAGTGTGGCAACACTACATTGAAATAATATTTTATTTACCTCCGGAACATTTATACTAGAAAAGGTTTTTTCGCTATGTATTAAATTTAATATATTGTATGGCATATACATATCAAAATATAACATTAATATAAGCATTATGGTAGCATTTTTTGATATAAAAAAGTAAACACAATTCATTTTGTGAATGTAACTAGTTCTTAATTCTGTATCGTAGAAAGCTGTGTCCACACTGATGAATGTAGTTTTATATTTTATTATTTAGGCATATTTTGCTTCATTTTTACTGTTAGTAAAACTACTCATTGGAATTGTCTTCTACAACAAGAACATACAAACATTATTATACATAAGCAAATATATAGATAAGAATATTGCATCAAAAATTATTATTTTATTATCAGATCTGGGTTAAACTAAATTATGAGATACGAGAATTATTAGTAATGTTTTAATGCAGTAATTGAAAATAGGAAAAAAAATGTGCTCAAGTGTAGATGCGGCACAACAAGTTGTAATTATACAATATTCTTTATTATTATATTCTTTAATTAAAAATTATTTATATTTTTGACCATACAGACCTACACTTATTTTATATACCGTCCATTTTTGAGTGCCTTTTGCATTTTTATTGTAATAAATCATTTTTCAAATATGCGTTCCTGTTTTTATGTTCCTTGGCTGTACATTTCTTCTATGCTGGAAATAATACAAACAGATATATCGTGCTGTGCACCCATACAATTATAATGTCATACAGGACTAATTAGTCCCGAAATTCAACTTGGCCATCCCCATTGTTAGTAATTTCTCAACTTTTCCTAATATGTACCTTCACTAAGGTATTTTAATGGATATTTTGGGACAAGTCATGGCCGTAATGTATGCTCAACACTTGAAACTTATTTAAATATGTCGTTTTAAATATAAACATTCCACCAAAAAGATATTGAAAAGAGGGCCAAGTTTGAGACTTAGTACTTTCGAGGGCTTCACAATGATCACATTATACATTCTTGTAGTTTATACAATTTAAACAACTTTGTAGTGGCGGTGTAATATCCACTACCCCATATCGTCCTGTGAGTGGCGAGTGAGGAGCGACAGAGAAATTGAATATTATGAGGCAGCGGCGTCTTGCTGATAACAAAATAATAAAACCCAAATACCCAAAACCCAAAATAATAAAAAGCTGCGGTTGACAACCCGCTCGCCAGGCATGTCAGCTACGGCAAAATTACCCCCTATGAGCGAGATGTGGATAATAATAAATTGGGTCATTCCAGATTTTTTAAATAAAAATTAATCTCTGAAAGATTAAAGCGCCTTTTTACTAACAAACAGCGTTAAATATAGAAATGGATTCAATACTACATAGAAATTTCACTGCGGCTTTGGCACTTGAGCTACTTCAGCTGCACCTAAAAGTCCACTGATGAACATAAGTTCCCTCGTAGATTGCCTCATAGGTGGGATGTATTCCACAGTCGCCACTTATTCACTTTAGTAATCTATGACCGCTAGACATGGGTCGTACTTGCAAAGTCGAGTACCAGGCCTTCCAAGTACGTCCACCTTCAGATACCAGTGCCAAAAACCAGGGCTCGAGATACTTTCAAGTATTTTATTTCTGCATAGAAAATTGATTCGTAAAGGTCATATAAATAAGGAGTGCAATTGCATATCGACGACGAAGTGGCAATTACTCCTAACTCAAAAAACACTACAGGAGACGAAAAAAAACATTTCACTTAATTTTACGTATACTTTTGGAACATTGTAAAGTTTTAATTTTGTTACAGGAAGATAAGAAAATAAGACTGTATTGTTAAATATAGTGAAATATTACAGGTTTCTGAAATATTACTACATAGGAGGAATTGTTACAATTTTTTTTTTAATTTTTATTTTCTTGAGATAGCAGGTATTGCAACGAAAAAAAAACCTTATTTTGATTGAATAATCACTATTTATTAATCACTCTTAGTGAAACATTGGAATAAGCTTAGTATTTAAAATACTGGACGAAATCACAAACATTGTATGTTTAAAAATCTACAGTGTTGTTACAATAATCTAAAATACAAGTAGGCACCAATTTTTAAAAAAAGTAAAGACACATAACAAAAAGATAATTTGAAATCTGAGAACTACAAATAATAAATCAACGATTAACTGGACCTTATCATGATAAAAAATCAACTCAATTTGCAAGAAATATATTCCTGTCAGTAGATATGACTTGCTGTTGAATATACTTACAATCTTCTGATTACCTACCTAACTAAAACACAAGTAGAAGTATTCGCTTATAGAACTAATAATACCCAAATGTCTACAAAATTAGTATAATATGACAAATATCTAAGAACTTAACTAGGTACCTACTAAAATACAAATTAACATTAGTTATACCTCGGAACATTTGTAAATAAAAAATTTTTGCATTAATAACAATCATAAATCTTTTAAAAATATAAATTGTAATTAAAGAAACAAAACACAAGGAACATAATTGTTACAGCCACCTACTACATCATGGCATAAAATAGTGCAATTATAATAAAACCTGCATATTCGAAAGGCAAAGAGTCCTAAAAGGCATGACAATCGTTAGGAAGTACTGCCTTTAATTGCTGAAGATAATTGAATTTTGTAGCTTTTATTGGAATTCTATTCGAATACATTTGACGATGAATACATTTCGGAACTTATAGTCTTGGGTCTCTGTGGAAGAGAAGTCCAATCTTCATCAAAGTTGAGCTTTACTTCATCTGTCATTGTGTTGTATTTTACGGCTCTTATGTCTACTACTTGTGGATCGCCAGCCCTACGCCCAGGTCTTATACTTTTTTAATACCAATTTTCAGTATCAGCGTAGTTTTTTACAAACTTGTAGTCAACTTGTTATAACTTCATAAGTATTTATCCTGCGTGCTTCCTTTGTAATTGTACTGTAATCGTTTGGTAAGTGAATTTTCTCGATTTTTGAGTTTTCGTTCAATTGCCGCATGGACAGTCGCACTCCATTTGCGTATGTCCTGGTTCTAGAAACTTTTGAGTTATAGTGATATTATTGTACTTTTTACTTAGAAACAGCAGGGCATTTGACATAATAGTATTACGATTTTGATACGTACACCCATCTGAATAAATTACGATTGGTAGGAGTTGGTGAACGCAATGTCTTTCGATATAATCGACTAAAAATGACACAAATGTACTTGCAGTTAAGTCAGCCGATGTTTCATCAAACCAATAGCAAGTGCAATGTGTACTAATTAAATTGAACACTGTGAAGTTATGGACTGTTAATTTGGTTTTAAAGTATAACGCACCAGCGGTTAAAAAGGGACTACATACTCTAAACTACAGATTCTAAATCCATGCTCAGTAAAATAAATTCCCCGTCAGCAGTTTTCTTTTTATCAATTTCCTTTTATTTTTTTATTATCTAGAAAGTTGTTTAACGTCAATAACTTTTGCGTATTATCGGATCTTGATGTAGGATTGCGGACTAAGTTTCTTAATTCTTGATGTGGTATCATACCAAACTCATTATTTTTGTCCAAGAACGTACAGTAAAAGTTCCCAGCGAAAGCGTGTTAAGGTACATAGTTCTACACACTTGTACTTTATCTGATCCATCATTATTGATAGGCAAAACATATAATGCAGTTTCTGTACGCCTGGAATGAACATTGTTTGTTGTTTTTTGAGCAGTTTTTGAGCGTTTCACTAATGAGTTAACATAGATTTGGCGTTCCCAATTCATTTGCTTCCAAAAGAATCTGTGTATTTGTTTTCTACAGTCTTCACTTATTTTAGAACACTCTCTTAACTTACTTTTAACACAATAATCAGACTTGCATCGTTCTCCCATTATTCGAGCAGATCTTGAAGTATCCTGTAAAATTTTTCTATTTACTGGTTTTGAATATCCTAAGTACTGCTCTCCTTGCATCCTACGTAATTTGGCTTTGTTTCTCTTCCACGTATTTGGCAAGGCCTTGTGGTGACGCTTCCTACCCTCGTTGATATCCTCAATATCTGTATCTGTATCAATGTCGGTTTCTGTGTCAGAATCATTACCACTAAGACTCGCTAAGTCATTATGAAAGGTTATTCATAGTAAAGAATTATCAAGATGAGAATAGACAGCTTCACACTTCTGATTCAGCAGAGAAAATAACATCGTTTTTGTCAAGCTGCTGAAGGGGTTCACGGTATCATACGTCAAATTAGAAAGCGACCAAGATTTGGTTAAACGGTTGCTGCAATGCCAGTTGTGTGATAGTTATTTTTATATTGATATTGTGGCATCATCAGCTAAATAGGAGCTCCGAACAGCTAGTGATTGTGGATGAAGGCAAGCATTAGTTAGTTCAACATAGCAATTTATTTGCGAGAAACTACCTAAATCATTATACATATTCAAGAAGACTTGAACTAGGTGAGTTAATAAGATAAGCATATCAGCCCCATTAAATCTAATTGTCTAGATTCTAGATAGACTTTCATCCCATGCACAACTAACTTCAAACTGCTCGATGAGTCGCGCGAAAATTAACCGTCATTCAGTCGGCTACTAGATCACCACGAAACGGACGTGCCATAGCTTAGCTAGGATAAATTGCCAGCAATTATTTTTTAGAATAACTAAGAAGGTACTGCCACACTTCAATATCTTGCTCAATTTTGACCCTAAAGACCTAGTGTCTTCATGAGGACCTGAATTAGGTAATTTTAAGTATAACTATGGAATAAAAAAAATTCGCAATAATTGAGATAGGAGTAATTGCCACTTCGTCGTCGATATGCTAAAATAGTAAACTTTCAAACCTTGTTGGAAGAAAAATACTTGCATAGAACATTGATCCGTAACTATATACAAATAAAGAGCTCAAGCGTGTTTACGAAAAAACTTCCAAACCTTTAAAGTTCCAAATTTCAAGCCTTGTTAGAAGAAAAATACCACAGAGTACATTATATATACCTGGAAAAAAATACTAGGACAACAATGATCCGTAACATACTCGTAATATAATTAAGAAGCAGAATCGCGTTCACAAAAAAAAAACTTCCAATAATTTAAGGTAAATATATCTTGATAGAACAATGATCCGTAATAGAATATAAATAAGGAGCAGAATCGCGTCGAATGTCAACAGCGGGAATATTCAAATACTTTGAAGTTAGTCTTGCGAGTATTTTGGGTCGGCACTTGGTCGGCATTCTTGCAAGTAAATACCTGGCATAAGAATCGAGTCGCGTAAATATGCACGCATCCATCTGAGCACCAGAGCCGTGGTAGCTCAGATGGTTAGCGTTCGCTGTAAATTTCACAATACGCGAGCAAACCGGATTCGATCCCCGCCGGCACCAATAAAATTGTTAATTGCAATTTTAAGTGCTGATTTACCACGTGCTCGGCGGTGAAGGAAAACATCGTGAGGAAACCTGCATGTCTGAGAAATAAGAAAAAAACATATTTCGAAGACATGTGAAGTTCGCCAACACGCATTGGGGCAGCGCGGCGGGCTATTCCTTGCCCTAAAATCCTCTCAGCAATGAGGGGAGGCCTGTGCCCAGCAGTGGGACGTATATGGGCTGTAACTTTACTTTATTTTACATTTAAATATGCACCTTCCCCAGCAACCGCAGTTTTGATTCGAGCTTTTAGGCGTACATTACACACTCGTGCAGGCGTACATTACGCTCATGTAGGCGTCAATCAATTCCATCAATCATGATTGATAATAAACGGATGGTGACTGATAGGTGTATATTACGCGCTCATGTAGGCTTCAATCACTGCATTACACGGTAGGTTATTCGTCAATCACAGCCATGATTGTTGTAAAACTGACAGCCTTCATCAGCGTGTAATGTACGCCTAAGAGGCGACAGAGGGAAATGAAAGGAGTTGCGCAGTAGCATTTTTCTGTAATTACACGCGCATGCAGGCTGTCAGTTTTACAACAATCGTAGCTGTGATTGACGAATAACCTACCGTGTAATGCAGTGATTGACGCCTGCATGAGCGCGTAATGTACACCTATTAGTCACCATCCGTTTTTTTATCAATTATGATTGATGGAATTGATGGACGCCTGCATGAGCGTGTAATGTATGCCTTACGATAAGCGTGGTATGGCATAGAGTAACATATAAAACATTCTTTCTAGTCTTCGCCCATGCCTCGCAAGTGATATTTTGGATGCCGCTTAGCTTAACATAAATCGCCTCTGAATCGTTAGTTCGATCAATGTAAAGGTATGTAAGTATAATAATGTCTAGTTTGTACGTACTGTTGTTTAAGATTCTACGTACTTATTTTCTTGGATGATAACCGTCCTAATATACAAAAGCGCTCCTACTAAACCAAAATATAAAATTATGTACACAAGCATGTAAAGCACAACAATCATGCGAAGTAAACCCATTTTTATACAATATTTTACTCTATGCTATCGTCAGATTGTACTTTTTTCTTTGTTTTTGTATTAGTCTTTGTATTGTGACATTTTAATTTCTTGTGTTTCGGATTTGAGGCTTTGGAGTTCGTCGAAATTTGGCCATAACGGTTGTTTTAATTTTGCCTAGCAGGAGGATGAAAGACAGGGTTGTCAAATCAAATGCCATCAAATGCTTTTGTCAATTAAAACCTTTATAGTAGTTTGTGATTAAAACCTATTAAAACGTTAGTGAAATTCATAGAGCAGCACAGGCCATCGGCATACGATGCACTATGAGACCAAGCAGCGTTTTCCATCTCAAAAATGGTTCAGACAAAAGTTACAGAAACCGTTTTAACTGTTTCGTATTCTTCTGAGAAAATAGAGCTATCCGATATAATATTAAAAAAAATCAGTTTTCGATATAAATTACATGCAAACTTTGCACTTTGATGATTTCATATTAATAAGATTACTTATTATGGATGGTTGGGCGGCGGGCCTAAGGGTTCCCCAGTTCGATTCCCAGGTTGAGTCTTGACCCTATTTTGCGAGATGTTATACTAAGTGGACTGTATACGTGATGGCTTCTTATGCCTCAACAAGATGGCGAATGTGACACGCGGCACCTTAGACAATGCACTCGCTCTTCCAAAATCTATTGCTTGCCAAGGTTAAGGAGGGAATTCTACTTGAGCACATCAGGAGAAACAAAATGGGGCAGGTTAACTAATAAACAAAATGCTCAAATAGGAACAAAAATTACGGGAAACACACTTACCGGGGTGTGATTCTGATGCAGCAGACGACGCTTCCGTTGCGGTGTTGCGACGTAAGGTGGGTTCTTCTGGGGCGCCCCAGAGATGTGATCCAGGCCAGTGGTGCGAAGAAAGAGAGCGATGCGCGACGATATCTCTCACTATGTGAGGCGGTTACTTCTGGAGCTCGACTGCTCCAGGTGGTGCGGTTCAGACTAGCGGCGCGTGGCAAGAGGCCGATCGAGGGCAGCGCGCGAGCCTATATTGCCTCGACTTTCCCACCAATGCACCTCGGTCGGGCGCGCGTCTCATTGGTCGAAAGAATCGCGTCACCTTCTAGATGCCCCCCTTTCCCCTTTAAGTGTGTACGGAAGGGATATTAGGTCAAAGGATGGATAAACACTTGGCAAATATACCCTCGAACAAAATTAAAATACATGAATCGTTCCCGCGTAACCATCCCCCCCGGCTTAAAGGGTCCCCTTCAAAATAACTAACGCTAAGATTAAACCTAATTTTCGACTACAATTTCTAATCTAGAAAGCTAATTCAAACTATTGAATGGGCAAAGGGCACAAACGGACAACAGGGCGCATGTAAGACCCAGTCGTGGTTCTAACGCGAGCTACCCTAGTTACCCCGTCGGAACCGGGAAAAACTTCTTCGACGATCCCTAATGGCCAATGGAGAGGCGGCGTATTCTCCTTGGTGAGCACAACCACAGTTCCGACAGTTAAAGGTTCAGTTGTTGTGTTCCATTTTGCCGAGACTGCAACGTATGCAAGTATTCCATCTTCCATCGTTTCCAAAACGACTGCACCAAGCGGTCCAATAATTTATGGCGTGCGGAAATACTAAGTTTATTCTCGTCCATGTCTATGGCGGGCAGATATTTCAAAGGCGGCATTAAATTCAAAAAATGTGCTGGAGTTAGAGCCAGCGGCTCCAAGGGGTCACTTGACAACGTAAGACAAAGGGGGCGACTATTCATGACGCACTCAATTTGAGCGAGCACAGTACTTAACTCTTCGAAGGACAAAATTTTATCTTCTATTACTCGGTATAAATGACTCTTTAGACTCTTAATAGTCTTAGTAGTAGTAATTAGTCTCCCAATTTCCCCCAAAATGGCTCGCGGCCGGGACGTTCAGAGACCACTCGATGCGGTTCTTGGCTAGGATGTGAGTGAATTCCGAATTATAATATTCACTGGTTAAAAGCTCATGTAGTTCTAATAAAATACGTTTCGCGCCGACGTAGTTTGTACCGTTATCCGAATACAATTTACTTACAGGGCCACGGCGGGAAAGAAATCTTTTAAATGCACCCATGAAGCCCGCTGTGTTTAGATCACCAACGAGTTCTATATGCACAGCCCGAGTAGTCAGACATACGAAAATGCAAACGTAAGCTTTTGTGGATCTTATACCACGCACGCGAGTGAGCGTGACCTTAAACGGACCAGCAAAGTCAGACCCGGTGTGCATAAAGGGTTTTACGGATTGTGTTACTAGACAAGACCTAAGGTCCGCCATTTACGGAAATGACGACTTAGGACGTACACGAAAGCAAGCCATACAACTGTGCACCCGATTGCGACGCAAGATTGACATCAGCAAGTCGGGGCCAGCGTGAGAATTCAATTTATGGTGGTAATCTACTAATAAATTCATGATATGGTCCTTACGCGGTAAAACTATAGGGTGCCGTTGGTCGAAACTCAACTGCGAGTTAGACAAGCGCCCACCTACCCTGACGATTCCATCTTGTAAAAATGGCTTAAGACGTTGAAAAGCACGACTACAAGTTCTATTCGATTGTAATCTTTTAATTTCATCGGAAAAATGCGCACGTTGAAGTTCACGCAATGCTAGCAACTCGGCATAGCTGTAATCGGACGCTACGATATACAAATGTCGCGGTAGAAGCTTCACGAATCGACAAACGTAAATCACGATATGCAATAATTTCGACCAAGAGGACAAACGGTTCCCCAAAGCCATGATTGGAGAAACCTCGGTCGAAACGTTCGCAACCAGAGCGTGCCTCTTCTCTTCCGGAAGTTGGGACACTGACGAAGGGTCGAAATCGGTTATTGGCCACTGCGAGGGTTCCAAGTGAACCCAAGAAGGTCCGTGGAACCAAAGCGGATGGTCCATTATTTGCATCGGGGTGAATCCACGAGATAGACAATCGGCAGGGTTTTCCTAACCGGACACCTGATAAAAGTTCCGCGATTCTAACTTGTCTTGGATCTTGGCCACTCGGTTCGCGACAAACGTATCCCAATGGTTGGGTGAAGAATGAACCCAACATAAAGCGACGGTTGAGTCAGAAAAGGCAAATATTCTTTCTATGTGAACTCTGTCACTACATGCTCTGGTAACTGCGGTGATAAGCTTGGCAAGGACTAATATCGCGCAAAGCTCTAAGCGCGCGAGAGACAACCTTACGAGGGGAGACCCTTGACTTAGA
The DNA here is from genome assembly GCA_907164705.1 of Parnassius apollo. Classification (NCBI taxonomy): domain Eukaryota; kingdom Metazoa; phylum Arthropoda; class Insecta; order Lepidoptera; family Papilionidae; genus Parnassius; species Parnassius apollo. The sequence goes on from CAJQZP010001258.1 coordinate 431,502, forward strand.
GCTAATGAGGCTGATCGAATTTCTACCATTATTCTGGACGTGAAAATGTACAACGCCCCCGTAAGCCTTCTCGCTAGCGCCTGAAAACCCAACGACAGTGATGACGCTATTTCTATCGACGTTTATATGACGTGGTATTTTAATTTCGCTTAGTAAAGGAAGTTCCTCTCTAAAACGTAGCCACGAACGAACAATGCTATCAGGCGGCGGGTCATCGCAATCGCATTCACATAACCAAAGTTGTTTAATCAAAAGCTTAGCGTATAGCACCACCGGGGCTACGAAAGCAATGACATCCCATAATCTAGCAACGCACGACAGCATTGTGCGCCTTGTGAACGTTTCTGCGGGCGGGTTTACCTTAAGGCTAAACACGTCGGACTCCGGTGACCTACACAAACCGAGCACCTTGTGCGTATCAGAATCGTCGAATTCCTTTATCGCGGAAAGGCCGTGTGATAGTGCGATTGTATCTAAAACCGTACGCGAATTACTAGTCCACTTGACGAGATCGAATTGACCAGATTTCATGAGCTTTATAACCTCGGCGGTAGTTAGGATGGCCTCCTCCACGCTATCGACCGAATACACAAAATCATCCATATATAACCCACTCTCAATTGCCCTCTTAGCTTTAGGATAAGAGGGACCCTCATCAGAGGCGAGCTGTCTCACCGTGTGTAGCGCATGAAATGGGCTCGACTTTAAACCAAAACAAACGCGATTAAATTCAAACACCATTAGAGGTTCCTTTGGGTCAAAGCGATATAAAATGCGTTGAAATCGACGGTCGCATTCACGGACTACTATGCAAAGAAACATTTGGTGAATATCGGCGGATAGTGCTATACTGAATAAACGAAAATTTGTTATTATATTAAATAAATTTCCCTGTAAATTTTGCCCACTATAGAGGATATCGTTAAGAGAAAGGTGAGTGCTAGTTCTAGCACTAACATCGAGCACTACACGTAACTTGGACGTAAGTTTGTCTTCCCTAATGACATCGTGATGTATGAAATACGACGGCGCGTCTTCGTAGTTATCTAATTTTGGAGCCACAAGTGATATGTAACCCTCCCTTATATATTCATTAATGACGCCGTCATAAGCCTCTTTTAATATGGGCGAAGCGAGCATCGTACGCTCCAAACAATAGAAACGTTTTTCCGCCATTTAACGCGAGTCGCCGAGAGACAAAACATCTCCTTTAAAGGGTAGCGCTACACTATATCGACCGTCGCGATCACGAACGGTCGTGCGGACGTAAATTTCCTCGCATAATCTATCATCTGGGATAACTATAGGTGGAACGTTCACCTCCTCCATCTCTCAAAATTTGCGAACTAACGACTCGAGCGGTTCGACAGCCATACAACAATAAGAGGTTGCCGAAATATTATCGATGATAGGGGCGGAACCAATGATGACGTAGCCCAAGGTGGTCTCCAGTGCGTAAGGCGCGGTATGCGAGGGGTTGCCTCTGACCTTATTGTGTAACAAAAGATGAGGGAAAAGCGATGCTCCAATGAGCATGTCTATATCTCCGGGGACTGCGTAAGTATCGTCTGCCAGAGTCAAATTCTCAAAATCAATCATTGCCGAGGTATCGACCAAAACGGTTGGTAGACGCTCGGTGACTTTATCTACTACTAATGCATTTATATTAAAGTTAATACTACGATCTAGCCGAGAATCAATTTTCAAATTTATAGAGCCCTGGGTAATTTTATTAGTACCTCCGATGCCTTTGACTATGGGACATGAAGGTATCTTATTTATTAGCAATCCTAAACGCTGGCAACATTGTCGTGTTATAAAGCTACTCTGTGATCCGCTGTCTAGCAACGTACGGACACTTTGTTCGTTTCCTTGCGAATCCCTAACTACGATACGGGCTGTACCCAGCAACACGGTGGAAGGAGACTGCCTTCCCGTATTCGACAGTAAGCACAGGGCGACGTCACCCGGTCGACCGTTAGAATCGTCGACTTTATAGTTCATAAAAGATAGCTTGATCTCTGCGACAGCTGTCAGTAAAAATCACGCCTATGAAGTCCTGAATTTCTTAGTAGTACAGACAGTACCTGTCAATGTCATACTTCATGGACATGCACTAATTAAGTCGGCATTACTCGACTCCTTGTCAGATTTACTCGACGCGAATATGTTGCCACTTTCGAAATGTAATAACGTGTGATGTCTGCTGGCGCACTTGTTACACACGGAACTAGAATTGCATTTAGCAACTAAATGTCTATCGCTTAGGCAATTTAAACATAAGTTGTTCGTCTTTACTATTCCATAACGTTCGATGGGTGAATGTTTACGGAAGGTCGCACAATAATTATCGTGTTGTTTATTCTTACATAGAACACAGGCGCTATGAGGCGATGTAGGCGCAGCGGTTACGTACGTCAGAGATCCAGCGGTCCTAGTTGATGAAATCTGTCTGCGATCGACACATTTCTTAACTTCTTGTTTGACATTCGAGGAGCGCTGTATCACTTTAATTTGATCTCGTACAAAGGATGCTAAGGAGTCGAATGACGGTAACTCAGAGCTACGATGCTCAATTTCAAACGCACGCATGGTGTCCGAGTCTAGTTTTTTTCAAGCGATATGGAGAAACACTACGTCCATAAGGTCATAAAATTTCAGGTTCTTGAGCGCAGCCACCGATGCTACAAATTTATTTAAAAACTGCTCTAAGCCAGTGATGTTCGCGGGTTATATAGCTTTAAGATCGAATATCTGGTCTAAATATGAAGAGGCTAACATTCGCTTATCTTGAACAATATTGTGAACTCCGAAGTTGACTATAGGATCTCAGTGACGGCACTAATTAGGATGATCGTGTTTGAACTCATTTGAAAGGGCTCATAAAGACCTGGATGACTGTTATGATCTCACCATTCTGATGGTGCAATCCGAAGATCTGTTGAGCGACTGATCAGAGTCTGTATCAGAGTTGTCACTGTCATCGAACGATACTGTTAGAATATATACGTGTGTGAAATTGTTAGTTTATTGTTTTTTTTTTAGTTTGCAATATGGCTCTTGTTATTGTGGTTAGGTCACAATAATTCTACGAATGTCCGGTCTTCGGTCGCTCACATCTTGTCTTGAGTCTTCTAGGTAGGAAAGGAGTTGGCGGTTATTGATGTGGATAAAAACAAAACATATCTAAATACACAAGTTATGGACATCACAATACACAACAAACATCTTTTTATAGGAGGGGAGTAGCCTCAGCACGGAAAAGAGGTTAAGCTAAAATTAGTACACAATAATTATTATAGTTTAATATTATACATTTGAGTATATTTTGAGATACTTATATGGAATCAGGGATAGTTAAGAGGGTATTAACATTCACCGGTCGAGGGATTGTTATGGGAAGGAAGTTATATTATAAAGAAATGGGGTGATTTTGACAACTGAAAAAAAGGTGGTCTGGAGTGCCTGAGATTGTAGATGTGACCTGTTTGTTTAAAAGCCAAAATTAAAACAAGGCTTTGGTGGTATTTGGGGCGGAATTTTACTATAGTGACAACCTTTAATATATCTGAATATATTACAGTATCTGTCCCCAGAATTTTCTATTAAATTTGTGCTAATGACATTAGACCTTGAGAGTAAGACATTAAATGAGGAGGACAGCCAGTATCTACAGCTTCTTGGGCCTATGAGTCAGCCTGTTCACTTCCCTCTATGCCAAAATTACTAGGAATCCACACTAATTCCAACTTGACCCCACTCTTATCACAATTTACTATGAGTTCTTTAATTTACAGTATTAATAGGGAGATGTTTTATTTATTAAACTTCGGACCACAAACAAGTTCACAATTATCAACTTATCTAATGCAATTACTGCACATTTTTTATTATTGTGAACTCAGCAAAGCTGGTCAATAACTTGAGTATAACAGTTTTTAAAGATAGATGATGCTTGTTTCAAAATATACCTTGACGTTGACAATATCTTGTTATTTTTAATTTAGAAGCAAAGTTTATACACAGTATCGACTAACAAACATTGTAGGGTTATGGTAGGGTATATAACACCACTGCTCATTAGTTTTTTTTAATAGTCGTGTCATATATTCCATTATCTACTCAATGACTACTTGCTTCAATTTTTCAGTGACAATCTTCTTATAATTACATCGTCCAATGGCATTAATATCGATATCATTAAAATTCGTCGTAAAATTGTACGAGTATATCATACGTAATAAAGAGCACCTTCGTTCCATACCTTATAATTTATATTCTCAGTTATATCCATACAGTAGTATTAGTCGATTTAAGAGTGGTAATATTGTATTTCGTCACGAGTTCATTATAGGTTTTTTTTTTGGAATATTTAAGATTTTGATATCTAAGAAATTTCTTCTGCACAATTTCTAGTTTATCAATATATTTTTATATAGAAGGATTCTAAATAGTCATTGCGTACTCTAAATGATATCTTATTAAGGATTTATAAAGATGTAGGTAAATCAAGGGATTTTTAAACATATTACCAGATCGGATGACGAAACTATACATCTTACAAGCTTTGTTAATAATTTTTAATAAGTATATCCAGATGTAGTTTATTGTCTAAAGTTACTCCAACATCCGTGATTGCTACTTCTTGAGATAGGGGTTTACCACATAAATGATAAATGCAAGGCCTTGTTTTTTTTTTCTTTTTGTAAAAGTTATAGATTTGCATTTGTTAAGACTGAGTTCTAACTTATTTCTGTTACAGTACAATATGAAACGGCTTAAATCATCCTGGAATTCTAAATGGTCATTAGTGTTGTTGATAATTTTGTATACCTTTAAGTCATCAGCATATAAAAAAACCTACTTAAACGGAAGCACACATTAATGTCATTTATAAATATGTATTACAAATAGAAAAGGACGGAAGGAAGGAAGAAACTATTCTGTAGTGATGACAGATGTAATAGATGTGTATGGGTCGTGAGCGATTAGTGTTGTCGCACAGATAATCGCAGATCATGACAGACTGTACACTTCTATAAAATGACTGATGAGTGTAAATTAAATAATTAAAAAAAATCATATTTTATAAATTTCTTTATGTATTTGTGTCATTTTGTCGTTTTGAAAATGGGTGGTTAGGAATAACTAGTGTACGATGAAAGTACGGAAGGTTACAGATCGAAGTAGACCACTCTGTAGTGATAAAAGATGTAGTAAATGTGTATGGGTCGTGAGCGGTTAGTGTTGTCGCACAGATAATCGCAGATCATGACAGACTGTATACTTCTATAAAATGACATAGGCTATGAGCGATCAGTGAAAAGAACTCACAGATGATCGCAGATCATAGCCGACTATGCATGAGTGTTAACGGCTTGGTTGCGAGCAATCAGTGAAAACTGTTCACAGATGGTTGCAGATCGTAACAGACTACGCCAATATGTAGTGCTCATTTATTTACTTTTCACACTTGCCTTTCTATTTATATAAGGTATAAGCACTAGCTGTATTACTATTTAAATTGTATAACATCTCTGCATATTATAATGTAAATTTTACGAAACCAATCATGTTATCTTTGTAAGATCAAGTGAGAGGACTCACTTGTTGGAGGATGGCCGAGTTGTTAACATACATATTATTTAAAGGGTGATTATATTGAATTATTTCTTTATTTACGCCTTTGTAATGATAACTTATTATTATTATTTGCTATATAAATCGATATTGTTTAAAAAGGGCAAAGTATCGATATAAATATCGATACCGCATTTATCTATGACCAATTGTCTTTGAGAACTGTTATAGCGGATCTTAGGATTAGTTCATTCATTCTTTCCTGGATAGGATAGTTATATATTCTTTGTTCATTCCATAGACAAATTCATTCGTGTCGTAACCTCCAAGAAAGTAACTTGTGCGGAATATATCTGTGTAAATCTTTTAAATCCGAGTTTCTTTTATTAATCTAAAAGTGAACTTTACACTATAGATTATAAATTCCATACTTTATTCGTTATAAATATTGTTCGAAAAGTTATTGAATTGATAACGATTTTTTTTCTTAATTGGTGCATCGTACGTAAAGAACCTCACATAACTGAAAATGTTTGTTCTTGTGAGTCTTACAAGATGCCGTAATGCAAATTGCAGAAATAATAAAGAAAAAAAAACTAAAAAGTCGGTGATTGCCCCATAGTGGGGATAGGTACTGTGTATGTAAATTCTCACAAGACTACTCCGACTGGTCAATCACTTCATATCCGAAGTATTTCGGTTTTTCTTAATTATGTACTTACCCCATGCTTTCGGACAATACATTGACTGACATTATTTGCGGTCTCTGTGCTTGCACTACTCTGTACATTCTTTTCCGACTGGGTCCTGATATTTACATTTTTAGTGTTTCTCACTTGAAACTAGAAAAGTATAAATGATCAGTTTGGCTAATGTAAATGAGTAAAAATGCAACCTATTAGGCAGCCTCAAACAAAAAATTACCTTACAAAAATATAAGTATTAACCTCAAAATACAACATTCGAGCAGCGTTCATGCGATAAACTCTCTTTGTTTTACCACTTAGGTAACATTTATTTCTTTTCCTACCCATATTTACATTTATAGACACTTAAACGCGTATAAAACACTAAATTAATGATTTTCGCTACAGACACATCGACTGTTGTTACCTTACGTCACACGTCGAAGCGCCTGGTAATTTATTACGGCAAACTTTTATCTGGCAATATACGATATTATTACTAGGTGTTTTTAATTAAAACGAATTATGTTAATAAATAATATTTTGTATCGAAAATAAAGATAGCAGGTACCTTTGTAATCACAATACAAACATTTTTACGTAAAATAATTTTTCCTAAATTAAAATTCACAGAGGTTTGGAAGAACAATAATTTTATATATCATTTCTTAAATTTTTTTTTATTTGTTGGTATATTCATTTATTTTAAAATTTTAAAATGACGGTGACCTTGTGAAGGACCGGAACAAACCTACAAAAATGTTTTAAAGCTTAGAATTACTTCAGGTCAAAGTTCTAGCCAAGAGAAATACATTAATTTTCGCCAGTTCTCTTCGTATTCGAAGTATAAATGTCTCCTTGTAGACCGCGCCAAAGAATATACTAATATTTAGAGGGACGCCTTAGAACCAAAGAGTATATGATCACTAAGTTTACTCGAAACCATAGATAAGAGTGCTCAGGACGATTCTTTTTTAAATGTTATTTATAAGAATATAATTCTTAAAGAATATAATTCTTAAATTCTTAAAGAATTATATTCTTATAAATAACATAAAATAATTATATTAAAAGAATTATATCATTATATAGTTCACATATAAACTTAAAAACTTGGCAACATTAAGTTTCTGAAAGACACGCTGTACTTAAAAAATTATTTGCGTGTTATGATATTCAGTAGAATCTCTATAACTCGAACCTCGTTAAGTCGGAATCCTCAGTAAGTCGAAAAAAATTGCCATTCCTTTCCGCTGAACCCCTAAATACGCGGTATCTCGAATTATTAGACTTTATAACTCGAACAAAATGTTATTTCCCTACGAAATATTGATAATATATATTTGTACTCTATAACTCGAATTTCAAAAAGGAGACTCCGTAAGTCGTAGTTAGTAAACAATAATTTGACATCTTACTTGGAATTCCCCGAAATAATAGCAATAAAATCCGGGTTCTTAATCGTAAAGTAGCTGCCGTGTCACCTGCCGAGCGGCGGTCGATGCTCGGCTGGTGACGCGGCAGTTATGCGTATCTCGAAATTTTCAACTATAACGCCCGGTAGTCAAACATGAAACGTCCTATAACTCAAAAAGTATGGACATTAGAAAATAAAATTTCAAACCAAAGTTTTGAAAAATAAACTGATATTTCAAAATAAATTTATGTATTTTATTAATTAATCTAATATTTCAAGAGTTATTGGCGGCGATAGAAAAACCTGTTCATTAAATGGGCCATAAATCGTAAACGGTAAGTTTTACAAAAAAAGTTTACTGGAAACAAAAGATGCGAAATTTTATTTTCTACAATAATAGTTCATATAACTTTTGCCTTAAAGTGCATAGTTTCCGAGATATCGGCTGAAAATGTTTTTTCAAGATGGCGGTTGAAGCGCCACCTGTTCATTAAATGGGCCATAAATCGTAAACGGTAAGTTTTACAAAAAAGTTTACTAGAAACAAAGGATGCCAAATTTTATTTTCTACAATAATGGTTTATATAGCTTTTGCCATAAAGTGCATAGTTTCCGAGATATTGGCTGAAAACATTTTTTCAAGATTGCGCTTGAAGCGACCCCTGGATCTGACGGCTTTTTGTGATTTTATACTGAATAAGTGATTCTAAACCTCATTAAAAATAAAATAGAATCGGAAATTTCGTGCAATGTTAAATTCTATTTTCACTGGCTCACAAAACACTTTTTTCTCACATAAACCAACTTCTAAGCTCCTTAGATTGATACGAACTGTCAAAGTTGTTTAGCAAAGTGTAGTAACTAAATAAAAAAAACCGGCACGGAGAAAGGGACAAACAATCACGCCGCCCTGTCTCATTCCTATGCAAGACGTATGCATAAATCTCTTTTTCGTGTGCGAATGCGAAAAAAGGCGTCAATTTGTCTATAGGTTTCTCTGTCTACGTTTCTCTGTATATATTACTCTACTCTATGACTACCTTTAATGATAGATATACTCTTCCGTATATATTACTATACTCTTTGGATATACTGAGAGGCCAAAGCCGGTTTAAGGTTGTAAATAGCTCTAAATTAGACATGTGTCAATCATACATTTCTAGCGACCGAATATTTTTTAATATTATCATTCTAGTACATTTCGTCACGCGTACTGGTACATTTGGATCGATCATTCAAATGGATCATTTCAGGCTCCAGTAGGTACTCTGTGAGATCCATTGGGAACCGAAAATTTTAACATTTATTTGCTACAAAAATTAAACATGTACCTATCTTATATTTTTTATTTTTGTTATTTTTAGTAAACTCTACGAAATTATATTTTTAACTCATAGATTTAACAAATAAATATAATAAAATGTTAAATAATTTTTAATTCAGGTAACAATATTATAATTCGAAAACCCTTAAATAATGAATACTCCTGATACTCTGTAGTCTACATTGTTAATACGATTCACCTGTTTATTAAGATCATTCGGGATTCGGTCGATTTGCGGCTCATTCACAATTCAAACGAATCGCGGGTTAAAAAGATACCGTCAATTGTTTGTGATTGGGTGCGTTTGGCAAAAAAAAAGCGCTAGCAAGCGCTTATAAGCGCTAAAATAGTTTTCGGCCAGGACACGATTGCTACTTCAGTAGCGCTGACACAATCCGCCATTTTGCTTATTTAATTTGTTTGTTTTGAAATAGAGTTTATAAGTTGTTTTGTGCAATATTAGTTTTTAGTAATATAATGACATGAATAAACATATACATGCTATTAAAAACTCATGATTGGTAAGTTTTTAATATGCATATTTTACAAACATATATTTAAATTAGGTTAGATTCCCCGGTTAAAACTAACATCGTGTCCTGGAGGAAAATAGCTACTTACGATTTGACAGCGATTACCGCTTACGATCGCCATTTTGCTTACAAGCGCTTGCTAGCGCTTTTTTCTGCTAAACGCACCCATTGGTTGTACTGGTTCATTCAAAAACAAATGAATGAACCATCAATACTTTTAAGTGTACCAGCTCAAACGAACGAATCTTGCATAATTGACACATCTCTAGGGTCTAGGCCCTCTTCTGCAAAACAAAAATAGTTTTAGCTTGCTACATATTTATTTATCCATGAATAGTTTCTAAATCAGCCGCATTCCCTCATAACAAAATTCCATATGACTACTATGGAAATAACTGTAATAAACTAATCTAGTTGTCTCGACACTAGTGAGATCTCTAATCTGTTTTACAGCATGAGCTGCAGAGCTTAGTCTGTTTGCTAGTTTAGATATATGGGGGCCCCACTGAAGAGAGGATGCCAAGAAAAACAGAGGACTCAACAGGACTCAGATCTTCCTCATTTAAAAACACATTGGTACTCGGATTATTAACATTTGTTGTTGTAAATTAAATACATTTAGTTTTATTGCCGTCTAATGTACCTATATTTACTCAACATTGTCTTATACTCATCATTGTATATAATTACTCTTAGTTCAACATATACCTGCATCGCATTTACTTGACGTTTCTCGTTATCAGTTATCAATTTATCAAATGACAGTGACATTGCTATTTGCTACAGCAGTCAGCCAGCAGTCTGCACTCAGCAGAAGAGTTATTATTTCATGAGCCGTCTTTTGGCTTATATTCGTGTATAAAATTAAATAGCAAAACTGAAAATAGGTAATTTATTATAGAATGTAAACACTTATTTTTTTAATATTATCCATTTATTTTTTATTATAAAATGTTTACGCCAAAAAGGTTAACCTTGACATAATTTGTAATGTAATCACACGTAATTTGATAAATAAAACATTGACTAAGCTGTTAACTAAAACAAGTTGTGCAATAAATGTATTTGTATTATGATCCTTTACTTTAATGGCATTTTGTTAAAAGCCAGCCGTATGGTTAAGATACAGATATTTTATATAATTTATTATCTCATATCAGTCCAACAAGTAAGATTGATACTGTACAATTATAACATAAAGTAATATTCTAATTATGACCTCACTGAGATTAGTTTTTGTTTCAGTCAATATGAGTACCCTAGCAAAAAAATTATTTGAACAGCTGAAAAGCAAGGAATTCAGAGAATATTTGATGAGGTTAGTATTAGCAAGTATTGATAAAAGTTTTGCAATAGAATAAGGGTGAAAAACGAGCACATAGTCCACCTGATGGTAAGTGGATGCGGTGGCCCTTAGACATCTACATTCATCCTCGATTAAGAATCAAAATGCAGATGTGTTATCACCTCTAAGGACTAAGATGGAATGCCTCGTTTCCAGTAAAAAAGGGTCTCCGGATCTCTACTCTCATCATATGAAACACAGCAGCATTAAGCTGCTATTTTGTGCTGTATTCTGTAAGAGCGTAGTCCTTCCCCCGGTTGAGTGGACCCATTTGTTACCACCAAAACATAGCTGCAGCATGGCTTGACCATGTTTAAAATATTTAAATAATTAAATAATTTTAATATTTAATATATATTAATATATAAAATATAATGTTTAAATAATTTCGATTATTTAAATATTTGTTAGTAAAAAAATTTGTTGAATTAAATATTATTTTGTACAAGAAATTGTTGAATAAAGTAACTTAAAACATTACATAAATAATTTACAACTTTGTATAATAATGCTACGCAACATTGAAAAAAAAAATAAAAAAAAAAAAACAAGAAATCAACTGAGAAAATCTAAGTTATACAGTGTTGTAGCTGGTAACCTATTAATTTCACACTGTTTGTAACTGTTACAATAGTAAAAGAAATTGTATTATTTGACAATTCTTTCAATTTTTTTTTATACATTAAGTGTAACAAATGAGCACACAGTCTACCTGAAGGTAAGTTGATACCGTGGCCCATATACATCCTCCTTGTATGGTCCTTTCCCGGTCAAGCCACCCCATTCATGCTACAACTAAAATATAGCCTCAGCGTGGCTTTACTACATGATAAATTTCTTTTTACCTGTTACTATATAGTACATATATTATTTAATTTATGAATTTTTAAATGTATATTAAAGTTGGCAATATAAATAAATAAAGAGATAAATATATAAATCACAAATATTAAATATTGTACCAAAAGATTTTTAGAGAAATGATGGAAAGAAGGCAACCTTGTTGATGTAAAACATAAAAAATCCATATCCATCCTAATAAGGTCCATATACTTTATTTATTTTATATAAATATAATTTTATCTTTCAGTACTCACTTCTGGGGTCCTGTGGCGAATTGGGGCATACCATTGGCGGCTATTGCAGACACTAGGAAAGATCCTGTATTTATAAGTGGCAAAATGACATTAGGTATGGTATTATTGTAATGCATTGTAGTGAAGTGGGGGCAAATCCATTACCCCATAACATGCAGTGGGTGTCGTATGAGGCGACCGAGGAATCTATAAAACAAAAGATGGGTAGTGAATTGATAAAATCGTGGGATGTCAATCTGCCTGCCAAGCATGGAAACTATGGCAAGTATGCCCTAGAGGCAATCTATGAGGCGGCGGGATGGTGGATGGTGGTGAATGGGCTTGAAATGAACATAATGAATGTTTATACCTGGTAGAGCCATGCTGCAGGTATATTACTGGTATAGTTTTAGCATGAATGGGTCGACTCTACTGGGGAAGGACCACACTCTCACAGAATACCAGCATAAAATAGCAGCCTAACGCTGCTGTGTTTCATATGGTGAGCGTCTAGAACCGGAGACCCTTTTTACTGGAAACGAGGCATTCCATCATAGTCTCATAGGTGACAACGCATATGTATTTTGCTTTGTAATCGAGGATAGATGTAGATGTCCATGGGCCGCAGCAACCACTTACCATCAGGTGGACTGTGTGCTTGTTATTAGATTTTTTTTACGTAACAATTCTTTTTCTTCTGTATTGGCTCGTAAACACCCCTGCTAGATGTGGACCTCTGCTGTTGTAGGGAGGATTGATGCCTTTATTGTCAGGCTTCTCAGGTAGATTAAGGATCATAGTGTCTGTCAGAGAGGAGTATTGCGCCCTCCTTTCTGCCAAGGAGGGTTGCGTCCATATACGGCTTAGAGATCTCTAGTTAGATCGTTAAGCCAGTCCCTAAAAAGGTGGGGTTTAGTGGGTAAAAGTCTCCACATAACCACGCAGCCGGCTGCGTGGTATGCTATGGGCATTCCCCACCTCCCTCCCCCCGCATTCCGGAGGGTTGCTCATATTTGCTTTGGGCGCAAAAAAAATCAGCGAGGTCTTCTGGTGGTCATATATTATTAGTAATAACTACATATTTTGCAAATAAACAGGTAAATGAAAACGGTGTTGGGAGCGTGTGAGCAATGTGGGAGTAATCAAGTACACGATTTTTTTTTCGTTCTAAAACTTGAGCGCGTGCCCCTATGCACGTGCCTAGTTTGCCTTAAGGATATAATAATAATAATAATAATAGCCTTTTATTCCTAAACATAGGGCCTTAAGGATATAGTCCGCCATTATGTCTGATACCTTCGAAGCTGCTGCCCATCGCTGGCCGGGGTATATTAGGTTTGACGTAAATAAGATGTAACAATTAGACTACTTTATTTTGGAAGTATATAGTAGTAGGTCACGGTACAAGCAGGGGTCACCAAACTTTTTTTCTTTAATAAATAATTATTTGAATGATCTTTAAAAAAATATAAATATTGATGTGACTTCCTCCTGGTCATATACTGTAATGTAAGGCTTTTATATAAAGTAACACTTTATATTACGGAAAGTAACCCGCTAAAACTACTATCATGTAATATCGCGAACTGAAGTGATATTAGACGCTTTAAAGTAAAAGTTATGTTTCTCAATACTCGATAGTTTATTGCATTTCATTAATCACGTTTTGAAATAAACCGATAATTGATGGGGAAGAAAAGTTCGTCCGACAGCGGAAGTGTAGGATGGCCCCCCTCTAGATGGAGTGACGACCTGGTAAGACATGCAGGAAGTCGTTGGTGGTTCAGTACCATGCTTTGTGGCATTCCTTGGGGGAGGCCTATGTTCAGCAGTGGACTCGTGAAGAATTTTAATGATGATGCTGATGATGAATCACATTATACACAAAATAAAATTTTATTTAATATTATATTATTATGGGGGCTATCTATATAGTTATCTCATCTGGTTAGGTTCTATAAATATATAATAATAACCACTCGAATGTCGCGGTCATTTTGGCCAATATGGTGCATCGGTCGAGCACTTTCCGAAGTACTAAGTAAGTATATTAAAATCATATATCAATGGAAACTTTATTAAATAAGCTATCAGATTATGTTACAAATAGTTTGCTATCACTCCACGCCATATTATGGCGTTTGACAGATGCGTATATTATTTGAGACGCCAGAATATGGCGTTTGGACAGACGAGGGGATAAATTAAAATAAAAGATAAATATACATAAATATCAATAAAATAAAACAAATATAAAAATACATAAAAAAGTAAAAGCCCAACCATATGGAGGCCCTCGGCAGGGGAGACCAAACGGCCGAGGGTTAGGGGGAAAGGGAAAGAAACCGGCGGACGATGCGGGCGGTATCGAGGAGCACCGCCTTCTGCATTTAAGTCTGGAGCGGTCCGGCACGTAGTCCCAACCGCCTCAGATCACCCGAGAGGCTGACTGTGATTAGCCCGTTTGCAGAGACGACTACAGGAATAATTTCGGTCGGCAAACCACCCCACATCGCGGTCACCTCGTGAGCCAGGTCCAGATATTTTGTTTGCTTATTTGTTTCGGCTTTCACGAGGTTCTCGTCATACGGAATGGTAATGTCGACCAAAAATATCCTTGACTGTGCCCGGTCCATCAGCACAATATCAGGCTTACTCGCAAGAATAGTCCTGTCTGTGATGATGGCCCGGTCCCAGTAGAGCCTGGCACGGTCATTTTCATATCGATCCACGAGACCGTATTTCAGAGCGAGCTCCTCGTGAAGAATTCTGGCTACTAGGTTGTGCCTGTGCAAGTACTCAGAGTTAGAAAGCGCCGAACAACCGGAGATGACATGCCTAAGTGACTCACCGGGATGGCGACAAGCTCGACAGATGTCGACGGTGCCATCCTTTAGGATGTATCTCCGATAGTTGTTGGTATTAATAACCTGATCCTGTATCGCACAGACAAAACCCTCGGTTTACCCGAAGAGGTCACTGAAACGTAGCCAGTTGAGAGAGGCGACTGTATCTACGAATGGCTCATGTAGAGCCTTGTAGTATCTCCCGTGGAGCTCCTTCTCCTTCCATACGGTCTCCCGGTCGGCTTTTTACTGCCGGGTCCTGCCATTGCTCGTTGGCTAAGGATAGAGGGGTAAGCTCTTTATCACTAGAAATGACGTCATTAAAGAATGGATCATCCGATCTCGCCAGGAAGTAATGACGGAGGCTGCACACTTCGCGATTATGCATGGTGAGCGCGCTCAAGAAGCCACGCCCACCGTGCTTTCGCGGCAAGTACAGCCTCATTAGCGACGATCTCGGACGATGCATCCTATTGGACGTCATAATAGTGCGGACTTTTCTATCCAGGGCGTTAAGTTCGGTCTGAGTCCACCTGAGTATGCCAAAGGTACATACATGAGGACAGGCATGACCCAGCCGTTATATGCGTGTGTCTTATTCACACCGGACAAAAGGCTGTTAAGCACTTTGGTCAAGCGTGCATAAAACACGTCGCAAACTGACTGCTTCATACCAGCCACATCGATACCGATGTTCTGTGACGTACCCAGGTATCGGTATGTTTTAGTCTCGGAAAGGGTCCTCAAGTTGACGGGCATAGATAAGTCTATGCCCTCAGAGTTAGCAACCCTTCCCCTTTCAACATGGAGGACCACACACTTTCCGTTCCCAGCTCCATTTTAATAGAATTGCTAAAATCACAAGTGATGTTTAGCAATTCCACAAGATGGGAGGGACTGGAGGCGAACAGCTTGAGGTCATCCATATAGAAAAGGTGGGTCACTTTTGTACCTCCTTTCCGAAGCTGAAATCCCCTCTCGGAGCCCTCCAGTAAAGTACTGAGAGGGTTCAGAGAGAGGCAGAACCAGATTGGACTCAAGACAATCACCCTGGAAGATACCCCTTCTTATCATTATGTTATTCTCCGTAGCCATCATCCGCTCGCCCAGATGACAAAGGGTCTACTCCACTGCTTGAGGAACTCTCTAAGTGCAGTCAATCTTGTACAGCTAGCTACTACTATTATTATTATTTATTAGGTACTATTTAAGTCTATAATTAATCTCAAAAACTTGGTCATATAAAAATAACTAAATATTTATAAAGGAAATAGTTTATAGGAAACACAGGTTGCCGGGGCTGGTCGCGTTAGTCTTTAATTTATCGATATACTTTTAGAGCATCCCTTGCCGATCTTGTCACTTAAATAAAAACCTCCTTTGTGCAAGTGGTAAAATTGTAAATTTTGTACAACCGACTTTAATAAAAATAAAATAAGAACATCATCAATGTATTCGAAGTCAATTAAATACGTATTATTAAGGATAACTCAAAAACTACCAGTCAGGTCTTGATTAAATTTATATGAGAGCACCAGCATTTAAATAAAAAAGAAAACTCAAAATCGATTAACCTAAAAAAAAGTTCTGATGTAACACATAAAAAACTTATAGTCGAATTGAGTACCTCCTCCTTTTTGAAATCGGTTAAAATCAGTTAGTAGAGTAGCTTATCTAATCAATAAATCTAAATGAACAGTTTGCCATTTGATTTTTACAGTAGGACTGTATAATTTATTACAATGATCAATGCACAAATATTATCAAGATTATTATTATATGACTAAATATAATTTCAAATATCTAAACTAGAATGTTATCTGATAAAGTTTCCATTAATGCATTTGTTTTCTGAGATAAGCGTTTTATAATATGAGGCAAGTACTGGCTGAACTGAAGACAATTTCTGCAGAAACATTCCATCTTACTCCTCGGGTTACAATGTACCCTCATTTTGATTCTTAATGAATGATAGATGTGTCTATGGGCCATAGCATTAACTTATTGTCAGGTGGACTTCTTCATTCTTCTATGAAAAAGGGTTATGATTATATATAATATTATCACTATAAGTTCAGAGCCGTGATAGCTCAGATAGTTTGCGCTCGCTGTAAATTTCACAGCATTGTCAGCGCATTCTATCTTGGCCGGGCTGAAGTTAGTCATATAGTTTTATTTAGTTAAATGAAGTTAGTCATATATATAGTTTTTAGGGACAGAATTGTGACAAGAGGAGACGGAGGGAGGGCGGTAACTAAAACTAGAGATGCGAACGCAAACGTTACAATTACCACAGATTAAAAAATGGCACGTAACGATTATGATTTCAATTTTTTTATTACTCTAAGCCAGCGCTTAACTACAATCCCATCTGATGGTAAGTGGTGGTGAAGCGCACTGACTTAACAAAAGCCTATTCACTCTTGCTCTTAATATATACATATATTTCATTCTCTCGCAGCTGTATATATATATATATATATATATATATAATTTAGCTGCGAGAATGAAATAGAATACATTGTAAAGTTTCCTATTATCTCGGTCTCCGCTTTGTGCGGTGCTCTATGACTTATTAATACCACTTTTAACAGTTAAAAATTAACAAAATTGAACAATGAAATAAGGTTAACAATAATATTGAATAAAATTATCTTAATCAACCTATTCATGATAATCCACGATTTCATAACTTACCGATGTATATTATATTAGTAGTATTTTACTTTACCACCTTGAGTCAATCGATTTTTGTTCGATAAATGACTTTAGTTTACCCATTGAATGAAGTAGATTTTACGCTATTACATATTAAGCAATTTTCTCGCAATTTTCTAAAGGTTTCACTTCTAACGCGTTTGAACTGCACACATGTTTTTTATGGTTCATTAGTTTTAAATACTTATGATTATTTTATTTTAATTTTTATTACATTCCTTTAGAAAAAAGGATAAAAGACATTCTCTATCAGTCCGTCAACTCACATTATATTTAACAAATATATTATGATACATTATTGTAAGTAAATACATAAATATCAAAATGCAGGTATGTCGTCATCTGTGCGGACCCATCGCTGCCATCCATGCGGTGTCATCTGTGCAAGAAACACAGCGGGACTTTTTTTTAAATAAATTTTACAATGTCAAGGGTCACAAAATATTTACAAAATTTATTTTAGAAACAGCTTGGAAGCCTCCATCCTTCAACCACCTCATCCCCAGTGGACGATTCCTGAATTCATTGAAATCAAAAAACATCCTAATTACCATTGGGGGGGGGGGGGGGGCTGGGTTGCAACCATCTGCTTGAGAGCCTATAATTAATAAAATTAAATTAAATCCCAAGCATAACTACAAGACTTCACGATATTATTAGTTCTTTCTGCGTACATTGGACCAAAAATTAATAATTTCAAACTGAAAGTAGCCGTGGTTAAATATGACATCGGGGCGTCGAACACCTCAGTTCATCCGCTACCAAGAATGTAGTAAAATACTCGAAACGTCGGGAATATAAAATAAGTCACTTAAACGCGCTAAATTCTTAAAAACTGGTTTCATTCAAAGCAACATAACTTTACTACAATCATTAAACCAGCATACATTTATATATTTAATTTTCATACATTTACAAAGAAAGGTTTATTCCTTTAACTTAATGCAAGGAAAACAAACGAAGGAAGCTGTGTATAGAGCTTGACGTCGATAATGACTATACTGCGAGAGAGACAGGATTTTTCTCGTCTATTGTGTCTTTCATTCCATTCCAAGCTTGTAAAAGAAACGGAAATACTTTCCCGAGTACAGAGGGACAAAAGCGTACGTTCATTTAATTTAGATCTGATTTTTCCAATCATCAGACAAAAGTTATCCATCAAATAAATTATAACCTGACTCCACAAACAAATGAAACGAACTATTTTATTAACCCCCAACGTTAAATAGGGGTGTTATATATTTTCTACGTGTGAATATGTGCAGATTTAGTTTTTTTTGTCTGAAATGTAACTTTATCTAGAGTGTTCTTAGCTAAAAGCTATGACTCAAGAAAATATTTTCAGTCGTTTGAAGACCATCAGCTCTTTTTGTTTCGGGTTTTTTTATTTTTAATTTAAGTTATCCATACAACGTGGAGGGCGGCCCTCCACTAATGGCATGACGACCTGATAATAGGTGCAGAGAATCGATGGATGCTGGTGGCTTGGGACTCGCATGAAAACACAATGTATCTCACAAGTAATACATATAATATTAAATTAGATCGCTTAGTGCGATTGCCAAGTTAATCTATATATTTAAAACATAAAAGATTTTTAACATTGATATGGTCACTATAAAATGTTGTTAAGTTAGCTAATTACGTAATAACTTAAAACAGAAGAACCCTTAAGTAGTGGCCGCTCTCCGGGCATAACACCTTGCCCGGCGGGAGATCTCCCCTTTTCCTTTCACGGCCACAGGCCGCAGCAACCACTTACCATCAGGTGGACTGTGTGCTAGTTTGTTACCATTATCCTATTAAAAAAACTTGACATTTTAGTTGTTATACGTTTTGAAGTTGTTTAGTACTTGTTATTAAAAGTGAAATTGTTATTTTCAGCTCTCTCCCTATACTCGATTATGTTCATGAGGTTCGCTTGGAAGGTGCAGCCCCGCAACTTGCTTCTGTTCGCGTGCCACTTCACGAACGAATGTGCGCAGCTGACACAAGGCGCGAGGTTCATCAACTATCATTATATACAGGGTGGTGAGAAGAAAGAAAAGAAAGAAGTATCATAGGTTATTTTATAGCTGAGACATTATTAGGGGCCGTGTACATGGTGATTTTGTATCGATACTTGCAACATTTATAACCTGTGTAAAGTAAATCCCGTATAAAACATAATATACACGATAAAGTCTTAATCAAGAAAATATGCAACAGTCGATTGACTGAACTTAAGCAGTAACTAAGTAAAGAAAGAGATATATGTACATATTATTTGAAGTTTCAAATCCAAGTAACTCCCTGACGTGTGCCAAATACAAGTTACTGTTTTACAAGCCTGCATGTGCTGTGGATTATTGATGTGTTTTTAATATTGTGTTTCAATTATATTGCCACCGTATAATTACGTATTGCAGACGTTTAGAGTGTGTTGCGTGGATTTTTTGTGTGATAGAAAAATGTCCTGGATAGTTGGCTACTTTCGATATTTAAAGGCTGTCGTTGGGTTCAGAGTAAAGCTAAGTAAGCGTAGTAATACGATATAAGATAGTGTGTGTGTGATTCCTTCTGGCCATAAGTATCTGAAAAATAAGATACGTTTGTACTGCTGCGGGTGATCATTACGGGACTTGAGCTATTTAATAGAATATAACAATGTTCCGCTGTGAAGTAGAGGAAACTATCATAGATGCTAGGTATGGAGTCTGGGACTTATTGCTCTGTTGTCACCAAATCAAAAAATCGCGATCGACTCAACATGTCACTTCCACCAGCTTTATATTTCACTTGTATAATTAAATAAAGTACACCGATAGCAAGAGATTTCAATTAATACTTCTGATGTAGTTCAGCGATTATTTATTTCAATTTAAAAAAAAGGTAATTGAAAATAATTTCACTATGATGTCAGTTATTCGGATATGGATATGAAGAGGCTATCTTTCGAAAAACTGAACTTATCACTTTCATTTGTTTATTAGCTTCAGCTTTCTCTCTTTAGGAAGCCTTTTGAATTTCACTCTTTTTTATTTTATTATTTGACAATTTTTTTCGGTAACTAAATACGAATCACCGGTATCAAGCAGTCAAAAAAAATTCGTGTGATAAAATACAGCGTGAAATAGTAGCAATCTGCGATTTCGTAGGTGGATCCATCTTACCATATCTCTTTTCACCTATACTAAAAAATTAAACAGAAACAATGTTTTGTAGCTTTAAACGAAGTACGTGTTTCGGTAATTAACAAAAGTAAGTTGATTATTCAAAAAATTACATGAGCATTTGAGGTGTGCGTTTTTGGATTTGCCAAATATTTCATATCTATTAGTTATTAACCAGAAAGAAATACTTCAACATAAATAAATAATATGATGTATACTTATTACATGTAAATGATACAATTTACAAAGCAGAATGTAACTTATGACATGACAAGCGACAGGGCTCTGAAGTTTTTATGTTAAGCTGTTGCAATTAACATTCACTTGAAATAATTTATGCTTTGATAAACGTATTTAGTATCGATACAAAATTATCCATATGCCCTTATTTGCGGCGCTGATGGCCGTCTAGATAATTTGATAGTGAACGGGAGTACTGAAGTTTCAACTCACGCATGCAAGCGTCTTGCAACGTTCACCAACGGTAGTCGAGAGTTGATATAAAAGCAGGGCTCCTAAACTCGTTACAAATTGTGGGCCGCTTATTATTTTTCCTGATAAATGATAAAGATAAAAATAATGAAAGGCTTGTAGTGGTCTGGAGTTTCATATGTTTATTAGATACTATTTTAAACTCCCGACGAAAACAGGGAGGTGTTATAAGTTTGTAATGTGCGTCAGTCTGTGACATCATAGCTTCTGAACGGAATTGATTTTGAAAGTGTTTTTCGTTTAAAAGGTGTCTTAATCAAGAGTGTTCTTACCTATGTTTCAAGAAAGTCTATTCAGCCGTAAAAGATCAAGATCATCAGCTCTTTTGGTTTCGGGGGTTTTTTAATTTTTTTTTAATTTAAGTTACTACTACTTTTGAGGGCAATTAAAGTGGATATAAAAATAATAACCTTCCCAAATATTTATTATATTAATGACAATATGGCCGCCGCGTCGGCTCGGCCGCCTGGTCTTGCGCTTAAAAATAGCTGTGACCACATAACTTTCGTGGTTATTGATCATAAGGTTAGAGGTTCGAATCCCGGGTCGGGCCAAAAAGTTCTCAGTACCAGCCTGTCATGAATTTGGCGGTGTTACACCTCGCAGGTCTTAGGTCCTGATCTCTCTCCAATAGTATCGGCGGATTACCGTCTCATCGGCATAAGAGAGTGAGAGAATATGTAGTGCACCTGTGGGAATATAGGATGCTTACACTTGGGCACTAATATCCTATCTTGCGCAGACGGAGACTGGCCAGTCTCAACGGAGCCGTGACCAAAATTCTATCTGTCGGACACATTATTTTATCAACTCTCCTCGAACAGACTAGTAGACAGAGAAATGTTCAATGTCCGCGTCGCTCGTAATAGATATCACTTTAATTTCTCTGTCTGCTACTGTAGGTGAAACCTCCTCTTGTGTGTGTGTGTGCGTGGTGAGACATTTGTATGAAGTTTCCGCACTCTCATCCACTTTGTTAGTTCTGACACAGTAAAAATTTTAGAATATAAATTGTTGTATAATAAAAAAATGACGCTGCGATCGTAAAACTTCATATAGAATAATTATGTTTTTTTTAATTCGAATTTATTTGTTGACTTATAATTTTTTTTTATTTTTAATGGTTGTAATCTAATTTAGATTTTAAAATTGTTTTTTTTATATTTACTTGTAGGCATGTTACATTCACTATTTACTTTAATAAAACATGTAAATTTTCGCACAAACTTTTCTGTATATTTCATGTACACTGTACTGTACCATATATAGCTGGTTCTTTTAATTGCAATTTAGGGCGTTAGGTTTTTAGTCTATTTGTGATTTATATTTATTTTGTATATTCTGTAGCATAACAGTAAATAGAACTATGACGTAGTATATGATGTATATATAAAATATATTCGTAGCGTCATTTTATATGTAAATACGTATATTTTTCGAATATTTATTGTAATTTAATAGAATGATTATACCCCGTTATTGAGCTGTTTGACATTGTTTTGTTGTCTTATAAAGAAATTACAACATAACATAATAGCTTAAACTGTATGAAAAACCACACAGCGTGGAAAAGGATCCGGGGGCTTGTCATGAACTTAGAGGGTACTGTTGCAGTGTGGGGTTGATTCCATTACCAAATCAAAGAACAATTTTTTTTTAAATTATAAACACTCACGCTTGTCACCCAGAGGGGTAGGACATATGGCACGATCCTAACATTTACCATGTAATACCATACTTTGGCAAATTTATGTACGTGGTAGAGCCGTGGCTCTACTACGTATATTGCTACAACAATAACGTAGCAGCATGCTGCTACATTATTGTTGTAGCATGAATAGATCAGCTCGACCGGGACCGAAGAGTCACGCTTTCACAGAATAATAACTTATAAGAGCTGCATAATTTTGCTTGGTTTCGTATGCTTAGTGTAGGGAACCGGAGACCCTTTTTACTGGAAACGAGGCATTCCATCTTAGTCCTCAAGGGTGACAACAGATCTGCATTTTGATTCTTAATCGAGGATAGATGTAGATGTCTATAGGCCACAGCATTCACTTATCAGTACACTGTAGTAGAAAGGGTGGTGGACTGTGTGCTGAGAGTCAAGCGAGCCCGCAGCCTATGTGGTAATACGTGGCCACTGTAACCAATAGCGCTACGCTGACGAAAGCTAGCGAAGTTTTTGAATAGTTCTGCATATTCGAGACAGTTAGGACAGCGCTGTATGAGGAAGTCTATCATTTGAAGAGAATAATTTGTTAAAAACGAAAAAATCCCGTCCCGAGGAAGAGTTGCCATTATCTAAATTGCCGATGCTGGACAAAAACTTAAAAGTCAAGGATATTTGGTTGAAAACGAATTTTTCCACGGATACCTTTAATAAAATAGTTTACAACAAAAATAAAAACATGTTTTCTTTTATTTTTCTTAAATACCATATAATACCATATAACTATTGTATGGTCGTAAGCTCAACTGCTGATCATGAGGTCCTAGGTTGAAATCCCGTGTCGGGCCAAACATTTTGATGAGAGAGACCACATTCAATCATCATTATCATCATCAAGCTTGTCATCATCAAATTATTTAAACTATGACATTGGGACGTCGAACACTTTATCTCGTGACCACGGGTGCTATAAATTACTCGAAACGCGGTGAATAAACTTAATAAGTTTATAAACGAGATATAATTCTTAAAACTAGTTTCATTCAGTGTGTGGAATTCGCGTAAATATAAGAAATCAACAATAGCGGTTTGAAATTAACCTCTTTGAAGGATTCGTTATTTTCATGAAGGTTTTAACAAATGGCCAAAATAATAATAATAATAATTTTATTTCAGACCATGGTCCATATATTGTTAGTAATGTTGTTAGTAACAATATTGGCTTAAAAGTATGTTAGTATTGTAAGTAATTACACATTATTTTAATCCTATGACTACGCCCACCTAGTGATTCCGTATGGGACAGTCATATCTTGCAAGATATCATTCAGTATGAATGCTGTTATTACTGTTTCGTAAGCGTTGCAAGAGTGAGGCTGTTTTCTTCCGAATGATCGCTGAAAAAGTGTCTACGCGCTTGTGCAAACATACCTGATGCACTGCAATGCCACGGCAGCCGTAACATCATCCTGAAAGCGTTATTATACTTTACGCGCAAAGCATTCTAAGATACACCCCTTCCTAGTCTCACTTAGGTAATTCAATTCTAATATCATA
Organism: Parnassius apollo; assembly: GCA_907164705.1. Classification (NCBI taxonomy): domain Eukaryota; kingdom Metazoa; phylum Arthropoda; class Insecta; order Lepidoptera; family Papilionidae; genus Parnassius; species Parnassius apollo. The sequence continues at coordinate 455,900 of CAJQZP010001258.1, forward strand.
TTGAGATTCGTGACATCATTTAAGGCCGATTTACACTTCGACAAGTACAGTAGCGAGTTAACTTGCGGACCTGGCGAGTAAGCTAAAAAATCTCAATAAATCTCGACTGAATGGAAATTAGTGAGTTAAATAGCAAACTAACAATTAAGTTGAACGGGATAGCCGGCCAGTCTATATTTCGATTAGAAGTTAGAAGTGTAGTCCTTCCGCGCGTCTCCCGCTACCCGCAAGCCGAGACTAAACTCGCAGCTCGTGTGAACCAGCGAGTTCAATTTAGTGTTAGTGTTCAACGAAAACATTTAGACGCTACTGCCCACTTAACCGTTTACTGTCAACTGCCCAGTAACTAATTTCGCTACTTTACTTGTTGACGTGTAAATCGGCCAAAAAATTGTTAAAAATTATGCGCTATGTAACGACGCGTAATTTAAGCGTCGAAACATTTAGTTCTTGTAGGTACTAGAATCTTGGCTTAAAGTTCCAATTTCCAAAGTCTCGTTCGTCGTAATTTTTGAGTCCGAGTCTAAGCAACGTTTTGGTTTTATTCCTGTACTAGAATGTGGGCTCTTAAGAGACTAGAAAGCAACTACCCCACCCCCTTTTAGAGAGCAGAACTGGTGACATTGTCAGAAAAGAGCCGAGAATCATCATCATCATCATTATTACAGCCCTTCACAAGTCCACTGCTGAACATAGGCCTCCCCCAAGGTATGCCACAAAGCACGGTCCTGAGCCACCTGCATCCATCGACTTCCTACATGTCTTACCAGGTCGTCACTCCATCTAGTGGGGGGTCGCTCTACGCTTCGCCTACCGGTACGAGGCTGCCACTCGAGAACCCTTCTTCCCCAACGGTTGCCGGTTCTTCGAGCTATATGGCCGGCCCATTGCCACTTCAGCCTACTAATCCGTTGGGCTATGTCGGTCACTCTGGTTCTACTGCGGTCTGGTCTGAAGTATGAAAAGCATAGAGAGCCAGTATAAGTTACTGTGAGACATTCCATCTTATTCTTCAGAGTCGGCAAGAAATCTGTAATCTTCTTCGAAGTTGGTTGCACATTTTTATGGGCTGCAGCAGTCAATAAACTTCACGAGAACTGTAACTTGGTTTTCCACTTCTATACTCTCTCTCTCTATATTATATCTCTCTATATAACAACATGTAACATAATTAACGCACTTTGAGAAAGTAGTTTGTTCAGAATCGTTCACTGAATCAATTCCTATCATTTTTAATATGGATAATTTTTTATCCCAAAAATAATTAAAACTACGTAAATTACAGTCACACTAAATCTGTACAGTCAAAACAAACTGAAATAGACCGTAACTTAAGGCAATAAGACTTTGAGTGCAGTTTTATTTGTATTATTACTAATTCTGTCATTCAATAAAATAAAGAAAAATGAACTTTATTTCAAGCACGTTAAAGTCTTTGCGTTCGTTGATTTGTACTGTGACCACAACATTCTTCCGTAATTACTATAACTAATTTGATAAATAATCAGTGCATAAAAATGTTTAACTAAAATTTCAGTGTATATATTACGATTATAACATATTACACTAAGTGAGGATGTGCGCTAATTACGTTACATATTGTATACTACGTCTTCTGAAGCTAATATGAGGAAATATTTTTTTCTTTTTAGTTCTTTGAAGTCGGCTTTTAGCTTTTATAATTTTTATTTTAATTTTACTGGCATTAATTAAAATTTAAGTCGGTTAAATGTATGTAAGCTGACCTTCCTGAAAGGCTACTCACCGTGGTCTAGAGGTTAGGTCCCTGTAAAACATGGTATTATAAAATACCCAACTGAAATATAAAGCATGTAGAAACAGGATGAGCTCAGCCAGACATTATTGTTTATAAGATGTATTTTTTTATAGAATTAGGGTGACATACAAGCACACAGTCCACCTGAAGTGGATGTTCTGGCTGATAGAAGTCTACATCCTACATCTATACTCGATTAAGAATCAAAATGCAGAGGCGTTGTCATCTCCGAGGACTAAGATAGAATGCCTCGTTATTAGTAAATAGTTGGTGAAGATTAAGCTGCTATTTTACGCTGGTATTTTGTGAGGGTGTGATCCTACGTCGATTGAGCCTCGACCCATACGTACTACAATCAACGACGTAGCGTAGCTTTAACACGTATAACAGTGTTTCCCAAACACTGTTTTGCCATGGCCTGGCAATTTTCAAACTGTCCTTTCGTGACCCACTAAACTTTTAAACCCAAGCTGGTTCCATTACGTAAAATAATACACATTTATTAAAAGTAAAAATGTTTTATTAATACTACATATTTTGGTATCCCCTACTTAGCCACTAAATTTTAATGCGAAGTATGAAGCTGCTGCTTAATTTTCACTAAAGAATCCGAGTTCGCGGAAAATTACGAAAGTTTTATCCTAAGGTTGTAGCGACCACTATGTGGTTTCTATAACATTTCTGCTGAGTAGACGCCTTTTTTAGTTCATTCCATTAAACAATTATGTTATGTTAATTTGTGTGTATGTTTGGAACCAAATACATTATATTATTATTATTATTTGGGATATATATATATATATATATATATATATATATATATATATATATATATATATATAAAAATATATATAGTTTTCTCATCTGGTTGGGTTATATAAATATATAATTATAAATTAAAATGAAAACATAAATATACACAAATATCAATAAAATAAAGTAAATACAAAAAATACATAAATAAATAAATATACAACCAGATGGAAGCCCTCGGCAGGGGAGACCAAACGGCCGAGGGTTAGGAGGAAAGGGAAAGAAACCGGCGGACGATGCGGGCGGTATCGAGGAGCACCGCCTTTTGCATTTGAGACCGGAGCGGTCCGTCACAGAGTCCCAGTCGCCTCAGATGACCCGAGAGGCTGACTGGGATTAGCCCGTTTGCAGAGACGACTACAGGAATAATTTCGGTCGGCAAACCACCCCACATCGCGGTCACCTCGTGAGCCAGGTCCAGATATTTTGTTCGCTTATCTATTTCGGCTTTTACGAGGTTCTCGTCAAACGGAATGGTAATGTCGACCAAAAATATCCATCACTGTGCCCGGTCCATCAGTACAATATCAGGCTTATTCGCAAGAATAGTCCTGTCTGTGATGATGGCCTGGTCCCAGTAGAGCCTGGCGCGATCATTTTCGAGCACAGCTTCCGGTAAGTACTTGTAATACGGAAATTTCCGGTCCACGAGACCGTATTTCTCGAGCGAGCTCCTAGTGTAGAAATCTGGCTACTAGGTTGTGCCTGTGCAAGTACTCAGAGTTAGAAAGCGCCGAACAACCGGAGATGACATGTCTAAGTGACTCTCCGGGATGGCGACAAGCTCGACAGACGTCGACAGTGCCATACTTTAGGATGTATCTCCGATAGTGGCTGGTCTTAATAACCTGATCCTGTATCGCACAGACAAAACTCTCGGTTTACCCGAAGAGGTCACCGAAACGTAGCCAGTTGATAGAGGCGACTGTATTTACGAATGGTTCATGTAGAGCCCTGTAGTACCCCCCCGTGGAGCTCCTTCCCCTTCCATACGGTCTCCCGGTCTTTTTAATGCCGGGTCCTGCCATTGCTCGTTGGCTAAGGATAGAGGGGTAAGCTCTTTATCACTAGAAATGACGTCATTATAGAATCGATCATCCGATCTCGCCTGGAAGTAATGACGGAGGCTGCACACTTCGCAATTATGCATGGTGAGCGCGCTCAGGAAGCCACGCCCACCGTGTTTTCGCGGCAAGTACAGCCTAATTACCGACGATCTCGGATGATGCATTCTGTGCGACGTCATAGTAGTGCGGACCTTTCTATCTAGGGCGTTAAGTTCAGTCTGAGTCCACCTGAGTATGCCAAAGGTACATACATGGGGACAGGCATGACCCAGCCGTTATATGCGTGTGTCTTATTCACACCGGACAAAAGGCTGTGTGTTATTATTATTAAGGTCTGGTTCCACTTCAAGGCGGTTTGTATATTTATTTTATGGTAAACTAGTAGTAGTAGGTATGCGGGAATGTTGCGACCCGGTATTTTATTTTGATGGCCCGGTACCGAACCGCGACCCAGCAAATGGGAAACTGTGACGGAATATAGCTGCAGGATGGCGCTACCACGCTTAAAATTACGTATGAAGCAGTTAAATTGTATAATGTTATAATAGTTGTTCTTTCTGAGTTGTGCCCCAGATAAAATTTGTAACAAGAACTTGTAGGAATCACTGCCGTGTACACCGCAGTTATCACGACAGAATGAAGACGTAGTTTGTTGTTTGCCAGCTATTGTGGGCACCACCTGCATGTTGGCGGGAAACAATCGCGCTTCCACACAATGCTTTGGAATTGTGACGTATAATACCTACTATCATAGTATCAAAGATAACGCTACTGTATTTTGTTAGGTACTGTACTTACAGGTAGAGAATACTTCTTAATGCCTTGAAGTAATTCTCTACCAGTCAACACAAAGAGTGGTGAGAATTTGACGTGAGAAAATGAGCGGTGAGAAATTATAAATTTTAAGAAGTAAAATGTTAGATAAAAAATTACGCTATTATTTTTTAAATTAGGTAAAGGTTAATAATAAAATGTAGCTCGATATTTTGATATACTACTGGTTATGTATGTATTATGGTCCCGTGTAGTGGCGGAGAATACCCGCTACCCCATATCTTTCGGTGGAGGTTCGGTTGCCGCCTAGAGGAGTTGACCTGGCAACTTACAACCTACGCACCCTGAGGACTGAAACGAGGCATTCCATCTTAGTCCCACGGAAGACAACGCATCTTCATTTTGATAGTACCGTGTCGTATCGTATCGTAATCGAGAGATTTCACCTGACAGTAAGTGATTGCTGCGGCCCATAAGGTACAGGCGCCTATGAATCACTTAATTTCAAAACCTCGTAAAATCTTGCAGATAAGTAAAGTAAAGAAAAAGCATAATGGAAGTTGTAATATATTTATTTGAGAAAAAAGATATCCAAAAAAGTAGTACAACTTTTGTACAACAATGTAAACACAAATGTAAACACTTTTCAGAAACTTGGTATTGGGCTATCTTGGGAAGCTGGTCGCTGAAGATGGCCCGAAAAATATTAATGAAAATATATGCATTAGAAACACTTAAACACTTTTGATATAAAACATCAAAATAAAAACACATCCTTCTCATAACTAAATTCATAAAAGATCAAAGATCAACCAAAAGTTAAATGTGGGCTATCTTAAATCTATCAAGATGAAAATCAACTATAAAATAAAAACAAACTACTAAATAAAATAAAATTTAACTTTGTGATCAACTTTGAAAGTAACTTATCAATATTAAAAATAAATCAGTTTCTTTCATAGGTAGAGTAAGCTCTTTTCTTGAAAGACCCCAGGGCGTATCGGTCCGGAAAAATCGCCGGTGGTAAACTATTCCACAGAGACGTCGTACGCGGAAGAAAACTCCTAGAAAAGTACAGTGGTGGACCGCCAAGCGTCCAGATGGTGTGGATGGTATCGGGAGGTTTGCCGCGTAGTGCGTTCATGAAATTTGGCGGCTGGGATCCGATCGGAATAATTCCTTAGAGCTCTCCCCGTGATAAATGCGATAAAATACGCAAGGAGATGCAACATCTCTTCGCAGCGCTGGAGAATCGAGCCGATCGGAAAGCACTCGGTCGTCGACGAGCCGCTTTGCGCTGGATGCAGTCAAGTGGAAGGAGCTGGAACTTGGGAGCCCTAGCCCAGAGATGGAAACAGTATTCCATGTGCGGCCGAACCAGCGCTCTGAACCTGAACTCTGCTTTTTAGAGGCTAAGCTATTTAGAGGCCAATTTGGCTTTCTCTTCCAAGTGACCACGAAACTGCACGTTACTCGATATGTCGACGCCGAGGATTCCGATACTGGCTGTGGCAACAAGAGGAGTGCCTTGAAACTGAGGGGATACGACAAAAAGGTTCTTTTTAGCGGTTATTGCGCAAACTTGTGTCTTCTGAGGGTTAAACTGGACTAGATTTAATCCGAGACTTTGTTCAGCAAAGACTCGACTTCAGACATAAGTTTGTCCCGGTACTCGGAGACGTTTTCCCGAGAAATATTGGCACTGCCGGTGTACAGAGCATCACCAGTGCTGTCACTACATCCACTGCATATCAGCAATGAATGTTGCCGGTTTGTAACATATCGTTGTTATGCAGAAGAAGCAGCGTTGGTGACAGCACGCAGCCTTGTGGAACACCAGCATTAATAGTCTTGTAATTGGAGCTTGCACAATCTACAATGACCTTGATGTTCCGATCTGCAAGAAAGCTGGTGATCCAATTGCACAATTTCTCGGGAAGCCCATAAGAAGGGAGCTTCGAAAGAAGCACTTTGTGCCAAACCCGATCAAAGGCCTTCGCAATGTCCAAACTAACGATCAAGGCCTCCCCCTTGGACTCTACTGCCGCTGCCCATCTATGAGTCAGATAGACCACCAGGAGATCACCAGCTGATCGACCACGACGAAAACCGTATTGGCAATTACTAATCAGCTGGTGATCCTCAAGGTACCTCATGAACTGGCAGTTACAATGGACTCCATTGTTTTGGTGAACAAGGAGGTGCTGGCGATGGGCCTGTAGTTGGAAGGGTCTGTGCGGTCGCCGTTTTTAGTGATCGGGTGGACGAAAACCGTCTTACATGATTTTGGAACTACGCCTAGGGAGTAGGAGTACCGGAAAAGACGCGCTAAGACCGGTGCCAACTCTGGAGCACACGTCCTCAGCACAATTGGGGGGATACCGTCAGGCCCACTCGACTTGTGGATGTCCAGGGAGAGGAGTGCTTAGCACACCGAGCGCTGTGTGAACCGCACCTCCGGCATGGAGCACTTACACCGCGGGAAGGTCGGCGGCGTATTCCCCCCGTCAACGTCGAGTTGGACGCAAAGAAAGAGCCTAGCAGATCGGCTTTCTGCTTTACGGCATGGGCCAATGAGTCGTCCTCCCGGTGCAGAGATGGAAGACATGGCTGACAGAAATCCTCCTGGACAGCCTTGGCGAGAGACTAGAATGCTCGGGTTCCAGAAGGAACGCGAACTAGTTTCTCGCCAATTCTGCCTATGTGCTCTGACTTTGCCTTGGCAATAACTCTTTTGAAGTACCTGGAAGCGGAATTATACTTCTTTTTTACAACGCTAGTGTTTACATCCCGGGACGTTGATGCGTCAGCCCAGGTTTGGTAGCACTCCTGCTTATAGAATGATAATATTTTACAGGAGCGACCAAACCATGGCTGAGATTTGCCTCCGATGGGCACTACAGAGGAAGGAATAAAAAGTTCCATACCCTGAAGTACCACATCAGCGACAGAATCCGCAACAACGTTGGGATCGTCCGGCGAGAAGCAAACCTGCCTCCAAGGGTAGGCTGCAAAGAAAGACCGCATCATATCCCAATCAGCTGACCTATTGTGCCAAATAAGGCGGCAGACTGGAGAATGCAACCGCGATTTCAGCGTGAGTGGCACCACACTCCGGACACGACAATGGTCCAAGGAGCCTAAAGGGGCGTCGACGGAAATCTTATATCCGTCCCGATGAGAGGTCAGCAGAAGGTCCAACAGGGAAGGTGCATGATTGTCCACATTTAGAATCCGCGTAGGTAAAGTAACCAGTTTTGTCAGACCATATGCCAAGGCAAAATCGTGAACAGATCTCCCCGCATGATCGGTTGAACGTGAACCAAGCCATTCGGCGTAGTGGGCGTTAAAATCGCCGAGGATCACGATCTCTGCGAAGGAGATCTGCTGTACTCGTAGCAACGTATCTGTAGCCATTTAGACGTGGTCGAAGAGTCGGTCTGTTTCGGCATTACTGCTATGGGACATATAGAGGCACCCGTAGACGCGCGGATGGTCGTCGCTGTCTACGCGTAGGCAAAGGATGGACAGGTACTAACCTTCAGAACTACCGAGCCGTCAAGAACAGATGTCTTCTCTGACGTATACGCAAACTCCAGCCCGAGGCACAAAGGAGTGTTCCAGTTTGTAGTTTGTACGTTTTGTTGTGATACGAAGCATCAGCCGTAGTGGACGGCGTTTAGGTTAGAATGAAGTCCTCTGATATTGCAGAAATTCACGGATAGCGTGGCAGGGGTCGCCTTGGTCTTGTTGCTCAGCTTGCCCCGAGCAGTTGTTGTCTTAAACGGAATTTTGCTCCCCCCCCCCTCCCCAGAATACGCGGGGCAGCCTGAGCACCCACGCTCAGGAGTGAAGTAACTTGGTCGTGGATGCTCAACGAGGTATTCTCCAGGGGTTGCTGTTACCCTCCTGGGGTAGATCTTCACTTAATGGGAAATTGGGCCTCCTGCCGCTTACTCGCTCAGCGTGGGATTCTTCAGGGGTGCTTCTGCTACATGTTCATTTTCTTACAGGTCTACAACTTACATAGATAGTAAAGTGAATTAAAAAAAAGAAAGCAGAAAATAACATGCTAATAAATATACAATTACATGACCAAACCTAATTCGCTACAGCTACAGTTTAAAAAAATGAAAAATATTTTTATTTGCAAGAAACATGGTAACAGAAGATGGTAAATAAATACAATGTAACCGAACACATTTCACCGTTTGTATATATATATATATATATATATATATATATATATATATATATATATATATATATATATATATATATATATATAATTATTAGTGAGACATCATGTCATGAAATTAAATAAAATAGAAAATAACAATTTATAAAAATACTATAATCTTAACTTATAATCTCGTAATGAGTTCTTATATTTACGCGAACACTACATATTGATTAAAACTACTTTTACGGGGACTCGAGTCTCCTGTAATCATGGCTGCTGGAAAGCACCCGGAACGTCGGGAATTAAAAATCAAATAAATTAAACACGATAAAATCCGTAAAAGTAGTTATTGTCAATTATAGTCTCGTTTAAATTACATAAATTTACTAATTTTGTGACGTATTTGTAAAATTCTTACGGATTAAATACTTAAAACTAGACAACGGAGTATGCATTATGTCGATTTCTATGGATTACTATGTATTTTGATTTAGATATAGGTGTCTATAGGCCATAATTCGGGCGGATTGAATGTGTTCGGTTTTTTCTATAAAAAAATAAGTAACAAGGTGGTGCGACTCTGACAGACTACTAGGTAAGAAAGAAGTCTTACCACCTAGAAAGTGTGTTTAATTAAGCAGTCCAGCTCCAAGTTAAATAGAAAATGTGGAAGAAATAATACTCCATAATGCAATTGTCGGTATTTTGTCACATCAAAGTTTAAGCAATCAATTTATTCGACTCTGAATTTGAAAACGCAGACTGAAGCATAGTTGTGTTGGCACAACAAATCACATTTCACAGCTGCAGTTAGTGTTGCCCGTTGCGCATTCATGACACAGTTGAATCAATTACGGATTAGTTTAGCTTTGCTTGACATCAGAACTTAGCCTGATTGTAATAGCTCAAAGCGATGCTCAAATTGAAATTTCATGACGTTTACATACCAAATACAACAAGTTAATTTATGAAATTACCTCTAAAGAATAAAATATTTTTAGAAAAAAAAACATCAACTAGTATACAACGATTAAAACTCGAGATACCATCCATTTTATCTTTTTGATTGGCGGTCCAATACTGTACAATTTACCAGAACTCTTCTGCCTCGCACAACTTCCTTGTGGGATCGATTACCATTAGTGATTTTTCTAGACCGACATAGGTGATTTAGATATGATTTAGGGACCTTCAAGAAAAAGGCCTACGCTTTTTTTAAAGGCAGGCAACGTATCCAGAATTTCCGAGGATGACTCATTATGCTCGAGATGAAGTATGGGAAATATTACCACCTGTCTCCAATTGATTTGAGTACGTTACATAATATTCAGGAAAAATTACAATAAACAGAAAAGGTTCATGCGAGCAATCTATGATTCAAAACCTCAATAGTTGCACAGACAAAAATTTTAGGAAATTAACTTAATAACTTTGGTCTCACAATAAATTTATGAAAATTGTCGATTTAGCGCGTCAGACCTGTTCGCTGAGGAGCGCAAATTTTTTTTAAACGTTCCTCCACACTAGGTACTGTTTACATACATAAATTGCACAAGGACGAACAACCAAACCCGGAACAATTTTTTGTAGGCCCTACAAATACTTGTTAACTTAACTTGCAACGAATAAAAATAAAATGTAAGTAAATTGTTACTTAAGTATTAAAAAAAGAAACCCTGCCCTAGGTTGCCACTATCATTATAAATGTGCAATATTTTGAATAGCTGTTTAGGCCAAATCGTAACAACTTAAAACTTGCGAAAACGCTCGTCTCGGGCGATAAACCTGTTTGACGGTTTGGGCCGGCGGGCATTCGTTTTGCGGGCTGCGGCCGTGCAAATTAGTCTGGAACAATCAATTGTCCGCGACGGCCGTGTCGGTTAGATGTCGGGAAGTTACGTTAGAATCGTTAGGTCGCGATAAGACACCCCGTTGTCTTATTTCGTTCGTATACGTGACAACGAGGCTTTCCTTGAGTTTGAGTGATTAATTTAACTTCGATTGCCATTAATTTGCGTCGAGGAGTTGCTTGTGTGGTATTTTAATATCGTACGAAGGAATTTTTGCTTTGTCGGGTGGAACGCTAAAACTTTGTGACCCGGGAGGAGATCGCGTTCCTCTTCGATTATAGTTTTGTGCTAAGTGACGTTAGACTTGAGTTCAGATAACGGTGAAAGCCCACTGGAGTGATTGCACCTTGTGGAGCAGGGTAACGAATGTGGGTCTGCTGGCCGATTATTATCCATAGGCCATTTGGGACCGAACCCTCTGGTTGCCCGTCGAGTTGGGTTACTGATGGGTCCTAGCCCAGTCGAATTCTGTCGGGGCAACTGAGGGCCGTAATAATAGCTTTAAACATAATGACTTGAAGGGACTCGAATTAGGCAAGGGTAGTGTTGGCAACACTACCCTTGCCTAGTAAGGATACCATACAAAAAATACTTTTAAAATCCGAAGCTGTTATGAAGGCGAACGGCTGGAATAAAAGTCAGGCCATGACTGCTCTCACACTAGGCCTGCGCGACCAGGCCTTAACAGTTCTGGAAGCTCTCGGTGAGGAAGTGACTTATGAGCAGCTCCTTGAGGCATTGGAGGCGAGATATGGTGACGCTCACCTGGAACACGTCTTTCGTGCGCAGCTTAAAGATCGCGTGCAGCGCATCAACGAAAACCTGCAGCAGTGGGCTTTAGAGGTGGAGAATGTGGTGCGAAAAGTACGCATACGAGTGTCCATTCTCCATTATTTGTGCGTTGTGAGATTAATTGTGATTAATATAACTTTATTATAATAATTTAAAATGGCAGTTAGTGGAAATGAAATTAAAATTAAAACGCTTTATGCCAAGAGGGACATACTTTTTTCACGTATACAAAGTATTAGTGATCACATAAAGAACATCAATGTAGAAGCAGTGCGGGAAACTTTTTTGAATGAAATTGAAACGGTAGATTCTTTGCGGACGGATTACGAAAGAATATTAGACCAAATTAATCATTTGGAATTACAAATCAACCCGAAATACATAGTGAACTACCAACCGCTTCTAGCATTTGAAGATAAAATGATTTCTTATATTTACGCGAACACTACACATTGAAATAATACTAGTTTTTACGGAATTTATCGCGTATATTTAACTTAGCTCAACACTTAGCGAAAATACTCTCACAACTCAGGGGACATACAAGTACACACATAAAGTATTCCTACCATTTCGTCAGCGAGATTAAAGACCTAGATCTGGCAGACAATGAAACTATGGTCAGTTTTGATGTGCAGTCATTGTTTACATGCTTACCTGTTGAAGACTGCATCTCAATTGTAACTAGAAAGCCGGAAGAAAACAACATGCCCGTAGAATATGCAGTATTACTCAGACACTGCCTTACATCTGGCTACCTATTGTGGAAGGAGGAGTTCTACAAGCAAGTAGATGGTGTGGCGATGGGCTCACCTGTATCTCCCATTGTCGCCGACATATTCATGGAAGACTTTGAGGAGAAAGCCCTGCTTAGTTCTCCCATAAACCCAAGGTTCTACAAGCTGTACGTAGACGACACTTTCACAATTCTACCTTTAGATAAAGTAACTGCATTTTTAGACCATCTTAACTCTATAAATTCTAAAATTCAGTTCACAATGGAGTTAGAGGCAAACAATTCCTTAGCTTTTCTAGATGTGTTAGTAATTCGGAATCCTGATAACACCTTGAGCCATACTGTGTATAGAAAAAAAACCTATACAGATAGATATTTAAACGGTGATTCTCACCACCATCCTTCGCAGTTAGCTACCGTGGGTAAATCTTTGTTTCAGAGAGCACGAGGGATCTGTGACAGTAAACACCTGGCTGCAGAGCTCCACCATGTCAAGCAAGTTTTGCATGACAACAAGCTTCGAGTCCCGCGCCTACGTCACAGTGAACGAGTGAAGCCGGCCACAGTCGAGCGTGTACCTGCTGTACTGCCATATGTTAGAGGAGTCACTGACAAGATTGGCTACATCTTGAAGCGCGCTTCCATCAAAACATACTTCAAGCCGCTGAAGAAAATTGGTCAGTTTTTACCATCGGTCAAGTGTAATGTCCCTCTGCAAGATGCAGGAGTGTACAAGCTTGATTGTGAATGTATTCTCTCCTACATAGGACAAACTAAAAGATCAATAAAAACCCGTGTTAAAGAACATATAGCTGATGTGAAGAATCGACGCTCCGGGAAGTCTGCAGTCTGTGAACACGTACAGGATCGCCCCCGTCACTACATCAGATTTGATAGACCGCAGATCCTCGCTAAAGAACACCGATTCCTTCCAAGGATGATTCGCGAGGTTATTGAAATCAAAAAACATCCTAATTTCAATAGAGAAGATGGCTGGGTGCTACCATCTGCTTGGGATCCTATAATAAATAAAATTAAATCCCAACCCAAGCATACAACTGCAAGACTTCAAGATACCATAAGTTCATACTGCATAGATCGGAACAAAAGTTAAATTTTAATCTATGGTAACCGCGGTTAACTATGACATATGGACGTTGAACATCTCAGTCCTGCCCGTGACCATGAGTGCTGTAAAGCGTTCGAAACGTCGGGTATTTAAAAAAGTTAAATATACGCGATAAATTCCGTAAAAACTAGTATTATTTCAATTTGAAGATATGTTGTGTCGCGTGAAAAGAACGGAGAAACTCTTACAATCTCAAAAAAGAAACAAAGCCGGAAATACAGGTACGTCCACGTGACTCAATTAGGTTGCCGCCAATAGATATTCAGGTATTCAATGGTGATATTAAGACATGGTCCTTCTTCTTCAGTAGTTTTCAAAACAATATACACAATAACCCATTGTTATCGGACGCTGAAAAATTATATTATTTAATTAGTAAACTTAGTGGCAGAGCACAGTCAATTTGCTCGGGTTTTACACCTACAGCAAACAATTACTTGTTAATATTCGAAACGCTTAAAACTAAATATGAAGATAGGAGAATGTTAGCTTCCGAATATTTGAACCAAATATTCGATCTTAAACCTATATCATCCGCGAACATCAACGGCTTAGAGCAGTTTTTAGATAAATTTGTGACATCGGTGGCTGCACTTAAGAACTTGAAATTTAATGACCTTATGGACGTGGTGTTTCTCCATACTGCACTAAAGAAATTAGACCCCGACACCGTGCGTGCGTTTGAAATGGAGCATCGTAGCTCGGAGATGCCTTCCTTTCATTCATTAGCATCGTTCGTGCGAGATCAAATAAAAGTGATGCAGCGCTCTCCGAACGTTAAACAGGAGATTAAAAGGTGCGTCGACCGTAGACAGACTCAACCATCTAAAATAGCAGGGTCGTTAACTTACGTAACCGCTACGTCAGCATCACTTCAGCATGCTTGTGTCGTATGTAAAGATAAACACGGTAATTTATACAATTGTGCGACTTTTCGTAAATATTCACCAAGCGAACGTTATAATTTAGTAAAGACAAACAACCTATGTCTGAACTGCTTAAGTGATAAGCATTTAGTTGCAAATTGCAATTCGAGTTCCGTATGTAGCAAGTGCGCCAGGAAACATCACACGGTATTACATTTTGAAAATAGCAACATAGCGGCGTCAAGTAAAGCGGATAAGGAATTCACCCCTACAACGATTCTAGCGGTCGACCTGGTGATGTCGCTCTGTGATCATTGGCAAATATGGGAGCACAACCTCCTTCAACCGTGTTACTGGGTACGGCGCGTATTTTGGTTAGGGATTCGCGTGGAAACGAACAAAGCGTCCGTGCACTGCTGGACAGCGGAGCCCAAAATAGCTTTATAACGCGACAATGTTGTCAGCGCTTAGGCTTAGCAATAAATAGGTCACTTTCATGTCCTGTAGTCAAAGGCATCGGAGGTACTAGTAAAGCTACCCAGGGATATATAAATTTAAAATTTTATTCTCGGATAGATCGTAATGTTAACTTTGATATAAATGCACTAGTAGTGGATAGGGTCACTGAACGGCTGCCAACCGTTTCGGTTGACACCTCGGCAATGATTGAATTTAAAAATTTGACTCTAGCGGACGACACTTACGCCGTTCCTGGAAACATAGACATGCTCATTGGAGCATCGCTTTTCCCTCATCTTTTGTTAAAAAATAAGGTCAGGGGCAACACCTCGCATACTGCGCCTTACGCACTGGAAACCGTATTGGGCTACGCCATCATTGGCTCCGCCCCCATCATGGATAGCATTTCGGCAACCTCCTATTGTGGTATGGCTGTCGAACCGCTCGAGTCGTTAGTCCGCAAATTTTGGGAGATGGAGGAGGTGAACGTCCCACCCATAGCTAGCTCAGATGACAGATTATGCGAGGAAATTTACGTCCGAACGACCGTTCGTGATCGTGACGGTAGATATAGTGTAGCGCTACCCTTTAAAGGAGATGTTTTATCTCTCGGCGATTCGCGTCAAATGGCGGAAAAACATTTCTACAGCTTGGAGCGTAGGATGCTCGCTTCAACCCAGTTAAAAGAAGCTTATGACGGCGTCATTAACGAATATATAAGAGAAGGTTACATATCACTCGTGGCTTCGAAATTAGATAACCACGAAGACACACCGTCGTATTTCATACCACACCACGGGGTCATTAGGGAGGACAAACTTACATCTAAGTTACGTGTAGTGCTCGACGCTAGTGCTAAAACTAGCACTCATCTGTCGCTTAACGATATCCTCTATAGTGGGCAAAATTTACAGGGCAGTTTATTTAATATAATAGCCAATTTTCGTTTGTTTAGTATAGCACTATCCGCCGATATTCGCCAAATGTTTCTTTGCATTGGGGTCCGTGAATGCGTCCGTAGATTCCAACGCATTTTGTATCGTTTCAACCCAAAGGAACCTCTAATGGTGTTTGAATTTAACCGCGTTTGTTTTGGTTTAAAGTCGAGCCCATTTCATGGGTTACGCACGGTGAGACAGCTCGCCCACGATGAAGGTCCCTCTTATCCTAAAGCTAAGAGGGCAATTGAAAGTGGATTATATATGGATGATTTTGTATACTCGGTCGATAGCGTGGAGGAGGCCACCCTAACCACCGCCGAGGTATAAGGCTCATGAAATCGGGTCAATTCGATCTTGTGAAGTGGACTAGTAATTCGCGTCCGGTTTTAGATACAATCCCACTATCACACCGTCTTTCGGCGATAAAGGAATTCGACGATTCTGATACACACAAGGTGCTCGGTCTGTGTTGGTCACCAGAGTCCGACGTGTTTAGCCTTAAGGTAAATCCGCCCGTAGAGAAATGCACAAAGCGCACAATTCTGTCATGCGTTGCTAGATTATGGGATGTCATGGGTTTCGTAGCTCCGGTGGTATTATACGCTAAGCTTTTGATTAAACAACTTTGGTTATTTGAATGCGATTGGGATGATTCGCCGCCTGACAGCATTGTTCGGTTGTGGCAGCATTTTAGAGAGGAACTTCCTTTACTAAGAGAAATTAAAATACCGCGTCATATAAACGTCAATAGAAATAGCGTCATAACGGTCGTTGGGTTTGCAGACGCCAGCGAGAAGGCTTACGGGGGCGTTGTATATTTCCACGTTCAGAATAATGGTGGAAATTCGATTAGCCTCATTAGTTCTAAGTCGAGAGTCTCCCCCCGTAAGGTTGTCTCTCTGGCGCGCTTAGAGCTTTGCGCAATATTAGTACTCACCAAGCTTATTACCGCAGTTATCAGCGCATGTAGGGATAGAGTTCACATAGAAAGGATATTTGCCTTTTCCGACTCCACCGTCGCCTTATGCTGGGTTCATTCTTCACCCCACCGTTGGGATACGTTTGTCGCGAACCGAGTGGCCAAGATCCAAGACGAGTTAGAAACGCGGAACTTTTATCACGTGTCCGGTACGGAAAACCCTGCCGATTGTCTATCCCGTGGACTCACCCCGATGCAAATGGTGAACCACCCGCTTTGGTTCCACGGACCTTCTTGGGTTCACTTGGATCCCTCGCAATGGCCAATAACCGATTTCGAACCTTCGTCAGTGTCACAACCGCCGGAAGAGAAGAGATACGCTCTAGTGGCGAACGTTTCGAGCGAGGTTTCTCCAATCATTGCTTTGGCGAACCGCTTGTCCTCTTGGTCGAAATTATTGCGTAGCGTAATTTACGTTTGTCGATTCGCGAAGCTTTTACCGCGACGTTCGTATGTCTTAGCATCCGATTACAACTATGCCGAGTCGCTAGTATTACGTGAACTTCAACCTACACACTTCTCTGAAGAAATTACAAGATTACAATCGAATAGAGCTTGTAGTCGCGCCTTTCAACGCCTTTTACAGCCATTTTTACAGGATGGGATTGTAAGGGTAGGTGGACGCTTGTCCAACTCGCAGTTGAGTTTCGACCAACGGCACCCTATAGTTTTACCGCGCAAAGACCATATCATAAATTTATTAGTGGATTACCATCATAAATTGAATTCGCACGCTGGCCCCGACTTGCTGATGTCGATCTTGCGTCAGAATTATTGGATTCTTTCTGCACGTAGTTTAATACGCAATCGGGTGCACAGATGTATAGCTTGCTTTCGGGCACGCCCCAAGCCGTCATTTCCGGAAATGGCGGAACTTAGATCTTGTAAAGTAATACAATCAGTAAAGCCCTTTACGCACACCGGGTCTGATTTCGCTGGTCCGTTTAAGGTCACGCTCACTCGCGGGCGTGGTATAAGATCCACAAAGGCTTACGTCTGCATTTTCGTATGTCTAACTACTCGAGCGGTGCATATAGAACTCGTTGGTGATCTAAGCACAGCAGGCTTTATGGGTGCATTTAAAAGATTTCTATCCCGCCGTGGCCCTGTAAGTAAATTATATTCGGATAACGGTACGAACTACGTCGGTGCAAAACGTATTTTATCAGAACTACATGAGCTCTTAGCTAGCAAGTATTATAATTCGGAGTTCGCTCACATTCTAGCCGAGAACCGCATTGAGTGGTCTCTGAACGTCCCAGCCGCGAGTCATTTTGGGGACAATTGGGAAACTAATATTAAGAGTCTAAAGAGTCACTTATACCGAGTAATAGGAGATCAAATTTTGTCCTTCGAAGAGCTAAGTACGGTGCTCGCTCAAATTGAATGCGTAATGAATAGCCGCCCACTTTGTCGTACATTATCTAGTGACCCCTCGGAACCGCTGGCTCAAACTCCAACACATTTTTTAAATTTAACGCCTTTAAAGTATTTGCCCGCCGTAGATATGGATGAGAACAGACTTAGCATTTCCGCACGCCACAAATTATTAGACCGGTTAGTGCAATCGTTTTGGAAACGATGGAGGATGGAATACTTGCATACTTTGCAGTCTCGGCAAAAATGGAACACAGCAACTGAGCCTTTAGCTGTAGGAACTGTAGTTGTGCTCACTAAGGAGAATACGCCGCCTCTCCACTGGCCGTTAGGAATTGTCGAAGAGGTCTTTCCCGGTTACGACGGAGTAATTAGGGTAGCTCGCGTTAAGACCACGGTTGGGTCTTACCTGAGTCCTGTTGTACGTTTGTGCCCCCTGTCTCTTCCATAATTTAAATTAGCTTTCTAGATTAGAAATTGTAGTTGAATTTAGGTAATCTTAGCGTTAGTTAGTTATTTTGTTAGTTTAATTTTAGCTCTAGTTGTTTTAGTTATTTTTTGAAGGAAATCCTTCAAGGGCGGGGGAGATGGTTGCGCGGAAAACCATTCGTATTTATTTATTTTGACGGTAGGCTGCCAAATCGGTTATCCCTTTCCAAAACGATATCATTCATACCCTCCTATCGACACATCGGGGTGGTGGGGTGGGAGGGGAAAGAAGATGATTCTAGTATATCACGTAATCATCGCAACCGAAGGAATAAAAAGGCACGCGCGACCGACGCGCGCTCTCTTCCCGCCGCGCTCATCGTTGGAACTACACCGCCTAGGATAATAGTGTCCTAAAGAGCTCTCTTCCCGCCGCGCTTCATGTTGGAACCACACCACTAGTAGAACCGCTTTAGCCTGGAAGCAGTCGAGCTCCAGGAAACCCGCCTCACCTCGTGTGAGATATAGTCGCGCACCGCCTCTCTCCAGAGTGTCTGTCCAGAAGAAGTTCCAGAAGTCGCAGCTATAGTGCCCAACAGCATAGAAGAGATACCCCCGGTGAGTCAATATTCCTAATAATATTGCCTGTATTGCCTGCTTGATATAATTGTGTTTTAACCCGCTCCAATTTTGTTTTCTCCTAATCAAGCAGGATTCCTTTCATCGATTTGGCAAATAATAGTTCGTTTTAGGGAAGAGCGAGTGCATTGTACCGCATGCTATAGTTGCCGTTTATATAAGTGTAGAAACATTTAGTAGATACAGTCCACGTAGATTAATAGCTCGCGTAATAGGTTTTAAGGTTCGACCGGGGAATTAGACTTCGGCAACCTTAGGCTCGACGCTCCACCAATTAGTGTAAAGCGAATTAAAGAGTTAATTTTGGTAATTCTATCGGCAATTTTTACTATCACTAACCTCAAGCTCGTAACAATACTATAGCGATAGTAGCCTAATAACAGGGCTCGGACCGCGAACTCAAAACGGTCGTGGGTTCACGAACTAGGCAAGGGTAGTGTTGTCAGCATTAGCAGGGATACCATACAAAAATACTTTAAAGTCCGTGTAAGCCTAGTTAGTACATCCAAATGAAGCCATTCGCATAATTGTCATCGAACTTCACTTGGCAAGTTCGTTTGATATTCAAATAAAATTGATTTTGATACGACATTGCCGGTATTTATTAACTAACTAAAATTTGTTATAACAGAAACTAAAACTATATCGAACAATCAAATTATGCATTTTATTAACCCCAAAATTGGAATAAACTGATTAGGTAAAATACAGTGATGCTTAAATAGATACTTATTTGTTAGTTACATCATTTTTTTAGTTTTGACTAAGAATATTGGTTAGATCAAGTTTTAAACATTGACTTATATTTGGTTTTAAACTCAAGAAATTCGGGTAATAGTGATTTTGACAAAATTATATCGGTTAAAAGTGGTTTTGATCAAGAATGTTAGACAAAACTATTTTTGAATAATACTTTTTGAATTTAAGAGTCTAATTCTTTCAATATTTTATTTTATAACATTATAATGTACGCAGCTTTGAGGTGGCCCAAGGAGCACTGCATACGCAACTTAACCTATTGTGAAACTACAGTGTACACAAACGCTTTGTTGTTATTTCGCGGATTACCTAGGAACTATGCAGATTAACTAGTTAAACTAAGAACTAAAACTTTTTTGCTTTTTAATGGATTCAGCCAGGTAATCTGCAGATTAACTAGTTAATCTAGCAGTAGATTTGCACTCTAACTGATTTAGGCACTTTAGCGTTAACAGATATAAAAATAAGAAAGATATACAATAAAAATCGAAAAACAATGATATATTTGTGACACCATGATGGAAACTGGAAAGCGCATCACAATTCAATAAGTAGTTTAAAAGTTTAGGTGTATACGCAGACAGATGTAAACAACTCTGTTTTATACTGTTTAGTAATATCATATAATATGACTACGGTAACACGAATCTAAAGTTTCTTCTTCTTCATAGACCGAGAAACTCTACTCCTACGCTTTGGCCTCTCCAGTTAAAGGACGAATTGCCTTCAATATTATTAAAATTTCATCTAATTTAACAGGAAGGTACTAAAGTGGTACCCTCGTATCAGTGAGCGAAGTGTAGGGCAGCCCCCACTACATGGAGACATGCAGAAAGTCATTGGATGCTGAAATTAGGCTTGCAGTAAAAAAAAGTATTCTAAAATTAATAAAGAACACACGTAGAAATTTTTAAAACCAAAAATTACACACGAAAGAGGTAAAAAATAAAAAAGATCCTAAGACTGGCATCACATATTCCATATTTTTAGACAAAACGAAAAAAGTGTCTCGAGGCCCGCATACGAACTATGTCTGTTGAATTATTAAAATGAATTTCGCCTTCGAATCGGCTGGCTGTCGACATTAGTACAAAATTTCACGACATTTTTATAACTAAAAAAGCAAATAAGTTTATAAATATTCGTATTTGATGTATGAGTTTGTGAGTGCCATAATAATGACATAAATGATTGTCAAAAAACTAATCTTTTGACAGTGAAGCATGATGTTTTTACATCTCCAAGGGACCGTAGTATTTAGTATTTGATATTAATTTCAAGACGATACCTGATGAAGATGATACCCATTTCTGAGAAATATGGTCTTGACAGACAGACGGGTAGAACAAAGTAAATTTATAATTTTTTTTTCATTTCAAGTTAAGGAGCACTAAGCAATAACGTAACATAATAAAGATGTTTAAAATTATTTAGCAAAGATTTGCGTAATAAAATAAAATTGTGTCTTACCTAGTTCAAAGAGCACGTTCCACTCTTACCAAATTGCGCGCACTATCTCCGCTACCACTTATCCCAACACCACAACTTCAAGGTAGTTTAGTGTAGTGTTACCTTATGTAGGAAACACTACAATTAAGGGAAAGTGGGAGTACTCTTCAAACTAGGTAAGACACATCATTTTATTTTATTACATGAATCTTGACTAATTAATTTTTACCATCCTTAATATAATGGATTTCTGCAAAGTAGCGTTTAATTATATTTAAAGTCACGAGTGACTACATAAATTAAGCGTTAATATAGTGAACGAATAGATTTCAGATTAATTTAGGATATCGGAAGCGTCAAAATCTGTTTCCATGTCAGAATATCAAATCAACGGTGTCGATATCATTATCGAACTAAACCAATATTCACTGCAGTCTGTGCCGTCTGTAGCTTACTCCCAGCATCCTTAAATGATTTAGCGTTAGTTTCGCTAGTTTCACTTCGCATGACACGTTTGATGCAAACTGAATGAGTAGCGAAGCGGGATTTGCATTGATATTTGGTAATTCACTTCTCTGAAAATGGCTCTAAATCTTACGTTCTTGCGGAATACAAACGTATGGATCGGCTTGACCGAGGTAGGACCACGCTCTCACAAAATAACAACGTAAAATAGTAGCTTACTATTGCTGTGTTTCGTAATTAATAAAAATACAAAACACTGTGGTTTCCAACCTGTTTGCAGCGTAGCAGCTGTTGCAAATCTACGGGGCAATCTATGAGGAAAGCCTGTGATGATGGTTATTATGACCATGAAATCAGAGTAAAATTGCAGATTGTGGTAGCTGTATTAAAAAAATGAGGGTTGGTCATTTTTTCGCCCATAAAATGAACTTCAACGTCAATTCAAATCGATTATAATTTTTTTTTATTTAAACAACGTATTTATATATTTAAAAATGTAAGTTATTTATATTATTTAACTTATTAGTAATTTGGAGGCAAAATGTTACTACTTTTTCTAATTCACGTTAGATGGCACTGTTTTGAAAATTTGAAGCGTATATTGTCGATATAGTTCAAATTATTACGCAACGGTTAAAATTAATTTTAGGTTTTATCAATAAATATGTAATTTATTTGAAAAATCACACCAATCATATAAAATAGAAGTTAATATCTAAAGAAAGGAAAATGTTAACCCTCCTTTTTTGAAGTTCCTTAATTAGATAAAAGTGCGAACAAGGGGTGGTGGTAAAAGTGCGAACATTTTACACCGCTACCATACGGCGAGGAGCCGAGTCTATTATTTTGGCTTTGTCGCTGCCACGGGGGGGACACGTGTAGGGTGGGCCTAAGGTTAGGTGGTCGAAGCCTACGGATGCGAGCGACTCATCCCCCTATCTTGCCTTTTGTATGCCGATGATCAAGTCATATTTGCGTCATCGGCGGCTGAGTTGCAAATTATGGTTACATTAATGACCTGGGCATTAAAAGAAAGGGGAATGAAAGTGAACGCAAGTAAGGCGAAAGTGATAGTTTTTGAAAGAGAAGAAAGCAAAACTGAATGTGAAATAAGAATAGAAGGAGAATTAATTGAGCAAGTGGATGAGTTTGTGTATTTGGGATGTGTATTTAGCAGGGATGGGAGATATGATAAGGATATAGAACGACGAGTAAATGCAGGGAATAGAGTGAATGGGGCGCTACACTCTATTATGAAGAACCAGAATGTATCAAAAAAGGCACGTATGGTAATTCATAATGCTGTGTTAGTCCCTACTTTAATGTATGGTAGTGAAAGCTGGGTGTGGCAGAAGAAGCACGAAAGTAGAATAAATGCTGTAGAAATGCGGTCTTTAAAGAGTATGCTAGGGTTGAATCTGAATGACAGGGTGAGAAATTGCGTGATAAGAGATAAATGTGGTATGCAAGATGATGTTGTGACCAGGATTAAGAAAGGAATGCTTCGGTGGTTTAATCATGTAGAACGAATGAATGAGGAA
The DNA here is from genome assembly GCA_907164705.1 of Parnassius apollo. Lineage (NCBI taxonomy): Eukaryota > Metazoa > Arthropoda > Insecta > Lepidoptera > Papilionidae > Parnassius > Parnassius apollo. The sequence continues at coordinate 478,925 of CAJQZP010001258.1, forward strand.
AGAGTGACAAAGCAAATTTATATGGCAGATGTGAACGGCAAAGTCGGGAAGGGACGCCCTAGAAAAAAGTTTATCCACCAAATTGGCGATATTTTGAAAATGGGCCACGTTAGATGTACCCTTAACCGACGAGCATGTATGCGTAGATGTATGGATGTAAAGGAGGCGAAAGAGGTATGTCAGGATCGTGCCAAATGGAAGTCCGTAGTCTCTTCCTACCCCTCTGGGTGACAGGCGTGAGTGTTTATGTTTATGTTTTATAAAAATAGCTTTTAATTTGCCCCGGGTCCTAATACAAAATTTCATGGAAAGCTTTCCAGTAATCTTTGCGCGAATCGTGAATACAGAGACAGACAGACAAAAATTATAAAAACCGCCAGTTTGACTTCAGTGCCCTTTGCTTAGTCCCCTGGACCTTTTTTTGACAATATTATAACAATTACAATTACAGACACGACTTTTCTACAGATTTATTATATTATATATAGATACTCTGTAGAATGCAATACCAAGTAAGGTACTTGGGTAATTTTCAGTGTTTTGCCATTAGGGACCGTGAACATTCTGGTACAAATTAATAAATATATAGCTCGCCTATACATGCTTTAACCACGTCTTCTATTAGATTAAGGATTGAAGAGAAACACCAAAATTTTGTCAGAAATTCTTTGGGCTACATCAATACCTCTGATCATGAAAGTAATTTATTTATTCTACTTTATAAAATATACTTAAGTTATTTTTTTTAGAAAAATGAAGTGTCTGTATATTATATCAATATAACTGGGTTCAATCAATCAACAATTTTTAAGGTTATATTTGTCTGTCTGTCTGTTCGGGCTAATCTGAACGGCTGAGCGGTTGTGATCAACTTCACGAACGGATAAAGAAAATTGTCTGGAGTGATCTAGACTATATTTTATCCGAAAGCATACAGATTTTTTTGGGAAATTGAAATACTAATAAAAGAAACGGTTTTAATTATTGTCTCATAAACTTAATGAAATTAAAAAACAATTAAATTAAAAATTTTTTTTGTTAGCAAATTTTACACAAAAAAGGTTATTTTCTATCTCATGCGAGTATAGTTTTAATGCAATATGTACACAGTCTACTTCTATTATCGATTGAGAATCAAAATGCAGGTCCGTTGTTACTCTTGAAGAGTTCTCCAGATTCATTATGAGAATTGTTATCTTGAACGGAGTGGAGCTGCAGCGTGGCTGTACCACGTTAATTTAAAAACCTTTTTGTAAATATGCATATTGAATGATAATTCTTTTAAAATTAATATCAGTGTATTACGCATTTTGATAATAACGTATAAATGCTACAAACACTGACCCGTTTAAGCCATATTTTACCACGTTTTGCTAATAGTGTTGGCAGTGCGAGTAAGTTTGGCTTGAAGTTAATTTATATTGCGTATATATATATATATATATATATATATATATATATATATATATATATATATATATATATATATATATATATATATATATATATATATATATAACGTACAAATAAAGTGTTTGTGTATAGCCTATAGGTAATTGCTCCCTGCTGCTTAAAGAACATACTGAATATTTCCAGCAATGGATTTTAGAGGCTGATTATATATGAACAGTGTAGAATACTTATGACTAAGTGAAGTGGAGAGGTCTAAGCAGAAAAGCAAACACTAAGAAACGTGAATCTAGGATAGACATCAAAGAAATTAAAAAAGACAAACCTATGTAAAGCACTATAAGCGTTAAATATAAAGTTAGCTCTACATTTTATAGGAAGTACTGAAATTCGCTTCACGTGCGGTGTTGCTGACTATGATACAAAAACTACCGTATTTCGATCAACTACTTGTTTGATTGTTGTTTTATTACCGTCATATTTAGTCAAAAGAATAAAAATAAACTCCACCATTTTACGTGGCAGAGCCACGCTACATGAATAACTGAGCTTTGTAAAAATAATCAATCACATATTCGGGTAAAGGGCATTGTTAAAAATGACCTATGAATCAACACTAATGAAAACTTTACAATAATTTTTTTATAATTTATATTGAATTAAAATGGACACTTCATAATTCAAAAAACATTTTTAAAAGTAATTTACTTCCATATTATTCCCCGGTGTTTTTATTTTTTGGTTTAAATAGAGGTTAAAGTTACCTAGCTGAGTGGTGGACTCCGATGATGGGTTTAGGATCTCAGTGATGTCACTCCATAGAACCATTGTGTTTGGACTCATTTGAAAGATACTCATAAAGAACTAGATGACTTCGATAATTTCACCTTCCGTTCAGCGGCTCCGTTCGGCAGTTCTCACCGCTTAGAACATTAAACGACACGAGCTAAGCAGTCAGATGCTAGAGTTCGCACTCCTCCACTCGAACAGCGGTAAGATAGCTCAAAAACCACCACAGAGGCGACATGGTGAACAATACCGAGTCATAAACTATCATCATCTTCATCCTCATCATCATTGCTTTTCCCTTTTTAATTAGCTCGAGCTCTGAGTCAAATGGAACTGTAGGAGCCGCGTAGGCTAACAGCGCTAACATCACAGAATTAAGAAGAATGTAAAGAAGAGGCGTTCTATTTCTTCTGAGCGCTTGCTTCTGACGGGTCTGCATTACTGCTGCACGTGTTAACAGCTTCGAAAAACAGCTTCTTATAGAACAATATCATGCTTCATGCCGTAATATAACGTTGTAATATAGCACTCTTTCAGAGCTGACTTTTCTATGTTTCACGAGACGTCAAATGTAGCTGCTGATTCGTCTTTTATAATGCGAACAGCAAAGGAGTGGAATGATTTTCCGGCGTCACTCTCTCTGTCAGAATACAATCTGGGCGTCTTCAAAGCAATCGTGAATAGGCTTTTTTTACGCTAAGATAGTACGATTTACCATCTAGGGCTTCCGGGTGGTATTGTGGTCAAGTACTGACTTGTAATAAGTAAAAAGAAAACTAAGTGGCTCTATGGTCGAGTTAATAATAAACTCATCTCATAATGATAATCATGTCGCCACCGACCGGAAAAGGCAGAACAAAGTGTACCAGGTCAGTTAGTGGTCGTAAAATTAAAAGGATGGATTCGTTGTAGGCTTTTGTAATACTTTTTTCAATTTCAAAGTTTAACTTTGTCTTGCTTCTCATTGCAACTACGTTAAAGTAGACGCGACATTAAAAGGACTAATTCTTTTTACGACGACGCAAACTTTTTCAATTATTTTCACTTTTCCGCTTTCTAAATACAATGATTAAACAAAATAGTCAACAAACCACTTAAATACTTAATAGAACTTTCTAAATAAATGTTATAAAATTATATTTGTATATTCGGAAATAAACGAATACTTGGCGAATATTGTATCATGCACTTCGCACCTTTGACACTACTCTAAATCGCCGAGCTCCCTATAAAACAATAGTGTTTTCGTTGTTTGTTAGAAGCAGAAATCAACGAGAAGAAGATAAGAGAATTCAAAAAGAGGGAATTTATACTCATAAGTTTCTTATGATTATAATTTCCCCCGTACGATACGTACGATTTCAGATTCACATACACATCGACGATGGATATACTCACCTAAATAAAAAGCCTAAGGTGCGACCGGTAAGTTATTTGCTATATTTGTTATTCTGTTATTTAAAGAAAACACCACACAATGTTCACTAGTATCGCGGGGTATTTTACATGCATAAATTTTCCTTGTAAAATATTCAGGCCTGGAATTTGGAACAGTGGTTCTCCAAAGCCGCAACCAAGTACATTGTTACTGCGTTTTCGAGGCTCAGGCATAGAATAAATAATAGTACTACGTAGCTCAGTGCAGTTTTGAAGTAGCTTTACTGTCTTTTGCAACTCGCGTATTCATTTTTTAGCATTTGTAAATGGACAAAATGCGGCTGTCATCCACGTCTTCAGTCTTTGTTCGGTTTAGAATTGGTAAATAATTATCTCATGTAAAGCCTGATGTTTCAATAGGCATTTATAGTTTTTCCGCAAAATAAATTATAAACTTTCTGAATTAATAAATTAAACAATTTTGTTCGCGGTAGAGCCATTGTGCAGCTATTTTATGGTTATAGAGTTTATGGGTTCTCTCAAGCGGGGAAGGATCATGCTCTCACAGAATACCAGCCTAGAATAGCAGTTTAATGCTGTTGTGTTTCGTTTGGTGAGTGTGGAGAACCGGAGACCTTTCTCACTGGAAATAAGGAATTACATTTTAGTCCTCAGAAGTGACAACTTATCTGCATTTTGATTCTCAATTAAGGATATATGTAGATGTCTATGAGTCACAGCATCCACTTACAGGTGGACTGCATGCTCGTTTATCCCCCTTATTAAAAAATGTACTTGGAATTGGTCTGTATTACGTTAATTCTATTGTAAATATCACTCGTATTTTTCTTTTAAACGTAATATTACCTACCGTTTATCAAAAAGTCGAGTAGGTACATTTCGTTTTAAAAGAAATCTTTGTAGCTAATTGGCGTGTCGGTGTGAATTTAATTCTTGTTAGACGAATTTAATTAAAGTGACAGATCTCCAAGAGCTCTTAACTGCGTACAATTTGATCTTCGGGTCAATGGCACTTAGTTTTGAAAGACAAGGGCAGTCTGTAAAAAATCTTAATAATTATAAAATGTCCTCTGAGTGAGAGTCTCTGAGTCGAGTGTTTCTCGTTTTCACAGTGTAATCATATTTTATTTATATAATATGATTTATAAGAATGAAAAATGAATGTCTGTTATTTATTTGTTGCTTGTTTCATAAGCCAGTAAGAGATTCATCGTCATAATAACCATCATCACAGGCTTTCTTCGTGGATTGCCCGTAGATTTGCGATAGTTGTTATTCTGCAAACAGGTCGGAAAACACAGTGTTTTGCATTTTTATTAAGTTTATTAGTATTTACAAAACACAGCAGTATTAAGCTGCTATTTTGCTTTAAATTTGTGAGTTTTATTTTGAGATGTTATTCTGTGAGAGCGTGGTGCTTCCCCGGTCGAGCCGACCCTTTCGTGCTAAAAACATAATGTAGCTTTAGCGTGCCTCTACTACGAAAAATGTTTAATATAAAGAAAAGAAAAAAGTAACGCTATATTCCTAAATTATTTACAAAATATCAGCTACATGGCTGCGAGCAACGCCTGTTGAATTATTAAAATAAAAGCCTGTCCTTCATAATCTGCTTCTTGTCGAGGTTATTGCTTATAATGTAACAATTTGGTCTTTGTTTCTATAATTTTTTCTTATCGTCATAATATTATGTTCAACAAGTGTTTATTTAAACATATCTTATATTATATAGTTAAACATTAAAATAAATATAAACTTATATAATATTATAAACTTTACAAGGCGCAGGTTCCGCCGCACATGGAATACTGTTCCCATCTCTGGGCTGGGGCTCCCCAGTACCAGCTCCTTCCACTTGACTGCATCCAGCGCAGAGCGGGTCGAATCGTCGACGACCGAGTGCTTTCCGATCGGCTTGATTCACTAGTGCTGCGAAAAGATGTTGCATCTCTTTGCATTTTCTTTCGCATATATCATGGGGAGTGCTCTGAGGAATTGTTCGGATTAATCCCAGCCGCCAAATTTCGTGAACGAACTACGCGGCAAACGTCCCGATACCATTCACACCATCTGGATGCTGGGCGGTCCACCACTGTACGTTTCACAAGGAGTTTTCTTCCACGTACAACCTCTCTGTGGAATAGTTTACCACCGGCGATTTTTCCGGACCGATACGACCTGGGGACCTTCAAGACAAGAGCTTACTCCTTTCTAAAGGGCCGGCAACGCACCCGCAATTCTCCTGGTGTTGCGGTTGATCATGGGCGGCGGTAGTTATTTAACATTAGGTGAGCCGCATGCTCGTTTGCCCCTTCTTCTATAAAAAAAAGAGAGGTCGTACGCGAAAGAAGTTTTTAAAGTAGAAACTTCAGTCAACGGTCCAGTAGCCTAATAGTATACACTGTGGACCGCGAATATAAAAAGTCGTGGGTGGAATCCACCATTCTAAATTGTTGTTATCCATTCTAAACACAAGCATGTTAAGCTTACCTGCAGTGGGTAACAGGAAAATAATATTAATATTTAATAAAAAAAATAGTATTTCATAAATATTCCATTTTAATGTCCGTAAAGTATTTTTTACTTATTATTTGTACTTTTGTATTTCGTTAATAAGTGGAGTCGTTTTGATTAAAAATTTAAACTTTTTGTAATTTAACTTCGAAAAGTGTGAAGTTAAAATAAAGTTATTTTGTACCTTTGTTTTTTCGTAATTCTCAAGATTAGCATTTAAATTATATTTTGCGACAACTTTTTTTTTGCAAAAATGACAATCAAATTATTTAGATAGTGAGATTATAACTTTCCAAACGAGTTCGAAAAACGAGGAGGTTATACAAATGGCTTAAACAAGTTAAATTATTCAATTTTTACCTTTATCACGTTTTTATTAAGTCACTTACTTGTTTGTGTGTGTCTGTCTGAATGTCGTTTCGGGTGGAATGTTGCTACTCAAACTTCGAGGTCTTCCCGTTATGTATTATTTTAAATTTTGAATTTAGCTCACAATCTGATGACAATATGGGAATGTGATTAATGAAAAATGTGGTATATGACACTTTTTAGTACAAAATAAGAAAAAAAAATCACTTGTTTAATAAATAGAATCTTTAGGGGTGGTCCCGTATGAATTTAAATGAAATATTCCTACTCTGAATGTTGCAAAATACGAGATTAGAACTTAACGTACCATTTATCAACTTTCTACGATTGAGATACGATACGATACCATTTTAATGTACTATTTTGTCATAGTTGTCAATTATTGGGTCTACTTCCGATAATAAAATTAAGTTATTTGTTAAAAAACGTTTAGTGGCGTTGGAAGAACAATCACTACTCCATATCATTCCGTGCGCGTCGTATGAGGCGACAGAAGGAATCAAATCAGAAGATGTGCGGCAACGTCTTCCTATTAAAGGCTGAAAAAAAAAAAACTGCGGTTGCTATCTATGTCAAGCAGCGAACTTTAGATGAGCTTAAATAATCGACATAAAAGAATGACATTCTCTGCGAGTCAATTTAATCGAAAAAACTTCACAGCTTGACATAAGCCTCTCCCACAGATTGCTTCATAAGGGGGATAATTAACAAAGCAAACAGGTTGAAAACCGCAGTTTTTATTTTTATTCTGCTGTTATCAGGAAATGCTGCCCACCATCTCCTGATTCAGTTTCCCTTCGTCGCCTCTTACGCCATTCAAGAAATCATATTGGGTAGTAAATGTTCTTACTCCGCCACTAGACGGTGAAAAAGTTTGAAATAACTATTGTAATGTTACATCAATGAATCAAGATCTTACTGTTCTTACTTCTATTCACTGGCAAAAGAGCAAAACCAAAATAATGTAATACAACCGCGCTCGTATTATTGAACATTTAAGTCGGTATTCAGAGACATCACGTATTAATTATAAATGTTTTGAAAACGATCTCGAGTTATTATTCAAAATATAATATATAATTTACAACCATAAGATAGTAAAAAAAATGATATAACATTTAATCCCGATATGTAAGAGTTTCTAATTACTACGTTTTAGCCGAAATATTTCACGTGAAATAAACTTATATTTGATAATGGATAGAATCAGGCGTTACTTTGAGGAAATCCATTACAATAAAGATATTGATTAATTTGCAACCTTCCGCTAACGCATGTATTATCGTCGATGGTGTGTTTTTCCTGGAATAGTGGTGTTGGAAGTAGTGGTGCCGGTAGTAGTGGTGTTGGGAGTAGTGGTGCTGGGACTAGTGGTGACGGAATTAGTGCACGCAATTCAAGGAGGGCGGGAGGTGCTCTTCAATCCAGGTAAGACACAACATTGTATTTAGTTAGCGGAAGGTTGCAAATTAATCAATATCATTATTATAACGTATATTTGTACTAGGCAAAACTTATCTAGCACGGTAATCAAATAGTCACCGGTGTTCATAAACAATATAATTACGAGCGACTATTCCCACGAACGAATTCAAGAAATGGCAATAATACTCCGAATATCGTTCCGTCTGCGACGTTGTGTCAACTGTTTGTGATGTAAACAACTATGGACTGCTTAAATGGTCTCTCTTCATAAATCGATCCAATAACCATTAAAACTTATCCCAATTGAGACTCACCGATGTTATTCGATTTGATCGCATGTGTGATTTGATCGTCTGAACCTCCGAACGACCTCATTCAAATTACCTTAAGTATAAAATTACGAAGATATTAAAATACTATGGAGCTTTGCAAATTAATTTTTGTTATATACACATATTGATTTAATTGAACTGTCTGTCTGTAAAATTAAAATGCCATCAAAAACATTACTTGTAAAAAAACCAAACCAAACCATCGCAAGAAAATACAATGTATTTCACAAGTAATACATATTATATTAAATTAGATTGCTTAGTGCGATTGCCAAGTCAATCTATATATTTAAAACATATAAGGTTTTAAACATTGATATGATCACTATAAAATGTTGTTAGGCTAGCTAATAACGTAATAACTTAAAACAGAAGGACCCTTAAGTAGGGACTGAATAAATTAACCGACTTGGTATTACATGGATCTCATAACTTTTTACGGTAGAAGAACTGAGTTGCGAGACTTTTTTTAGAGGTTTTTTTACAAGTAATGTTTTTATGGCATCTCATTTCTTTTTGTAGATAAAATAGTCCTACTTTTTTCCTTTCCGGTACCTTCTACTTCTTGAACACCGTACAACGTACCTACCTGTACCTATTATATATATACAAGTACACTGATTCATTCATTGCAAATGTATCTTTGTAATTCTATATATTTATATGGGATTACAAAGTTATTTATGCGGTTGTAGTATCTAGAAAACTGGGTCGAAATTGAAAAATATTTAAGTTTTTCCTTGATTTGTACACTAAACACTAATGGTATTCTAAATTTAAAGCTCCTATGTCTGCTAGAAGTGCCTTAGAGTTTTGATGATCGGTCAGTCAGTGAGTGACAAAATTAAGAAATTTTGACCAGTTATACTTCTTAAACTACTGGTTCAAATTGAATGAAATTTAAAGTATACCATGTTTATACAATGTCTACTTGGTTATTGAAAATTTAGTCTTCTAGTTTTATCCACTACGAAGTTATAGGGGGTCGAAAATGGCCTGAATTGCTTCGAGAAAAGTATGGTACGGCCGTGCCGCTTTTTTGCTCGACTTGGTGGGGGCACTGCCGTGCCCCCAGATAGTTGATTTCTTATATTTACGCGAACACTACTCATGATTAAAACTACTTTTACGGATTTTATCGCGTTTATTTTTGCTTTTAATTAATTTTATTTTTTAATTCCCGACGTTTCGGGCGCTTTCCAGTCCCTTGTGACCATGGGTGCTGGAAAGCGCCCGAAACGTCGGGAATTAAAAATAAAACTAATTAAAAGCAAAAATAAACGCGATAAAATCCGTAAAAGTAGTTTTAAAATAGTTGGCTTCTATAAAGCTTAGATGATTATCTGCATGCTATTAAGACACTAATAACCGTTTTGAAACTTTTGTCTGTCTACCAGAGCTGAATCGATTTTGAAGAAACTGTACAACAGATAGAGAGCAATTGCAGGTGGGAGTACTAGGCTATATTTTATCCGAATAACTAGAAGATAAAAAAAAATATAAATTAAAAATTATTGATTATCTTAAACGTAAAGTACACATCATTAATAAAACCTATACGGGCGAAGTCGGGGCGGGTAACTTTAGATTCTAAAGTAGATGATAAGAGTGTTAAGAAGAATTCGAAGAATCGTAACATTGGCCGCTTCCCGGGCTAATAATCTTGCCTGGCGGAAGATCTCCTTTACAAAAAAAAACAAATAAATAAAAACAAATAGGTGACCAACCGAAGTGATGTGAACACGCAACATGCCACCTTCAGAAACCTCAACTTCCTCGCTCCCAAGCACATGTCATCTGTAGTCTTCAGATCATGCAAGCCATCTAGTTTTACAAGGTTCATCGCAACACTGAAATAAAAGCGCAGACATCATTATGTGAAATTATTTTATTCTCTTTAGTCCTTCGAAGTAGACTTTAGTTTTTCATCATCATCATCATCATTACAGTCCTTCACAAGTTCACTGCTGAACATAGGTCAAGGAATATTTAAAAAAAATATTTTTATTAAAAGTTAATTTTATCACCCCTTTGAATGGACTCGCAATGGAAGGAATCACTATCTCAATCTCTACGTAGTATAAAACAAAGTCGCTTCCCGCCGTCTGTACATTCAGATCTTTTAAACTACGCAATGGATTTTGATGCGGTTTTCATCAATAGACAGAATGAAGGAAGGTTTATATGTATAATATATGCATATGTTGTTGAGATCCAAAAATCATCCGTGCAAAGACTGGGCGGATCACTAGTATCATCTAAATAATTACATTAAAAACTTCAACCCTTATTATGCTATCCATAAGGGTGGAATTTTTTCTTTAAATATATATGGGACCACTCACGAAGATAAAAAAGAATCATCAAAATTTATTCACATTGACGAAGATATCGCGTAAAATTTATACAAAACCCGAGAGAGTTTACAATTCGACTTTTTGGAGTCGGCTCAAAAGATCCTTTGAAAATAATTTATCATTATCATCGACACGCAAAAGTAGGGCGCTTCTGTTAATGGAGGATCTGCTTTAATTTAGCACGTTAAGAAAGTTAATTGGTGTCGGAGTTCCAGACATCTCTCACCTTTGATGCTTCCCATCAATTATGGCGAAAACTTCAACAACAAAAAAAACAGAAAAAGCAGTATAGTGAGAGCATGGAATACCTCAATGTCCATCACTAGGCTATTTGATGAAGGAAAGGTATTTTTAAATTAAAGGTAAATAAACAAAACATCATGAGCAATCGTCGACGACGAGAAGCAAGTTATTAGGACAGGCTTTCCCTTTTAGTAATTCAACAGAGGTCGCTCGTAGTCTGTTTTATAGCTAATTTTAAAACCGCTTAGAGATAATGATTTCTTAAATTTACGCGAACACTACACATTGAATAAAACTAAATTTACGGATTTTATCGCGTTTATTTCACTACTTTTACTTATTTTTAATTCCCGACGTTTCGGGTGCTTTACAGCAACCATGGTCCTCCGGGAAGTCTGCAGTCTGCGAACATGTTCAAGATCGTCCCCACCATTACATTCGTTTTGATAAACCACAAATTCTCGCAAAAGAACACCGATTCCTACCAAGGATGATACGCGAGGCTATTGAAATTAAAACACATCCAAATTTCAATAGAGAAGATGGATGGGTGCTGCCACCTGCTTGGGATCCTATAATTAACAAAATTAAACCCAAACCTAAGCATACCACTGCAAGACTTCATGATACTATAAGCTCGTTTTGCGTAAATCGGACCAAAAATTAATATTCAAAAACTGAAGGTAGCCGGACTAACTATGACATTGGGACGTCAAACATCTCAGTCCCCCCCGTGACCATGGTTGCTGTAAAGCACCCGAAACGTCGGGAATTAAAAATAGGTAAAAGTAGTGAAATAAACGCGATAAAATCCGTAAATTTAGTTTTATTCAAACCGCTTAGAGATTTTTTGTTTTGTTTTCTATTTCAGAGTTTTCTTACATAAAATACAACCAATATCATACATAAAATACAAGTCGACACTGCTGCCAAAATTATATTACTTTAAAGTATTATGTATGACTGCTTATATAGTTTTATTTTGGACTTGCTACGTGTACAGGCTGAACATTAGCATGGCCTACTAATAATTGCTTACGGTCTGATTGTTTGTCCATTTGCAATTGATGTATATCTTACAGACAAAACTCTATCTGTGGTATATTAGCCAAAACTGGTAATTAAAATCACGTTTAACCAGGAGTATATAGTAAAAGAAGTGTTTCATATTTTTATAATCAATAAATTTTTGGACAAACTAGTTTTGTTTAGGTCTACCCCAGACTTACCTTATCAGTTCTTTCATATTTATGTTAGTCATTTTATTTTTTTAAATTGTAATGACAAAAGAACTTACAGTCAACCTGATGAAAGCTACTGAAGCCTGTGTACACCTGCAACCAACATCAAACAAGGAAGGCTACAGATGCGTTGTCACATCTGAGGACTGATATGGAATGACCAAAAAACCTGCTTTATACTGACTCTCCTTTTCATAGAATAGTCCACCTAATGGTGAGTGGATGCTGTGGCTTATAGGCATCTACAAATATCCTCGATTGAGACTCAAAATGTAGATACGTTTGCACCCCTGAGGACAAGTGTAATGACTTTTATCTAGTAGGAGCGGTTCTCCACTTTTCTACACTCACCATGCAAAACACAGCGTGGCTCTACCACATACATATATATTAATTAAAATAACAAAACTCTGTTTAAAACTTTTTTAAAGTATTACTTCATTTTACTTTTCTATACTAATTGTATTTACGAAACGAAAGGTGAAAATAATTGAAAAAGTTTGCGTTGTACCAACACTAAGGAGAGCTTTTAATGTCACCGTTCTAAAACTTCGCTGTAAGAATTTATAATTCTTGAAAGAATGGGAAATAATTATTAAGGTATAAGCTGATTTAATTCTCAGTTTTACAGGGTTGAGCGATAAGTTTTCGAAATTGGACACTTATCAATGAAGTATACAAAATACATTGCGTTCTATTTTTTTTTCAAATCTTAAAGTCTTTAGTAGCCATAGCCAGAAAAAACTAAATTAAAAACTATACCCACTATTCCTTTTTTCAAACGTTATATTTGGCGGGAATTCGATTCGTATACAAAATGGGGAAACTAGAACAACTTGCGGTTTATTAAATATTTCTGTCTGAAATGTTTATCAACAAAAAGTGAAAATTACGTACTGGAGTGCTTTTTCATCATGATCATGCCCCTGCTCATCAATTTGATATTGCAGAAGCTGCCATCCTAACTGCTGGATTTCAGTTAATGCAGCACCCACCATGTTCTTCTGACCTAGTTCCAAGATGAGGGTGATGTTTGATGTAGCAACCTTTTTCAGTGCTTAATGGTGGACTTTACAATTAATCGAATTAGTTTTATTTCTCAGACATGCAGGCACATGATGTTTTCCCTCACCGCCGAGAATGTCATAAATTAGGACATAAAACTACAATAAACAATTTCCTTGGTGATATCAAGCATCGAATGCAGGTAACATGTATACTGTGAAATATACAGCAAGGACTTAGCCCTCACATCGCCACTACAAGGTTTCCGTGGGTGTCATAAGAGCTGACAGGGAGAAACAAATCAAAAGATTGGCAGCAGCGTCTTTCTAATGAAAATTAAAATAACTGCAGTTGCCAATCTGCCTGCCAAGCGTGGCAACTATAGCAAATATTTCCTCTATAAGACATTATTCTACGGGCGAGTCTTGCGTGCAGCAGAGGGTTTTCGGTAGGCTGTTAGGGTAACATTAACTTAGTTTCAAAGCTACTAAGGCTTACATTTTTGTGGGTTCGAATTTTATACTTTTTTTAATCGTGGAAAAATCCTAATAGATCCGCTGTGAGGGCAACGAAAAGGTTATACCGGACTTCGACTGGCAAAATTCCCACGTAGGTCACCATTAGCATATATAAGGGGCCCCTGGACCGCAGTTCGGAACGCAACCAGGCCTCTCTGTCACCTTGCATTATTAAAGCACGTTCGGTGGCAGTCCTTTCTGCCACCAGAACTCTCGCAGTGCTATCACAATGTCTCTGGACCACTTCCGAAACATCGTCCTCCTTGGTGGCTACATCCCTAGGCACCAGTAGCCCCGGAGGCCCCGTTTCTGGAGTTCCCCTAACGTCATCAAGAGGTCGTCTCCGAGCGGATTTACAGAAGTTGGCTACGGCCCTTCAAGTTGAAACACCGCTCAGCATCGCCTATACGACTGTTGGATAGGAATTTGTTACTAATCGACACAGATTACCTCCTAATAGATTCCGCATACAGGGCCACAAACGCGCGCAACACATACTTGCTGTAGCTAGCATATGAAGTAACGCTAAGAATCACGATATCATTGAGAACCAAGTAAGTGACCCGTAGGCACGTCCGAGTTTTTGAAAATTTAAAAATAATTTGGTATCCAAAATACATTACAAATGGCTTCCTATGCAGTGAAATGGTGTGACAAGTCAGCTAAGACATCCAATTATTAAAAAGATGGCGTAATATTTCATCGGTAAGTAAATTTTATTCTTATCACGTTAACCTATTTCAAATGCACTGGAGTTCAACTTACACTGGATATATAATGTTGTAAAGTGATATCATTTAAGCACCCGTTGATGTCTTTTTGAAATGTCCCTCTCACTCATTACGTAAATTAAAATAGTTGTCTTTATCTACCGACAGCACGTGTATCGATAGTGTTGTGATTTATAAGTGGATATTTGTTTGGTCTTTATTTACTTTTTTTGTAGTCATTATTTTATACAAATAGTGGCGTATAATTGTGGTATCTATATGTTATAGGTTTCCTAAATGCCCCGAAAGGAAAAGATGTGAATCGACGCTACATGTCGAGGGGACCAATGGTTTCCCACCAAAAATAGTGTTCTATGCTCAAGACACTTCACAGAAGACAATCTTCATATTATGAAAAACCGTAGAAGGCTGTTGGATTCCGCTATATCATCTCTATACTTGCCAGTTTTAGTATGAACTTTTACATTTTTTTAAAAGTATTATACCAATGGTGATTAACAATATTTATTTATTTAAAAACTTACATGTAACACCTTAAGCTAAAGGGGTACATAGGGCGGAACTTAATGCCATGTGGCATTCTCTGCCAGTCAACCCTGGGTGCCAAGAACAATTGTTGGCAGGTGCGACCATTATACGTAAATAATTACATTAAAATATATACATACATTAAAATATACATATATGCAAAGTACATACATACACATCACATTTAAATATACACACATATAGTATAAATATACATACAATAATACATACATACACATATATATATACATGCTTATAAACTTCGTAAATAAATATCCAAATGAATGATATATATAATACAATATGTAGTAGCATTAAGTGGTTGATTGAAACGTGAAACGTGATTTATAAATCATAAAACAAGTGAAAGTTATTAATGTAACCAAGCATACCATTGCAAGACTTCAAGATATTGTAAGCTCGTTTTATGTAGATCGGGATCAAAAATCAATATTCAAAAACTGAAGATAGTCGGGCTAACTATGATATTGAGATGTCAAACCTCTCAGCCCCCCCCCCCTCCGTGACCATAAGTCAATTAAACGCGATAAAATCCATATAATTATGTAGTTTCATTCAATGTGTAGTGTTCGCGTAAATTTAAGAAATCATTAGATTACACATAATATATATATATATATATATATATATATATATATATATATATATATATATATAGATATTTCTTTTATTTATATACACTATTTTATTTTTATATTGTTTTTCAATAATCTATAAATCCCAAATTAAGCGACCAACGTCCCAACCCTGTCCCATCACTATGGTTCGGAGCATTCTAAGTTCAACCTTGAATTATCCAATCACAGCGCATTTGACACGTCCCCCGCAACTCGAAATTTGGTGAAATCAAAACAGAACAAATATTCCATGATGCGGTATCTATTAGGAGGTAATCTGTGCTAATCGATCTTTTTATCATGGGTTGATGCGTACGCACGCTCACCAAGCGGGGGCAAAAACGGGTTGAGCCGGACTTTGGGTGGGTTGACCGGACGGAGCTCGCACAGTGGTCTATGGCTCCGTCACCGAGCACGGCCGCGGAGGGTAGGGAGAGCGATTCATACCGACAATCATTTTTCTCCTACTACACCAATCAAGCAAAGTAGACGACTGTTTTACTATAATGAATTCATAGATTATGACGGAAGAAGTGAGCAGGACATAAATTAATAATAATAATGTCCTCTAGACTGAAAATACGGTCACAGCAGGATACAGCAGTACACAGCCTCAGCCTCACAGCAGCCAGGATTATAATGCCCGAAAATATGCTCAAGCTTAGCTGCACTGTCTGTACCCTCACTTGCATAGTTCGTCAACTCCTGACTCTGGGGTCTCAGTCGCTACTGAGAATTTTTTGATAGAAAAACCCTTAATTTTTTTTAGGATTCGAAACCGTGACCTCACGATCAGCTAATTTGTTTACGAACATCAGATCAAAGATACACTCATAAATTAAAAGAGCTCCAAGCCCCAATGTCTTATGATTTGTTGAAGTAGGATTAAAGATACCCTTGAAAGCAGTGACTTAAATATGCAGAAAATAATAACTTATTCAGATTTATGATCGTCATCATCATTATAGTTCTTCACAAGTCCACTGGTGACCAGCCCTAAGGAATGCCATATGGCAAGGAATTGAGCCACTTGCATCGATCGACTTCCTGCGTATCTTACCAGGTCATCACTCCATCTATTGGGGGGGGGGGGGGGGGGCTGCCTTATACTTAGTTTACTGGTACGAGCTATTCGAAACCGAAACAGAAACTTTTTTATTCAATGTAGATTATAACAATACTTATTGAAAGTCACTTTTTTAATTTACCACTGGTTCGCAAAAAAAAAACCTCTGTCCTGGGAAGAACCAGCAAGAAACCCAGCGGGACAATTTTTTTCCAATAATAGCTTACAATCATGTTTACAATTAACAACACAAGACAAATTAGAAATAGCTTGGTAGCGATCACCCTTCCCAGGGGTTATTATCATCCATAAATTCCTTAATATTATAATATTGTAATAACCCTTTTTATACAAACTTAGTTTAATAACATTTTTGAACTTTGTGTATGACAAATTTTGTATATTTTCTGGGATTTTGTTGTAAAAGCGTATACATCGCCCCAAGAATGAATTACTGACTCGGTGTAGTCGAGTAACTGGTACTACCAGCTTGTGTCTGCTCCTAGTATTTACAGAATGAATATCACTTATTTTCGCAAAACTATTTTTATTTTTGTGTCCGTACATTACATTTTCATAAATGTATTGAGAGGCCAGAGTTAATATATTGATTTCCTTAATTTTTTGTCTCAGTGACTCTTTTGGTTTTAAATTATATATTGCTCTAATGGCCCTCTTCTGCAATATAAATATAATATCAGTGTCAGTCGCGTGTCCCCATAGCAAAACACCATAAGACATAATGCTATGGAAATAACTAAAGTAAACTATTCTAGCTGTTTCAACACTGGTAAGAGTTCTAATCTTTTTTACAGCATATGCTGCAGAACTAAGTCTGCTAGCTAGTTTTGATATATGGGGGAGCCATTGAAGCTTTGCGTCCAGTGTGATTCCAAGAAAAATGGTGGTATCAACAAGACTCAGTTCCTCCCCATTTAAAATTACATTAGTATTGACATGTTTAACATTAGGAGTGACGAATTTCATACATTTAGTTTTAGTTCCATTCAAATGCAAATTATTAACATTAAACCAATTGACTAACTTAGCTATAGCATTATTTACTTTGTCGTAATTTAATAACGGTCGTTTTTGAAAATTAATGAAGTATCATCAGCAAATAATACTATATCATGGTTGTCCCCTACTACGGAATATTTTTTTACATATTCCCTAAATTCGACGCCCGGATAATCCTTTCGTTGTAAAGTTCATATAACCTTTGTCTACTCTTATGGACTCCTACTGTCGCCCATTCATTAAATGCCTTGCGGTTGTTCAAGGAGAATGTTTTAGAAGTAAAAGTATTATTAAATTCATTGTAAATGAGCTTAAATAATGTTCCATACAAAAAATTTGGATTATTTTGGTATGAAAGTAATGGAAGTTTTTTTACTATGTTAGTTCTAAACTTCTCCAAGCGATGTGCATTTACTGGAACAAACACTACTTTTTTATCTACTTGCTATTTGTGAGCATAAGGTAATGAAACTAATTGTCCACAGTGATGAGAGCTCAATTTTTGAATTATACATTTATTGAATGGCTTAACATTTGTAAAAATGTTATCTATACATGATGCACTAGATTCAGCAATACGTGTGGGCTCCAAAAATAAATTAAAAAGACCATAAGATTTAAACAATGAGCTAAATTTAATATTGGTGGATGAAGCTTTTAGGAGATTGATATTAAAGTCTCCACATATTACAACAGTTTTATTCTGTTTATTAAGCTTAGCGAAAACTTCCTCATAATTTTTTCAAAAGTATTATATAAAGAACATGGGGGTCTACAAACGCTCACAACAATGAGGTGCTCAAACTCAACACATGCCACAGTTAGCTCAACAGAGAGGCTCACAATATCTTTACGTTCTTTACGTACGTTACGTTACGTAATTTACTAGCTAAAATTAAGGAGCCACCTCTTAAAATCGTTTCTTTATTGAAAGACTGACCACCTGGTGATTACTGAAGTTAAACATTAAATTATGAACTTTTAACCAATGTTCAGTAATACATAAAATATGAATATTGTTGCTATTTAAGAACAATTCAATTTCTAGCTCTTTGCCTATCATGCCTTGTATATTCTGATGCATCAGGTGTAAACAATTTTTATTATCATTTTGTGGAGTTATACAACTGCAACTATTAAGGATTTGTAAGCTACATTCTAAATTATTTAAATTATTATAACTGCTAGAGATTACCTCCATTGTCTCATTTTCTACTTGGAACGGATTCCAAATTGCATGTCAAATCATAATGCTGCTCAATAGGAGCAGATGTCTGGGTAGCCAAGTCCTTGACTGAGTTAATATATAAATAATAAGATAGCACATTTGCTATCTGTCTTAAATTATATTTGGATAGGTAATACCTATCCGTAGTCAAAAATTTCCTAATTAAATTATTAATATCTATTAAATTAATTCTATTGGTATAATTGTTACAATTAAATGTCAAATTTAAATTGTTGTTACATGATAAATTATTCAATAATAAATTTAAATCATGCCTTATTTTATTCTCCTGTGGCCAACCCTGTATATTAGGCGGCAATGTAAACAAGATAATTTTATGTACATTTAAAGTATTGAGGTAATCAATATACTTTAATAATTGATTTTTGTTTACATTGCCTCTTCTTCCAACAAAAATTATTAATGTGCTATTAGGACAAAACTTACTAGTTAAAACTGTATTCATTATATGATTAAAGGATACTCCTTACTAATCAATTGTCCTTTTAAATGGTTATTTAACATCATGCCCAAATTTTTACCTATGTCATCACAATACATAATACTTTATGTTTTTTAATATTTAAACTACTTTTTAAGTTTTTATTCTTTGTTATGGCACCGTCATAGAGTGTTGGTGAAAATAAGGAGTCATTGCTATTTACACATATTGTCCCCGATGAACATGGTATGGAGCGTTGATTCTCACTCTGATGTTTTATTAAGGAGTCAAAGCGCTCCTCATTGTATTTACATGACTTTACCAGACCATTTATGGCCAATATGTGTTCTTTTATCTCAACCTGAGCCGATGCATATTTATTTGAGATAATTTGTAAGGAGTTTTTAAGCGACAAAGCTTTTGAATTGAGACACTCTATTTCAGTCTCATAACAGTTTTTCATATTTTCCACCTCAATTGAATATAATTTAAGTTTATTAATTAATTAATGCTTTTCCTTACATATATTTATATAATTTTTTGTGTTCATTTTTGGTTTAATTAACTTTTGTACTTTCCTAACATATTTATAAACTTTTATACATTTCTTTAATTTTCTTCTACTGCATGTAATCCTTTCTGTTGTTCTTGATGTGACAATCATCACCAGTCAAATCGATTGTTGTGGAGGGTTGCAATGTTTTTGAAGATTTACATTCTATGAGCTCATTGAACAGACTTTGAGTTTGGGACACTTTCAATTCATCTAAGTATTATTTTAATTGCACAATCTGCTCATTAGACTCACTTGATTGCAACTGCAATGCAGCAATTAATCTGAGGGATTCCTCATATTCTTTGCTGCATCGGTCAAACTCATCGACTGTTCCCTGAAGCTGATCCCTTTCTTTTAAAACATTTGTATAGGTTTTATGCAACTTAACCATATCACTTTTTAGTTGACTATTTTTGGCAATTATATTTATTATTTCCTTTTCGTTGTCATCTCTTTCTTTAAGCAACAGATAACACTGCTCCTTTGACGCCTTAAGTTCTAGAAGCGCCATTTGAAGTTGGTTCTCCATTTGGCGCATTTTTGCGTTGCTTGTATTCATTTTACTATTATGTGTAAATAGCAAAAGAAAACAAAGAAAGAAAACCGAAGAAACAGAGTAAGCTAATATCTAGATCTCTGGGTCTACTTACAGATCTCAAATCAAATTATCAGGTAAATAATTCAAATTGAAATCCGAAATAGCACTAATTTAAAAGGTAAATCTTAAAATATTAAAGGGATAACAAGAATTACAATAACTTACAGAAAGTTCAAACGATGTACTGATGCCTTCTGTCACTACTGTTAATGTTCTTGCTGTCACTACACAGCAAGAACATTGTCTATATATCGCACATTGCTTAGTATAGCCTTTTCATTATTACTTACTAACTTTTCTTCTTGTACTTGGCTTTTAATAGATGATGGTATAGTCATCTCGTCTGCGCTATATTTAAGACAGTTTGGAGACGGTTGGAGTGGCAATATGACAACGCATCTGCTGCCTCGTTTGTTTGAAATTGGTTGCTGGTGTCCATGACCTGCAGTAGCCGCTTTTTATTAAATGGACTGTAGTTAGTGTTTCACTGAATTTTCCAGGATATGGTCTACTCTAAAGTTTAATTTTTTTGTAGAGTAAGGGTAATGAACGAAGACATAGACCGTCTAATTATGAATAGACGCTGTAACCCATAGACATCTACATCAATCCTCGATAAAGAATCAAAATGTAGATGCATTGTCACCCGTGAGGTCTAAGATGGAATGCCTTGTTACCAGTAAAAATTGTCACCGGTTCTTAACACTTACCATATAAAACTCAGTATCAATATGCTGCTATTTTAAGCTAGTATTCTGTGAGCGCGGGTTCCATCCTCGGTCGAGTCAACCCATTCGTGCTACAGCTATATTATAGCTGCAGTATAGAATATAACATAAACATTATATTTAATCTAAACTCGATCGCCAAAAGTAAACTTCAAGTCGAATTGATATAGAAGATATTGGATAGCGCTGCCCCAAGGCGCAACAAATCAAACTTCGTAAACTCGCTTTCAATAATTTACATTCACTTCATTGAGCTGATAAGTGACTGTGGAACTGTCAGTTTAACTATATCAGTTTCGATTATTGTCACTTACGCTGTATAAGTGAACTTACTTACTTAACTATTTCTGCCACCAAATTTTTGCATTGCTGTGTTCCGGTCTGAAGGGTATTGAAATAGTATTATTTACAGGATATGACGCATTACATCTTAGTCATGCAGATTTGATTGTTGATTCGTCTGTTAGTGATCGTATAACTTTTGAAAGGCTTGAGCACTGACTATTCATACAATATAATATTTATTTAGCTGTGACGATGGTTTATAGCTACGCTTGGATCCGATAAATGTCTTCCCAGTTCCTTCAGGGGCATCTAAAAAGAAAAGTGCACCATTTCCAGATTCAATTTGTCCTAATACTTTGTCAAAAACTCGTTTTTGTGCTGGAAGCAAGCGGGGTACAAATTCGACTACTTGCTGCTGCAAAGCTGGTATATCGTAGTTTGTTTCACGTATAATTTCATCACTTAGTTAATTTTCGGCCATTACTTTATCTTAAAATTTTCCAAGTGCTTCATTATAAATGTGTTCATTGAATGTCTTGTTCGCGTGTGTCTGCTGTAACCTTCGCAAAATATCTTCCACCATGTACTCTTAATATTTGTCCCATAATTCATGTGCATTAGATAGCCC
Organism: Parnassius apollo; assembly: GCA_907164705.1. NCBI lineage: Eukaryota > Metazoa > Arthropoda > Insecta > Lepidoptera > Papilionidae > Parnassius > Parnassius apollo. Next base: position 500,974 of record CAJQZP010001258.1, read on the forward strand.
ACAAGATGATGTGAGAGTTGCATAAAGATCCCTAATATTGGCTGGTGACTGGCACTGCACAGCTTCCTCCGTGGTTTCATCCCAGTGATTATCGTTTTCTAAAAGATGCAGAGTTTCACATGCTTCTCTATAAGGTGCGCATTCCTGACCGTTGACAGTTTTAAGATCTTTATATCCTGTAGGACCCCGAACATGGTGCAGCAGCAATCGCAAATAGAAACATTCAAAATTAGTTACATGGACGGTATACACACGACCAAGGGCATCTGATGACTTTACACCGGGCCACTTTGCAACAGGCGCGCCTTGAATACGGCATTTCCACTCCTTCCTAGATGTGTTCCAAGTATAATAGCGGGGGGACTTCAGAATATAACAACGTTTTTGCAAAGGTGTCGGTTTGACAAAGTTGAAACAAGGCTGTTAGTGTAGTTTTTGGCGGTGATGCAAATCTTTCTTGGAAATTTCTTTCGGTGAAATATACACGCTCTCCATTTTCAAAGTGCACAGCAAGGTGAATAACTGTTGGGTGCCTTTCGTGTAAAGGGAAGCCAAGGAGACGCCACGCTGCTTCGTTACTGCTGACATAACGCCTTGCTTGAAAAGTCTGTACTTCATTAACGGGATTTGCCTCACCTTCACTCCACTGAGATTAAATATTACTACTTACAGATATACTTGATTGCGCGAACAGAGCTACATGCTTCTACATTAATGTGTGCATTAAATATTTTACATAGAATGGGCGAATACGGGACAATCCAGCTGTCTAAGGTTTCGAACGCTGCAGAGCGAGATTTGATTGTAACTTTCCTGCCACCGTCTTCGGGAGCTCTGCATCTATATAAAGGGTAGCCATTGTCATTGTGCAATGTTTCTTTTAATATCTGTTTAGGGAATTTCTTTGTACATTTTCCTTCTTTCATACATGGCGATATTGAATTTCGTGCTCCACATGGACCGTGAATCATATATCGGACGATGGTATCACAAAATTCTTTATCTTGCTCAGGATCCGGAATCTTGACGCTTATTATGTCGTCTATTTGGCTGGTCCGCAACTTCTCTTTAAGCAATATTAAAATGTGGGAATGCGGTAATCCTCTTTTTTTGCCATTTAATTGAATACATGAAATACTGCACCTCTCCGAAAATTTTCCAATACTTAATCTAAATACTCTAGTAACTAAATCGTGTCTGTCAGTACTTTTTTGATCAAGCATTAGCTCCTCGGTTATTTCTTTCCATGTGGGATTGCAAGTAAAAGTAACAAGAAGATCAGGTCTTCCGTAAGTTCGTACATAGGCGAATGCGTCTTGTGTGTACTCATATAGGTAGCGGGGACTGTTAACGAATGATGAGGGCAGAATTACCATTTTACCTAAATCTCTGGGGTTTACATTGGCGTCGCTAGAAACTGCATCTTGGAAATGTATGTAATTCTAAACGCGCAGCTTTTCTTGATTTAAAGATATATAACGGAGACGTTCACTTTCTACCTTCACATACATGTCTACCAAAAATGGATGAAATAATTGTCTATACCGGGCTAAGAGGTTAAAATCATTTTCTCGCAACATCATATGATACGCTTAAAAATCTGTACATGATACTTTTTCGTTCGGAGTAGGCTCCTTTGTGACCGGATTAATGAGTGGAATTTGAAAATGATAACCCTCTTGTCTTTTGCAATAAATCAATGGGTATTGCAGAGCGTCATAAAACTTGTGTGTATCGGCTACCCGTTGCAACGTATCACCACGTGCTCGCAAGACAATGTCTCGTGAAGAAAATTGATCACCACTAATTACGGCTGCTATTTCGTTTATCAAAGGTGCATTGTAGCGCCTTTCATGCTCTCCTCGAGGGGTCCGATCTGCGTGAATGACGAATTTATAATCCTCTTCAGGTAGGTTTTCTAAAGCAGTTTTAAATGTTTTGACTAAAATGTTACGTTCATGCAAGAATCTTTGAATTTTGAACACTGTGTCTCTCTCAACTCCCTGGATAAATTGGCAGCGACGAACGACGAAGAAATTAAGGTAGACCCTTAATTTCTTCGTCACCCATAAAATATACTTGTAAAAATTTATGCTGTTCGTTTTCAGCTGGAAAAAGTGAACCTATTCTATGATAAATTTACCCTTGCACCGTAAATGTAGGCGAAAATCCCGGCATTATTATTTCCCGGTCAACTCCGAAGGACGTCATTTGAAAGCATTAGTTATATTTCCGGATCCTGTTTAAAAAGCGCCGTGACTCATTAGCATCATATAAAAAGAGAGTTTTCAAAGGTTCTTCTGGTTCCCCAAGTAACGGAAGAGACACTTTGCCATTGGAACAGCACATGCCTGCGGTCTCATCTTTCCATTTTAAAGTGCTGCAAAATCGACACGCCTTGTCCATCAGTCCGATAACAACTAACCTGTGATTTTTATAATCAATCTACGGATCATAATTGAATGCTGCGTCATTAAAAACTAACCAATTGTTTGTTTGTTTTTTCCACGTTCAGCTTGAAGCTGTGCATTTGCATCTCTTCTCGCCTGTGTCTGTTCTGGTCTTTCACATGCCCTTATAGTAGATTGACGTTCAGCTTGCTCAATGAGTCTGTGTTGAGTTTCATCAGGTGTTTCCGCGGCTCTTAAGGCGGCCTGACGTTCCGTTTGTTCGAATAGCTTTTGCTGACTTTGATTAGGTGTTTCAGTAGCTCTTAAAGTAGATTGACGCTCTGCCTGTTCAAGACGCCTTTGCTGACTTTGATCAGGTGTTTCAGTAGCTCTTAAAGTAGCTTGACGCTCTGCCTGTTCAAGACGTCTTCGCTGACTTTGAGAAGGTGTGTCAGAAGCTCTTAAAGCAGCGTGACGCTCTGTCTGTTCAAGACGCCTTTGCTGATGAGAAGGTGTCTCAGATACTCTTAAAGCAGCCTGACGCTCTGCTTGTTCTTGCCTTATCAGTTTAGCATCTTCTAAAGATTCTAGCGATTGAGCTTATCTTTTCGCTCGTCTTTGAGAAGATACTCTTGAAAGGCTGGACTTACGTCTGCGAGGCATTATGAAGTAACAAAAACCTATTTATAAAAAAACGTTAAAATACCTAAAAGGAATTAAATTTCCTTTTAAATATTTTTTTAAAAGCAAATCCAAAATATCTAAAAGGAATAAATATTCCATTTAGACACAACACGAATCCGAAAACGATAGCCAAAAAAATTCGAATCAACTTAAACCAAATCACAAAACAAATCGCAGAAAACCGAAATCGAAAGCAGTAGTCAATATAAACATAACCAACGAAAAAAGAAGTAAGTGTAAGAAGTAAGGTACCTTATACACTATCTATACTATTAATATTCCTTTGAAAAATTGTTAAACAACCTTAAACAACGAAAACCAATTCACGATTCTAAATAAACGAAATCCAAAATCAAAGCCAGAGTCTAAATATGTATAAAGGAATACCAACCACATCAACAAAACCGATCCAAGAAAATACACAAATCCGAAAATGAAAGCCAATATAAATCCATTCAACCTTAACCAAATCACAAAGCAAATAATAAACAGCCGAAATCGAAAGCAGGTAGTCGAATAAGCTACGAAATAAAAGCAATTTAAGCGTATAGGTGCCGTATGCACTATAAGTTGACGCGCGGCTCAACAGCGGGAGTTAAGTACATGTCAGGAAACATTTCATTACCGCGTTTTAAAAACCTAGTAACGACATCTAGCGGAATCAATTTAAACTATGTATGAGTTAGTTAACAAGAACTCTCAAAAATATTTTTCTTATAATTTTTCACAATTTTTCTTATTGTAATTCCAATTCATTCATAACCACATATAAGAACTGTATTCATTTCCGTTCAATAAATATTACTAAAGCTTATTAATAAGGCTTAATAAGAACTGTTTCTACCACAGTTAAGTAATAGTTAAAGGTGAAAGCGTGACAGGTGGTGATAGTATTTCTGATCTATACTTATAATCACGCCTATAACCCTTGCGGGGTAGGCAGAGCAACAACGTATTACTTTATATCGTCTGCGAGGTTATCGCCTATTCTGTGAATTACAATGCACCAAAACGTTTGAAGAAAATCAGCTGGTGAATTTTATGTTTTTATCGCTCTCTTTCCGGTACTGCATGGAAAAATACAGATCCATACATTTTTTATCTTAATTTTGGTAAAAAGACATAATAATCCAGATATTCTGACCTTCTGTGTTCGTCCATCGTACCGTCGTCCGTCTTGTAGAATCAGGGTGGCGCGACCTAGCTGAATTTAATTTTGCAACATATTCGATTTTCCCACGGGAATGAGATGTTTTTGCGCGGAAAAAGTAGCCTATGTCACTCTACAGCCACCGAACTATCCCCATACCAAAATTCATGCCATGCCGACGCTCTGTCGCGAGGCGAAAGAAGGACAAACTTTTGCAACATATTCTATTTTCTCACGGGAATGAGGCTGTAGAGTGAAATAGGCTACTTTTTTCCGTGGAAAAACATCTAATTTCCATGGAAAAATAGAATATTTCCCACGGGAATGGGAATGAGATGTTTTTCCGCGGAAAAAAGTAGCCTGTGACTCTACAGCCACCGAACGATCCCCATACCAAAATTTATGCCATGCCGACGCTCTGTTGCGACGTGAAAGAAGGACAAAATTTTGCAACATATTCTATTTTCCCACGGGAATGAGATGCTTTTCCGCGGAAAAAGTAACCGATGTCACTCTTATGTCTTGTCTTATTTCGAATGCGTAACCATGTAGTAGTTCACCCACTTGCGTTCTGGTAAGAAATTAAAAAGTTTAATTACATGTTGTAAGACCTTTCATCTTAGAATTCAGGACTCGGGAGTGATCTGTGGCCATAGATGTTTGCAGTTTGTTGCTAATATACATTACTCCTAGCTGCAGCACTCTTTACCATCTGGTTTCTTGTTTATTAGTCACTATTATGAAAACAAACCTACTGCTAGCTTAGTAGTATCATGTAGTGGCTGTGTAAGAACATCCACCACCCCATATCGTTTCTTCAGTTTTTTAAGAGGCGATAGAGGGAAGCTGAAATGGGAGATGAATATTTCTGATAACAACTCAAAATAATAACGCGCCTGCCACCTTCCAAGTATGGAAACTATGGCAAATATCCTCCGTATAAGGTAAACTATGGGGGAGGCTCTAACTCGGAAGTAAAAATATAATTTTTAACGGTTACAGAGCTTATATTCGACCGTATGTTTTAAGGCTCGTGGTTAACTTTTTATGCAAATGTCATTGGGGTGTCGTTTTAACGAGCCATTATTCGCTGATTTACGCCCGGCTTTAGTTTTATTTTTATAAGATGTATTTATTGAAGGTCAAGACATCAAAATTGGCAGGTTTGCCTCCTTAAATAAAATAATACTATATTTAAGTATTTTATCGTTTTTAATTTTCCTTATTTTTGATTCGTACGGTTCGTAGGAGGAGGACGACGAAAATCCGTAAAAATTGTTTTATTTAATGTGAAGTGTTTGCGTTTATATAAGAAATCATTAAGTTTGCCTTCTTGCTCCTTTTATTTCTATTCTATTCCAGTTTGAAGAATAATATAGCATTTTGGTTGGTTTTCCGGAAGAAATAAGATCACCCATAGCATACTTCTTTTCTGTATATAATTTCTTAAAATTTTGTATGGTGTGCCATAAAGAATATTAAATAAAAAAATAAAACAGCGTCACATCTGAATTCCATGAGAGGGTAGACGAAGTCTTATGAGTAGCGAGCTACGTTGACAAAATTTTTCTGAAGATATGACTTAACTGAAACTTATGAAATAAGTGATAAATGGCTCATCACCTACACAATCACAAACATAATATCACCGTTTATGAGATGTTTCAAAAGTAACACAGTTGGTATATTCTTTTTTGTTGCATCCAGGCGAAAAAGGGACAAATAAAGATGGACATTAATGACACATTGAAGGATTTTATCATAGTTTTCAGAAGTGACGTCTGTAATTTCTTCTTCTTTGTGGTTGCAGTAGTACCAGCAGGTAGACCGTCGGTCCGATTATCATCTTAACTTTATAATAGAAATAATTTGTAAAAGAAGTTATTATTTAGGTAAGTATAAAAAAGTATAATGCTTTCTTCCACTGAATACTCATGTTGGTGGGAATTGAACTATCAAACTGACAAGCTTTGTCACTCCTTCTTTCTTGTGTTGTTCTTCTTCTTTCTAACCCCTTAATAGTCTATTGTTGTAAATGGTCCTCTCTTCTTGTTGAAGATTTGCCTTCATCCTCACAATATATATATATATTGCTCGTCTATCTGGGTATTTAATTACTGGCGTAAACGAGATGTTTGTACAGACATCTTTTGGAAGCCATAATAATTTTAAGCTATTTCTTAAAATGACGAAATCGACGACAGCCCGTGGAATTTAATAAGATGATGAATTTACTTATGCCATCACCACACGTCACCCGCACTCTAATGTTAAAATGTCTTTTTTTTTTTTCAAAATTATTACTTACTCGTAGGTTGGCTGGATTGATAAGGGGGGAATCGTCTTAGTTGCCACGCTTGGCACGCAGGTTTGCAACTGCAGTTGTTACATTTTATAGATATAATCAGGAAGACGCTGCTGACAATTTTCCGGTTTATTTCCCTCAGTCGCTTCTTACGACACTCACGGGAGAATATGGGGTAGTGGTTATCCTTACATCGCCACTACACGGTATTGTGTTTTCTTTTCTATTAAATAAAGTGTATAGATATGAAAATAAATTATTTGAAAGTCATAATTTAAAACTACATAGACGTAACATTTTTCACTAATTAACAAGACTGTGATTAATTAACACGTGTTCTATAAATTTATTAACATTAATGAAATCTTTCAACTTATATTTAACATAATATTGTTTCAAAATTATGTACACCTTTAGTGTATGGAGTAAATAAAATATCATATTCCAGTTAAGGTGCACTTGTTTGAATACAATTATAACTTTATTTGAGGTTTTCTCAACGCAATTTGTACGTATGTTATTTCTGCATAAGAATTTACGGGATTAGAATAGTATTGGTTTATTAAAAACTTCAGTCTCTGAATCTCTTTTCTCAGCCATCTTAATGATAGCCCGCCATTTTAGAATTATTATATAAACATGCTAGATCAGTACTACAGCTATATTACGTTTGTAACACTAATGAGTAGGCTTGACCGAGGAATGAAAGTCTTACGATAAGCTGCTGTGTTTCGTATGCTAAGGCAATCTGTCTTTATTTTGATTCTCAATCAGGAATGGATGTAGATGTCTATGGCCCCACAGCATCATTTTCCATCAAGTGTGTGCTCGTTTACCACCCCTTTTTATATGAAATATTATCAATTTTAGGAAAAATAAAACAAAGTGCATTTGCATCAAAACAATAAAGACAACTTGCATGAATATAAATATTTAAATATATTTGGCATTTTTCTTTTATTAGGGTGACGCCCCACTAGATGAAGTGACGACCTGGTAAGACATGCAGGAAGTCAATGGATGCAGGTAGCTCAGGACCGTGCTTTGTGACATACCTTGCGGGAGGCCTATGTTCAGCAGTGGACTTGTGAAGGGTTGTAATGATAATGATGAAGTGTCATTTTTCTTTTATTCCGATGTAGCTCAGGGGCTACGCGCTCGCGAGTTTGCGAGTAACTCGGATTCAACCTCTGCCGGCACAAATTAAATAGTTAATTTCAATTTAAACTACTAATTTACGCGACAAATGAAGGTTAAGAAACCTGTTTGTCTGAAGAATAAAACTATTCAAGGACATGTGAAGTCCGCGAACTTGCACTCCGCGACGAAATATTTGACAACCATATCAAAAGTGACAAGAGGATTGTTACCATTCATGTATGCACCGTAATTTTACCTTTCATTAATCATGCTACACACGGCACTAAAATTTATTGTACAATGTGGAGCAAAATGTATTTTTTTTATAAAACGTTACCCTCACACTAGGATATTCTCCTATTTCGTGGTTTACAAACATAAATTGTGCATGGACAAACATCCCGACCCGGAATATTTATTTATACGCCATAAAACACTTGTTTCGCGTGGGATTCAAACCCACAGTCCTTAGCGTCGCAACTCAATTATAAGCTACTGTGCCACAGAACCGACAAAATATTGGTCTAGCAGTCGTATCACACGCATAGCATTATACGGATACGAGTGCTAGACTAACATTGATAGTTAGATACCGCAGTGCTTGGGCCCTTCTATGCGGTGCTTAGGGCCGCGGGTTCGATGTGCTTATCTTCGTTTAATGTCTGTCGCAAGTGTCCAAAGTCCTTAACCACTAGGAGGATTCTTACAACGTTTCATCATCACTAATACAGCCCATCACAAGTTCACTGCTAAACATAGGCTTCCGATTTTAAGAGAACCATTCTTCCCAATCGGTTGTCGGTTCTTCGAGCAATGTTTCTGGCCCATTGTCACTATAGCTTACAGATCCGTTGAGTAATGTCACTTACTCTAGTTTAACGCGCGTGCATATTTACTCTACGACGTTTTTTACTCTAATATAAAAAATACTCACGTATTATGTTGTTACATTTTTTAGCATATGGGAAGGGATACGTATTGTCTTTTTCGATATTAATGCAACCTTGTTGACAAAAATATATTAATAATAAAGGAGATAGATGCCTTTCGAAGGGTTGTGGAAGACGTTTCACACGAAGCGTTAAAAGGACATGCTTTTTTAAAATTATTTTATTATTATTCTAAGCCAGCGCTTAACTACGATTCCACCTGATGGTATGTGGTGATATAGCTTAAGATGGTGAAGCGCACTGACTTAACAAAAGCCTATTCAGTCTTGCCTTGAAGACACCCACACTGTAGTTGGATGGAAAGACAGATGCTAGCAACTTATTCCACTCCCTTGCTATACGCATCACGAACGATATTGCAAAACGTTTGGTTCGAATGCGTGGTAAGTCAACAACGAAAGAGTGGAGACTGGCCAAAAATAAATAAATCTAGCGTTGTTTGTTATATTTTTACATTTATCACTTTAAATATAGTAGTTTTTTTATTTACGCTTTGTTGCATTCTTTATAGAAGAAGAAGCACGAAAGTAGGGTAAATGCTGTAGAAATACGATCTTTAAGGAGTACGCTAGGGTTGAATCTAAATTACAAGGTGAGAAATTGTGTGATAAGTAAAAAATGTGGTATGCAAGATGATGTTGTGACCAGGAATAAGAAAGAAATGCTTTGGTGGTTTGGTCATGTGGAAAGAATGAATGAGGAAAGAGTGACAAAGCAAATTTATATGGCAGATGTGAACAGTAGAGTCGAGAAGGAACGCCCTAGATGAAAGTTTATCGACCAAATTAGCGATATTTTGAAATTGGGGCACATTAACCGATGAGTATGTATGCGTAGCTAAATGGATGTAAAGAAGACGAGGGAGGAATGTCAGGATCGTACCAAATGGAAGTCCGTAAACTCTGCCTACCCCTCTGTTTTATGTATTATGCATTTTTTATTATAAAGTAATGCACAGACCAGACTTAATGCTATGATATAATATATTCTCTTCTATGCAACTCATGCAGTGGTGAGAATGTGACGTAGATGTAGCAATAGAGAGAAGAAAATAATAAGCAAAAATGATTTTTGAAACTATGTTGTTATAAAAATTATGTTGATATTTAAACAAATATACGGCACTAATGAAGTTATTAAGTACAAATTCAAATCTGCATGTCTTAGGAATTAAAAAAGTATAGTTCGAAGACGTGAATTCCACCAACACGCATTAGGGCAGTAATTTTTGTAGCCCTAAAACCTTCTCAGAAATGAGAAAAGGCCTGTGTTCAGCAATGAGACGTAGTAGGCTGTTACTTTAATTTTAATATAATAATAATAATAATAATAATAATAATAAGTAGTAATAAGGCGTAGGGAAGTGACGACCCCATCGCCCGCTGATATAACGGTTATGTGACAAAACCGCTACGTCGGCGCAGTCAGTCAGCACCTTGCCAAGAGGTGTTAGTGCCGTGCCTCGGCAAAAATTGAAGGTGCCAAGGCCCGCTTGTGCACATGGCCTAACCATGAAACGGCGCCGGGTCTGGGCGTCTCCCGCTAAATGACGCCCTAAAATGGATGATGGAATCAAATGGAACGCGCAAAGGGCCGCTGCCTGGAGGTCGCCAGGGCGCGTCTGGAGCTGGCGCTGGACGCGACAGCATGCGAACCGCCAGCCGAGCGCGAGGTGCTACACGACCACCCAGCAGCTCCTCGCATCCATCATCCCCACCAGCTGGCTTGGTGTCGGCAGGGTCTTCGCGGGCTCAGCAATCGGCACCCGCCACTGGTGGACAACCCAGATGAACAGCAACGCATTGCGGGCGTATTTTAGGGCGAAAGGGGGAGAAACTTAAGGTTTTGCGTATCGGGCAAGGATGCATCGACTTTTTGCTGAGCTGGAGCCATCTGTAACCGTCACCGAGCAAAACCTGGCAGACCGAGTTCGGTATATCTTGCGCTCAAATACATTTGATGTCACCGAACTCGAACGGCTACGACGTGAGGCTGTTCCTTCATCGGGTGAAAATGCTGCGGCTGAAGATGCGGCGCCACAACTTGCCGAGCAAACGGCAAATGTGGATGCCGCCGTGAATACGCCAGTTGTGGTTGATTCAAACGATGATGGAACAGTCGCCCAGGAACTGGAACTAGAGCAAATGAGGAGTACATTGGAAGAGGCGATTGTGGAAACGCGCAGTACGACTCTCGAAAATCGACCGCGACTTCCCCGCTTAGCCCTAAGCAAGCGGAATCGGGCTGTCGTGAGGGCTCTGAACCCAATGCTGGTTACCTATTTGGAAGCCAGCCGGGACCTTTGCGATACGGACTCAATTCTTTTTGGCGCCGCACTGGCAGTCTGCCGTATTATAGGTGCCAAACTTTCCACGGCTGGACGCGCTACTGGACAAAGTAGTGCTATCCCAGCCTGGAGAATAAGAATTGAAGAACGTATCGCAAAGGCTAGGGCCCTCATCGGCAGACTGATATGCTTCAGGTCAGGCAATACCAGGCCAAGGATTGTGCGCACCGTCAGGATGGCGTTTGCTGGGACAAATGTTAGTTTGTCCCAGCCGGATATAATGCAAAAACTGACGGAGCGCATAGACGACCTGAAGCAAAGAATAGCTGCTTGGGGAAAGCGGATTCGGCGATATACCGAGAGGTCGACACGGTTCAACCAGAATCGTCTCTTCCAGAGTGATCAGAAGAGGCTCTATAAATCATTGGAGCGACCAATAGTAAGTGGAACGGGCCCTGCACCAAATCAGGCCGACATGGTCGCATTCTGGCGCAGCCTGTGGTCAGAGCCCGTAAACCACAACGAGGGCCCTTGGACGGAAGTTGTGGCGAGTCAGTGTGCGAGTATTACGCCCATGGACCCCGTCATCATAACGCCGGATGACGTAGCTGAGGCGGTCCGTAGGGCCCCGAACTGGAAAAGTCCGGGGCTTGACGGGCTGCATCACTACTGGCTGAAGGGGTTCATGGTGTGTCACTCTGTGCTCGCCCGACAGTTTCAAGAGGCTCTCAACCAGAAGTCGCTCCCAAGCCTCTTCACTGCTGGGATCACTCATTTGGTTCCTAAAGATCAGGGTGCCACAGACCCGAGCAAATACCGCCCCATCACGTGTCTACCGACCATATACAAGACACTAACATCCATTTTGAGCGCAAGAATCGCTCGTCACCTGGACTTAAATCAGGTGATGTCGCGCGCTCAAAATGGATGTCGGGGCGGCGGTCGTGGAACCAAGGAACCACTCCTCATTGACGCGGTCATTGGCAAAGTGGTGAAACGCAACCGTCGGAACTTCTCCGCCGCCTGGATAGATTACAGAAAGGCATTTGACTCGGTGCCCCATACATGGCTAAAGAGGGTCCTCGAGCTGTACAAGATTGACTATACAGTTCGAGACTTCCTCGAGCAGTGTATGGGGCAGTGGAGTACGATCCTCTGTCATCTAGGCGAGCGGATGACGGCTGCGGAAAGCCGCATAAGGATAAGAAGGGGTATATTCCAGGGCGACTGTCTGAGTCCAATCTGGTTCTGCCTCTCTTTGAACCCTCTCAGTACTTTACTGGAGGGCTCCGGGAAGGGATTTCAGCTTCGGAAAGGAGGTACAAAAGTGACCCACCTTTTTTACATGGATGACCTCAAATTATTCGCCTCCAGTCGCTCCCATCTTATGGAATTGCTAAACATCACGTGTGAATTTAGCAATTCTATTAGAATGGAGCTGGGGACGGATAAGTGTGCGGTCCTCCATGTTGAAAGGGGAAGGGTTGCTAACTCTGAGGGCATAGACTTATCTATGCCCGTCAACTTAAGAACCCTTTCCGAGGCTGAAACATACCGATACCTGGGTATGTCACAGAACATCGGTATCGATGAGGCTGGTATGAAACAGTCAGTTTGCGACGTGTTTTATGCACGCTTGACCAAAGTGCTTAACAGCCTTTTGTCCGGTGTGAATAAGGCACACGCATATAACGGTTGGGTCATGCCTGTCCTCATGTATACCTTTGGCATACTCAGGTGGACTCAGACTGAACTTAACGCCCTGGATAGAAAAGTCCGCACTACCATGACGTCCCATAGGATGCATCATCCGAGATCGTCGGTAATGAGGCTGTACTTGCCGCGGAAGCATGGTGGTCGTGGCTTCTTGAGCGCGCTCACCATGCATAATCGCGAAGTGTGCAGCCTCCGTGATTACTTCCTTGCGAGATCGGATGATCCATTCTATAAGGACGTCATTTCTTGTGATAAAGGACTTACCCCTCTATCCTTAGCCAACGAGCAATGGCAAGACCCGGCAGTGCAGAGCATTTCCGACCGGGAGACCGTATGGAAGGAGAAGGAGCTCCACGGGAGGTTCTACAAGGCTCTACATGAGCCTTTCGTAGACACAGTAGCCTCCCTCCACTGGCTACGCTTTGGTGATCTCTTCGGGGGAAACCGAGGGTTTTGTCTGTGCAATACAGGATCAGGTTATTAAGACCAACAACTATCGGAGATACATCCTAAAGGATGGCACCGTCGACATCTGTCGAGCTTGTCGCCATCCCGGTGAGTCACTTAGGCATGTTATCTCCGGTTGTTCGGCGCTTTCTAACTCTGAGTACTTGCACAGGCACAACCTAGTAGCCAGAATTCTACACCAGGAGCTCGCTCTGAAATACGGTCTCGTGGATCGGAAATTGCCGTATTACAAGTACTTGCCGGAAGCCGTGCTCGAAAATGATCGCGCCAGGCTCTATTGGGACCGGGCCATCATCACAGACAGGACTATTCTTGCGAATAAACCTGATATTGTGCTGATGGACCGGGCACAGTCAAGGATATTTTTGGTCGACATTACCATTCCGTATGACGAGAACCTCGTGAAAGCCGAAACAGACAAGCAAACAAAATATCTGGACCTGGCTCACGAGGTGACCGACATGTGGGGTGGTCTGCCGACCGAAATTATTCCTGTAGTCGTCTCTGCAAACGGGCTAATCCCAGTCAGCCTCTCGGGTCATCTGAGGCGGCTGGGACTACGTGGCGGACCGCTCCAGGTTCAAATGCAGAAGGCGGTGCTCCTCGATACCGCCCGCATCGTCCGCCGGTTTCTTTCCCTTTCCCCCTAACCCTCGGCCGTTTGGTCTCCCCTGCCGAGGGCCTCCATCTGGTTGGGCTTTTACTTATTTATGTACTTTTATATTTATTTTATGTTATTGATATTTATGTATATTTATCTTTTTCATTTTCATTTATAATTATATATTTATAGAACCCAACCAGATGAGAAAACTATATAGATACCCCATTAATAATAATAATAATAACGTTTATTTCTCACCACAAAATAAAGTTACATTTAGAGTTATAAGTAGCCTATAAGTAGTATAAAACAACTTTGCCCGTGGATCGCTGGTGCCTATGGTGGGTAAGATACCCGTATTACAGGTCACCAAGTCCCCACATCTGCGAGGAATGCTATTATATCTAAAACATTAACACATAAAGTTTAACTCTATTTACTTTTTTGTCATACCTAATTGAGATAATTGGTTATGGTTAAGAAAACTTAGAAAAGTGTGTGTGTGTGTGTGTGTGTGTGTGTGTGTGTGTGTGTGTGTGTGTGTGTGTGTGTGTGTGTGTGTGTGTGTGTGTGTGTGTGTGTGTGTGTGTATTTTACACGACAACCTCTAAAAGACTTTCTGTTTTTGCATAGGTTTGCTTAAGGAGCCACTGGAGAATAATATTTTTGCACTCATATTGATTTCGGGAAAAGAGGGATAAGGTTTTATGCAATTTATTATATAAATAGGGGCCAAGGAATATGAAGAATCTATGACTAAATGCAGTTTTAACTTGAGTAGACTTTGCAACTAGTTGGTTACGTCGTGTCCATTCAGGGATATATTTGGTTGAGGCATGTTGTTTGAGAGCGGTGGTTAAAATGAATAATTGTCTAACTGTTAGTACTTGGCAATAGTCGTAAAGTTGGTCTGTAGGAAACATACGCGGTTTGAAACAACATACTTTTAAAACTGCTCTCTGTGCCCGTTCAATTTGTATAAAATTACTTTTAGCCGCACCACCCCACGTGGATATGCAATAAGATAAAATAGATTGACACAATGCCATATAAACCATCTTCATGATTTCTGAATCTGCAGATTGACGTAATTGTTTAAAAATGTAAATAAGTTTACGGACTCTGTTTGACAGGTGTTCAATGTAAGCTTTAAATGTGAGGTTATTATCAATTATAATTCCGAGATATTTTATAGATGTCACTTTTTTTATATAGTGTAGGTCGTTATTGTCTGTACTATTTCTTATATCAAGGGGAGGCTTAACAACGATTTGTAATGAGTTTGTTGTTGAATTTTTTGTGTTTCGAATAGAAAAGTCTATTAATTTTGTTTTATCTATGTTCAACGTAAGTAAATGCGCGTTTAACCATTTATTTACAACGTCAAACCCTTTTTGAGCAAGGGAATATGTTTCAATCCAAGTATTCGAATGAAACACAAGTGCTGTGTCATCTGCGTAGGAAAAGATCATCCCGTTTAAAAGATTGATGTTACACAGGTCATTTATATATACTAAAAACAAACTTGGGCCGAGAATACTTCCCTGCGGTACACCGTATGTAATTTGCAGGTCAGAACTACTATAAGGACCAATCCTAACACATTGAGTTCTATTACTTAAATAACTTTTGAATAAAGATAACTGAACTCCTCTTACTCCTAAAGATTGAAGTTTTGAAATTAGGATGGGTATCGAAACAGTATCAAACGCCTTTGTAAGGTCAAGAAACAAGGCAATACATTTTTGACGTATATCTAGATTCCTGATTACAAAATCAATAAGGCTGTGGACAGCATCAGATGTGCACAACTTTTTTCGAAAACCAAATTGATTTTTAGAGAGCAGTTTATTAGTCTCTAAATAATTAACAAGCCTTGTGTTAATTATTTTCTCGAGGATCTTCGACATCGTAGGCAAAACTGATATAGGTCTGTAGTTTTCGATACGATTTCGGTCGCCGGATTTAAAAATAGGGTGAACTATTGCCTTTTTAAACAGATCAGGGAAAATACCTGTCTGGAGACTCAAATTACAAATATATGTAAGAGGTGAAATAATAAAATTTTTGAGCTTCTTTAAGAATTCTGAAGAAATACCATCCCAACCAGCTGTTCGGTTATTATCCAAAGACATAATCAAACGTTCGACTTCACTCTCGTCAGTTTCAAGCAAAACAAAGGATTTGGAATAAGTAACGGATGCCGGTAATATTGCCGAGCCTCTTTCTAATTTGTCTGCTAGTGATTTTCCTATATTTGAAAAATATGTGTTTATATCCTCAACAGATTTTTGAGTATTAATTTCGTTGATGTCTAGGAGATCAGACGCCGTTGATTGCTGTTTAGATAAATTTGTAACAGTTTGAATGACTTTCCACAGTTGTTTGGAGTTCTTGCCTGCTCTTTGAAATTCTAGCTTCTCATAATTACTTTTTGCATTTCGCAGGAGGTTGGTACAGAAGTTGCGATATCTTTTATAAGTAATTCTAAGAATCTGATTTGATGGGTCTTTTTTCGATTTTTTATATAATCTATCTCTGTTTCGCATGCATTTCAACAAAGCCAGAGTGATCCAAGGCTTAATAGGTCTACGTCTACAAGACAGAAATAAAGTTTTGGTATTGTTGGCTATAGCTGAAATAATAGGTTCGACAAAGAATTTAACAGCTAAGTTAGGGTCATTCGTTGTGTATACGGAGTTAAAGTTAATACAGCGTAATTCATGAATAAGCTTATCTTCATTTATTTTTTTTTATAAATTTACGATTACATAATTTCATTTTAATTTTTGAGAGGGCAAACATAACGGCAAAGTGGTCTGTTACAGTAGTTTCCAGAACTAGAACCTTAGCGGAAAAAGCAGTTTTTAAATTAACGTGATCAAGACTGGTAGAACCATGATGGTTGGGAAGTTGTGACCAGGAAGAAGTCCGTGATGAACAAGTAGATCAAGATAATCTAAAGTATTTGTAGAATGAAACCCATTAGCAATATCTATATTAATGTCTCCTACAAGAATAATGGTTCGGTATGATTTAAGATCCGTGAGGACAAGATCCAGAGACTGAAAGAATTTTGAAGGATCAACAAAAGCGTGTGGCTATATATATCAACAATAGCCACATCTACACCTATAGTAATCACCAGACAGTTAAATTCAATTGTTATAGGTTCTTTTACTTTAATATTAGCTAAACAAGACTTGATGTATACAATAACACCGTCATTTTTATTGTAGTGTTTTGAAGTTTTATAATGATCATATCCATTGAGAATCGGAATTATAGGATTACAAGATAGCCAGCATTCAGAAAGAACGATAATGTCGCAGCAAGTATTAATTCTTTCTAATAACGTTAAAAGTCCTGAAAAATTAGCATTGATGCTACGAATATTTTGAGACAAAACAGTGAGACAGCTATGATAAGACGTAAGCAAATCACCACATTTTTCGGGATTACATAATATTGCTTCATTAAAGGAAGTATTATCAAGATTATTTAATAGGTCATTTAATGCAGCGCCTTTTAGTTATGTTTTTAAATAGGTAGCATAAACAAGATTTTAACTTGTATTCGAAAATAAGAATAATTAAGCATATTAAATATATCCATGAATGTGTGCAAAGAGCAAATATTATGTAATTTGTGAGAGCGTTAATTTGGTTTGAGAGTTGAACGTGCATGTTTTTTTGTGTGAGGTTATAAAAATAGTCGAGCGTGTATATATTATTAGTTTGTAAATATTTTGTGGGTTGATGTGTTAGTAGTTTATAAACTAGTAAATTATAAAAGTAAACAGTGGGTAGTTTAGAATACATACAGAATAATTTTGTAAACATAAAGCCAGAGACACACTTAGTTAGACATGCAAGCAATTTATAAGAAATCATAATTAAATAGGTTATGCATAATATTATAAATGTACCTAGTCATATTATATTTTTTAAATTTGCAATATCATTTTCATTTTTTATTTCTATCCGAGCGCCACCTTCAGTTTTCCGCAAATAAATTCGGCCTTTATTAGTCCAGCAATAACGGTAATTCATTGTTTTAGCTGTATCACGTGCTAAAATATAAAGTTTATAAATAATAAAATATAAAGTTAATAAATATATACAAGCATTGTCTTTAATAGCTTATTACGAAGCGAACTTTTAAAAGCAATCTTATCAGGTTTTTTTATGTTATTTTTACCACCCGATGTTACAGTGATTGTAACCGTGTAGTGGCTGTATAAGAATATCCACTACCCCATATCGTCCCGTGGATGTCATGAGAGGCACCAGTGGGAAACTGAAACAAGAGATAGGCAGCAGCTTCCTCCTAATAACACCTCAAAATTATAAATAACTTCGGTTGCCAACCCGTCAGCTAAACGTAGCATCTATGGCGAAATTACCCCTTTGAATCAATTTAACTTTATACGTGGTAGAGCCACGCTGCAGCTATACTATGGTTGTAGCACGAATAGGCCGGCTCGACCGGGGACGGACCACTCTCTCACAGAATACCATCGTAAAATAGCAGCTTAATGTTGCTGTGTTTCGTATGATGAGTGTAGAGAACCGAAGACCCGTTTTTCTGGAATCGAGGCATTCCACTTAGTCCTCAAGGGTGACAACGCTTCTACATTTTGATTCTTAATCGAGGTTGAATGTAGATGTCTATGGGTCACAGCAGTCACTTACCATCAGGTGGATTGTGTGCTCGTTTGTCACCCTAATCCCATTAAAAAAAACTGAAAAAAAAAACGAAAAAATAACTGATTTAATAGTTAACTGACCTGGGCTATCCTTAGGTATTAATTATTAATTTTGATTGGCTTGCAATTAGTGACTTCAGAGTGTATTGCATAGCCTTGCAGCTTGCAGCCTTGCAACCAAAAAATGATCTGACGAACAACCCGTCGCTTTAAAGAGGGAAACAAAACAGTGGATGGGTAGTATCTTCGATTCGATCCAATTTTGGTAAAGGCGGTCGGTCTTAACCATTTGCGCTTGACACGATTATAATTCACGAGTTTATGCGTAAATATAGGTGCACTGTCTATTCCCTCACTTTCATAGTACGATGGAACTGCAACTCGACACCAGCAGAGAAAGATTAGGTGCATGACCAACGGCTTTATGTGCTTTTCAAAACATGGAGCACAAAATTCTATACTCCAGTTTAAGAATTTTATGACATAAAATCCCAATAACTTATATTGGCCCATCCCATTATGCCAAACCGGTAGGTACTTCGTGATCAGCAGTCGTGCTTAAGGTCACTATATCAACGAAATATTCAATAATGTGGAAACTCAACCTTAAAAAAAATATTTCTGTTAAGTCCTGTCTTAATTTGATTGTTCTCTAAACTTTTTTATTACCTAAGCAATTTCAGATTAGAATTTCAGTTCAAAATTAACTGTTTTATTTTCTATCTTAGCCTGTCATAATTTGTAAATAAGTTATCTCCAAAATCCAAAGCGATCTTGTTAGCATCCAATTAGCAGAATTGCCCTGTAGCAATAATTTATGCTGCGTAGCTCTAAAATATGTTTCATTTATATAACAAAACCTTAGAGTAAATGTAGCTTGCTTATGTAAATACTATTTAAGTCTAGAGGATTATCACAATTTCGAGGTAAAAGAAAAATAGATAGATAGCCAGATATATAGATAGATAACTCTTTATTGCATTCGAAGAAAGTTATTACAGTAACGCTTAACTTAT
The DNA here is from genome assembly GCA_907164705.1 of Parnassius apollo. Taxonomy (NCBI): domain Eukaryota; kingdom Metazoa; phylum Arthropoda; class Insecta; order Lepidoptera; family Papilionidae; genus Parnassius; species Parnassius apollo. The sequence continues at coordinate 520,392 of CAJQZP010001258.1, forward strand.
AAAATGATCATATCGATTTCTACCTGACATACCGAACATATAAGAACATTGTAATTTTATATTTTGACGGATGACGAATGACTCAACGTGCAATATAAAATAAACTAAAAAAGAAATAACATATTATTAAAAATAATATTTATAAAAATATATTAATAATATATAAAATAATTTACACACATATATATAAATATATATAATTAAAATTTTTAAACGTTATTTGTGTGTGCTACGCAAAGTCTACGACATTCGTAGACATTGCTTAAAAGCCATTAACCGCTAAAAAGAACCCCTTTGTCGTATCTCCTCAGTTTCAAGGCACTCCCCTTGTTGCCTCAGCCAGTATCGGAATCTTCGGCGTCGACATATCGAGTGACGTGCAGTTTCGTGGTCACTTGGAAGAGAAGGCCAAATTGGCCTCTAAAAAAGCTTGGCGTGCTCAGCAGAGCGGGACAGTATTTCATGCCGGCACACCGCCTGCAACTTTACAAGGCGCAGGTTCGGCCGCTCATGGAATACTGTTCCCATCTCTGTGCTGGGGCTCCCCCAGTACCAGCTCCTTCCACTTGACCGCATCCAGCGCAGAGCGGCTCGAATCATCGACGACCGAGTGCTTTCCGATCGGCTCGATTCACTGGCGCTGCGAAGAGATGTTGCATCTCTTTGCGTATTTTATCGCATCTATCACGGGGAGTGCTCTGAGGAATTGTTCGGATTAATCCCAGCCGCCAAATTTCGTGAACGCACTACACGGCAAACGTCCCGATACCATCCACACCATCTGGATGCTTGGCGGTCCACCACTGTACGTTTCAAAAGGAGTTTTCTTCCGCGTACAACCTCTTTGTGGAATAATTTACCACCGGTGATTTTTCCGGACCGATACGACCTGGGGACCTTCAAGAAAAGAGCTTACTCCTTTCTAAAGGGCCGGCAACGCACCTGCAATTCCTCTGCTGTTGCGGTTGATCATGGGCGGCGGTAGTCACTTAACATCAGGTGAGCCACATGCTCGTTTGCCCCCCTCTTCTATAAAAAAAAAAAAAGCAACTCAAGGATGTGCCGGTTCTGTTTCCTAACGGAAGAAATGCCTCTGTACATCCTCATTGATTGCGGATTCAACAGGGAAACTCTGTTCTCCGACCAGAAGAAGTGAACATTCTCATAGCTAAGCAATTCCTACTATTTATTGAAGACATATGGGTTGGCAGCGAACTATAGGCACCGCAGCGATCACAATAGATCTTTTAGATCGCAGTGATATTGGTCTCTTTCCCTAGACCTGCCTAGCTGCTCGCACATAATAAAATGTGATGGGTTCCAAGGGGGGGGGGGAGCTTAAGAAAATCTCTGTATGCCCTTATCTTGGGAGGGGAGGGGGCTAAAACTAATTCTTAAGTAAGTCGAAATTTAATATTAGAAATCTAGTTTCACTTCGAATGCCGAATGGTTTTCTTCATCATTTAATATACACTTCGACTTATATCTTATTTTACACATTTTTATTGCTTATTAAAAATTTAAAATCTAAAAGTGTTCATTGTCATTAATTGACCTGAATTGATCTGGCTTTTATTATATAATTTATTTTTCTTAAGACTCATTACCTTATTTTAAAATATTATTCGTATGTAGATTGTTAAACTGAATTGTGTTTGCTCACTTTAAGATTGTTTAAAAACTGCACCATGTAGAGGTAGGGTTCTATAGTTGTCCGCCATTAAAAATTTAGACGGGGCTTTCTTGATAACGAGCATATTCAGTGTGTTCGCGTTTTGACCGGTATAAAAAATGGGCCCAAATAGAAAGATGGTAACTGAAGGACTTATTTTCCAATGATACTTATAGTCTGTGGTACTAAAAAATATAACTCATTTTTTCAAATAATTCAATTTACATCAAATGTGAGTGCATGCCAAGTCCGTACAAAGATGGTCATAGTTGACTATCTGTCTATACTTATATTTCTGACAGTGAAACCAGAAGATATGTATGACCGTAACGAACCTTCACGTTTTTTTTTATAGGATAAGGTGACAAACGAGCACACAGTCCACCTGATGGTAAGTGGTTGCTGCGGCCCATAGACATATACATCTATCTTCCATTACAAATCAAAATGCAGATGCGTTGTCACCCGTGAGGACTGAGATGGAATGCCTCATTTCCAGTAAAAAGGGTCACCGGTTCTCTACACTCACCATACGAAATACAGCAGCATTAAGCTACTATTTCACGCTGGTATTCTGTGAGAGCGTGGTCCTTCCCCGGTCGAGCCGACCCATTCGTGTTACAACTATACTACTAATATAACTGCAGCATGGCTCTACCACGTAACAAACGTATCACGTAAATCAACATTGCCTTAAACTATCCTGAGGGTCACCCGCACATACCAATAGTACAACAAATAAAACTGTATGAGGCTATATGATTATATGAATACTTTGAATGAGACCTACAATCACTACCAATTAAAAAATAAGCGAAAGTAGTAAGTAAGTAGGGAAAGCCCTCCCTGTCCATCCTGCAAAGGAAAAAGTATAGCTATAGTTGTAATTCATAAGTCGTTTTATTCATATTTATTTCTTACAGTTTACAAGTAAAGTCATTTTCTCTGGAGTTATAACAAAATTTTTAGTAATCCAATTGCATTGAATAAAACTAAATTTACGGATTCTATCGCGTTTATTTAACTGATTTTACTTATTTTTTAATTCCCGACGTTTCGGGCACTTTACAGTAACCATGGTCACGGGGGGGACTGAGATGTTTGACGTCCCAATGTCATTGTTAGACCGGCTACCTTCAGTTTTTGAATATTAATTTTTGGTCCGATTTACGCAAAACGAACTTACAGTATCTTGAAGTCTTGCAGTGGTATGCTTGGGTTTGGGTTTAATTTTGTTAATTATAGGATCCCAAGCAGATGGCAGCACCCAACCATCTTCTCTATTGAAATTAGGATGTTTTTTTAATTGCAATAGCCTCGCGTATCATCCTTGGTAGGAATCGGTGTTCTTTTGCGAGGATTTGTGGTTTATCAAATCTGATGTAATGGTGGGGACGATCTTGAACATGTTCACAGACTGCAGACTTCCCGGAGCGTCGGTGCTTCACGTCAGCTATATGTTCTTTTACGCGGGTTTTTATAGATCTTTTTGTTTGACCTATGTAATAGAGACCACATTCGCAATCTAACTTGTACACTCCTGCATCTTCGCAGTCTATAATTGAAGCGTGTAATATGCAAATCCTACCCCTTGCTGCTACTCACTAATTTCCTAACTGTACTCCTTCCCTTCTGGACTTAATTATCGTGTCATCTTCAAACCTAGTTTTCAAGCATGGACAGTGTCCTGCTGATGCATTCTCTTATCACGATTTACTTTTCCTTTCGTATAAACTACGCCCTCCTAAAATCAAACCTAAATTAGTTCTGCGACGTAATTTTGGAGGAATGGATATTGACCAACTTTGCGAAGATGCTCATAATATTGACTGGTCAGTGATTGAGAGAGCACCATGCATTGACGATAAAGTGGAACTTTTCAATTCCCTTCTCACTCAGCTATATGACGTACACGCGCCAATGCATTATGTTAAACTCAAGCACTTACCTGCTCCATGGCTCTCTGATGATCTGAAAAGGCTAATTTTGAAGAAGAATGCGGCATTGTCAAAGCTTAAGAGGAACAAAACAGAGGAAAACCTTAGAAAATACACTAAAATCCGGAATCGCTGCAACACATTGTGTATAGATGCACAACGACGCCATATTCATTCATCAGTCGAGAACGGCGACTCATCTAGGGTGTGGAAGTTTCTTAAAACAGATGGAGTTGGTAGAAACTCTCTTAATACTTCACCTCCCAGTGTTGATGTTGAACTATTAAATCAATATTTTTCTAATCCTTATAACTCTTTTGATAGTGAACATAAACTGCAAACACTTCATTCTCTTTCTGTAATTCCGACTCCTAATTATTCTCCGTTCGTTTTTAGTCAATATACTGTATGTCACGTTAAGAGAATCATATTATCCATCTCCTCAAATGCTGTCGGTAGCGACAGCATTAGCCGTAATATGATCGTTCCTCTCCTTGATGTTATCACTCCCATTATCACTCATTTGCTTAACGCATGTGCATCTTCCTCTAAATTCCCTCAAGCCTGGAAGAGTGCTTATGTTATACCCCTTCTGAAGAAATCTAATTCCGTCAACCTCACTGATTTCCGTCCCATTTCGATTTTACCTTTCCTTTCTAAAGTCCTTGAAAAACTTATTTGCCAACAGCTGACACTTTTCCTTAATAAGCACAATTTGTTGAATTCTTTACAATCCGGTTTCCGTCCCGGTCATAGTACGGCTACTGCCTTAATTAAAGTTACTGATGACATACGGTGGGGTATGGATAATAAACAACTCACAGTAATGACCTCGCTAGATTTCAGCAATGCGTTCAATACTGTTGATTTCGATATACTGTTGAGTCAGTTGTATTCCCTTAACATATCTCCATCAGTAATTGACTGGTTTCAAAGTTATCTCTGTGGCCGTCGGCAGTGTATTCATGTTGATGAAACTCACTCATCTTGGTGTGGTATTACTGCAGGCGTGCCGCAGGGTGGCGTGTTGTCACCTTTACTCTTTTCCATTTTCATTAATTCAATTACTCATAAAATTTCTTCTCTCTACCACATGTATGCGGATGATGTCCAGATTTACACCCAGTCAACTCTTGAGAATTTGCCAAATGCAATCGCTACATTAAACAATGACTTAAATATGATTCATGAGTGGAGTCAATCATATCGCCTAAATGTCAATCCTAAAAAGTCACAGGCTATCATTTTTGGTAGTCAGAGCTTTATCTCAAGAATTGACTAGTTCTCCATACCACCTGTTGTATTCGATGGGGTTGTGATCCCTTACTTTGACAATGTCAGAAATCTTGGTGTTTACCTTGATAGTTCCTTAAATTGGAAACGCCAACTGAATGAGGTAAGTAGGAAAACCTTTGTCGCTCTTAGTTCACTGCGTCGCCTTCGATCATTTCTTCCCATTCCTACAAAAATTATGCTCGCACAGTTTCTTCTCCTTCCGATTCTCGACTATGCTGATGCAAGCTATGTAGACATAACTAAAGACCAGCTAACTAAGCTTGAGAGACTTCAAAATACTAGTATTCGGTTCATATTTGGATTGCGCAAATTTGACCACATTTCAAATTTGCGCAATCCAAATATGAACCGAAACCGAAAGTAGAAACACTGGAAGTGCAAGCTAAATCTGATCGAGAATATGTTAATGTAGGAGGGGGGAGGTCAAAAATAGTCAAAATCACCCTTACGTAATTAATGCATGGCCCCTAAAGGGCTACTGAAATAGGAGCACGGACGGCCGAATTTTTCGGATACTAGGCTGCACTAAAAGTATCGGGAATAGAATATTTCCACTGTTCCTGTCATATTAAAATCTTTTTAATTGATCACTCTTTGGTTTTAAAAATCGAATACTATTTATTTAAAGAAAGATTCTCGGTCTTGTCACAAGGTTTTGTCAAACTTGTTTAGCCGTTGAGAAAATGGAATTGACTCGAGAAAATTCAAGAGCGATGATTTATTATGACTTTCGAAGTGGTTTAACACAAAAACAGTGTGTTAATCGGATGATTTTTGCATTTGATGATGAAGCCCCATCCAAAACCACAATTTGTCGCCGGTATGCTGAATTTCAACGTGGACGTGTCAAGCTCAGTAATGATCCCCGTCAAGGTCGTCCAAAAACTGCAGTCACCTAAGAAAACGCTGATGATGTGCGTAAGCTGATTGAGGAAGATCGACATGTAACATACCGCGAAATTCACGCAACTTTAGACATTGGCATGAGTCAAATACAAATAATCTTGCATGAACAATTAGGTGTAAAAAAGTTGTTTTCCCGATAGATTCCGCAATTCGCTCTGTGAAGAGCAAAAAGCGGCTCGCGTTACTTGGTGCGTCAGAACTCTCCAAAAATTCCACGCAGGATCCTCAAATGCTGTATACAACATCGTATCAGGTGACGAATCCTGGATATATGCGTACGAATCCGAAACAAAAAACCAGTCACGAGTTTGGTTGTGAATTGTTAGTTCACGGAGTGTTGCAAAAAAAAAATGGTGGCCACGTTTGTCTCCAAAATCGGCCATGTTACGACTATTCCTCTTGAGGGACAAAGAACGGTTAATACAGAATGGTATGCTAGCATTTGTTTGCCACAGGTCGTTTCTGAACTCCGTAAAGAGAACTGCAACCGCCGCATCATCCTCCATCATGACAATGCGAGTTCTCACACTGCACACAGAACAAAAGAGTTTTTAGAGCAAGAAACATAGAATTATTAGACCATCCACCGTACAGCCCCGACCTAAGCCCTAATGATTTCTATACTTTCCCTAAAATAAAGAATAAATTACGTGGACAGAGATTTTCATCACTTGAAGAAGCTGTGGACGTCTACAAAACGGCCATTTTGGAGACCCCAACTTCCGAATGGAATGGTTGCTTCAATGATTGGTTCCATCGTATGGAAAAATGTGTCAAATTTTGCGGAGAATACTTCGAAAAGCAATAAATACATTTTCAAATAGTAATGTTGTGTCACTTCCTTGATTCCCGAAATTTTCACTCGTAACCACTCATAATAATAAAAATCTGCGTTTGGGAACCCGCCTGCCAAGCGTGATTATTGTGGCAAATATCTTTCTTACGAGGCAATCTATATGTTTAGCAGAATACTACGGATTTTTTTTATTGCCATATCAACAACGATGTGATCACAAATACGATGCGTCCATGCGTGCGTGCGTGCTTCTGTATATTCTTTGCGAGTATTTTTTTAAATTAATATTGTATTCCAAATAACTTATTCAAATAAAGTACAGAAAATAATAATCATCAATTTACAGTATTACTATTAAAGATAACAATAGTTCAGCTTCTAGAGTCCAGAAAAAAAAAACAATTGTAAAAATCTGTGACAGAAGTTTCTTTTATGTTTATGAATTTACGTCAAAGCTTTTTAATCAAGGCAACCGGATGATGTTTTTATTTGGTGCTCCGTCCGGAAATAACGTATCTTGTTTTCGCATACAGATATTTAAGCCTTGATAAGTGTAAGCATGATGGATACAAAAAATTTAAAATATTGTAATAAAATAGTTTTTTGTGTTTTGGATAAACATTTGTACTTGTTTCATATATTATATTTTAACTATAAAACTGGCCAGTCTCGCTTAACGGCATCACTACGGTGGTGGTGGAAGGTGGAGTTTCACCAAGTGACAACAACTGCAAGTTAAATTATATAATAGCTTTTATTACCACTAGGATGCAAACAAGTCCCAAATAGGCTTTTTAAATCAATTTTTAACCAAATAAATACAGTTTATGGCATCCGAAAAAAAAGATTTTAATCAATCTCAGAATACTTTTGTTTCCAAAACACTTTCTGAAAAATTTATGAATACAAAAAAAGTAAATTAACATCTTAAATTGAATAAAACTAAATTTACGGATTTTATCGCGTTTATTTCACTACTTTTACTTATTTTTAATTCCCGACGTTTCGGGTGCTTTACAGCAACCATGGTCACGGGGGGGGACTGAGATGTTTGACGTCCCAATGTCATAGTTAGTCCGGCTACCTTCAGTTTTTGAATATTAATTTTTGGTCCGATTTACGCAAAACGAGCTTATAGTATCAATTTAATTTTGTTAATTATAGGATCCCAAGCAGGTGGCAGCACCCATCCATCTTCTCTATTGAAATTTGGATGTTTTTTAATTTCAATAGCCTCGCGTATCATCCTTGGTAGGAATCGGTGTTCTTTTGCGAGAATTTGTGGTTTATCAAAACGAATGTAATGGTGGGGACGATCTTGAACATGATTGCAGACTGCAGACTTCCCGGAGCGTTAGCGAATTAAAAATAAGTAAAAGTAGTGAAATAAACGTGAAAAAATCCGTAAATTTAGTTTTATTCAATGTGTAGTGTCCGCGTAAATTTAAGAAATCATTATGTTAACATCTTAAAATTACCTTTTGCAATATCTGTATTATATCAACGTACATTGATAAATTAATAGCATAATTATCACATTTGAATACAGAAGATTACTTTTTTTTCTTTTTGACTGGTTTTTTATCTGTCTGGTCTGGTTGTAATTATGATATTTTATATTTACGCGAACACTACACTTTGAATAATACTACTTTTACAGATTTTTATTGCATTCAATTCAGTTGATTTTAATTCCCGACGTTTCGGATGCTTTCCAGCTCCCATAGACACGGGCATGCTATTGTATGTTCTACGAAATTTCATTGTTGGTTAGACTACCGCCATCTAGTCATTGATTTTTGAAACACTTAATACTTTTTTATTTATGGCTGCTCTGGAATCTTGAATTTTTAGCTACTTTATATAAATCAATCAAGATAGTGTGGCCGCCACAAAAAATAAGCATTATTAAGCCTTATTAGTAATAATTCTCATGATAGGTATAAAGGAAATTTTAAGAAGGAAATCATATTCCATTAAGTAACTTACTTATATGTTATATGTTATTGTATTTATTAACTACATTAAAATATCGGTTAAAATTAAAATAAAAATACGTTAGAGATGATTAAAACGACTTTTACGGATTTTATCGCGTTTATTTTTACTTTTTATTTTTAATTCCCGACGTTTCGGGCGCTTTCCAGCACCCATGGTCACGGGGGACTGAGATGACTGACGTCCCGATGTCATTGTTAAACCCGGAGTACCTTCAGCTTTTTTAATTATTGTTTATGGTCCGATCTATGCAAAATGAACTGACTATGTCCTGAGGTCTTGCAGTGGTATGCTTGGGTTTAGTTTTAATTTTATTGATTATAGGATCCCAAGCAGGTGGTAGCACCCAGCCTCCTTCTCTATTGAAATTAGGATGTTTTTTAATTTCAATAGCCTCACGTATCATCCTTGGTAGGAATCGGTGTTCTTTCGCGAGGATTTGTGGTCTATCAAATCTGATGTAATGGTTGCGGCCGTCTAGGATATGATCACAAACTGCAGACTTCCCGGAACGTTGATGCTTCACATCAGCTATATGTTCTTTTACGCGGGTCCTAATTGATCTTTTGGTTTGTCCTATATAAGAGAGACCACATTCACAATCAAGCTTGTACACTCCTGCATCTTGTAGAGGAATATGACACTTGACGGATGGTAGGAACTGACTAATCTTCTTCGGCGGCTTGTAGAATGTTCTAATAGAAGCTCGCTTCAAGATATAGCCAATCTTGTCTGTGACACCTCTGACATATGGTAGTACAGCAGGCACACGCTCGACTGTGGCCGGCTTCACTCGGTCACTGTGACGTAGGCGCGGGACCCGAAGCTTGTTGTCGTGCAGAACTTGCTTGACGTGCTGAAGCTCGGCGGCCAGGTGTTTGCTGTCACAGATCCCTCGTGCTCTCTGTAACAAAGATTTGCCCACGGTAGCTAACTGTGAAGGATGGTGGTGAGATTCACCGTTTAAATATCGGTTTGTATGGGTCTTTTTCCTATACACAGTGTGACCAATGGTGTTATTAGGATTTCGGATGACTAACACATCTAGGAAAGGTAAGGAATTATTTGCCTCTAACTCCATAGTAAATTGAATTTTAGCGTTTATGGAATTAAGATGTTCTAAAAATGCAGTTACTTTGTCCGATGGTAAAATTGTGAAAGTATCGTCTACGTACCGCTTGTAGATCCATGGTGTAACAGGTGCAGTAAGGAGGGCTTTCTCCTCAAAGTCTTCCATGAATATATCGGCGACAATGGGAGATACAGGTGAGCCCATCGCCACACCATCTACTTGCTTGTAAAACTCTTCCTTCCACAATAGATAGCCAGATGTAAGGCAATGTCTTAGTAATACTGCATATTCTGCTGGCATGTTATTTTCCTCTAGTTTCCTAGTTATAATTGAGATGCACTCTTCAACAGGTAGGCATGTAAATAGAGACTGAACATCAAAACTGACCATGGTTTCATTGTCAGTAAGATGTAGGTCTTTTATCTCACTGACAAAATGGTATGAATCCTTAGTGTGTGCTCTTGTGTGTCCTCTGAGTGGTGATAATATTTTAGCTAAGTATTGAGCCAATCTGTAAGTTGGCGAATCAATCTGACTCACTATTGGACGTAATGGAGCATTCGGTTTGTGTATCTTTGGTAACCCATACAACTTCGGTGGTTTGGCACAGGAAGGTATTATCGAATTAACGTCCAGATTCAATTTTTCGGAGTATTTCTTAATTAGATCGCTAGTTGTTTTAAGCGTATTAGTTGTAGGGTCTGTTTTGACCTTTCGATAAGTAGTTTCGTCCGACAAAAGTTGTTGTATTTTAAAAATTGTAATCTGACGTATCCATTATAACCGTAGAATTACCTTTATCTGCGCGGAGAATCGTAAGCTCTGGTCTGTTGCGTAAGTTTTTCAACGCGTTAAATTCATTTTTGGGGAGATTTAATTTCGGCGCTGAACTTCGACGTAACATAGACGAGATGTCTTGACGTATGGCCTCTAAATCTTCATTACCAATATTATTTTTATACAGACAGTCCTCAACACTACAGATAATGTCCTTATACGGTATTTTTCGCGGTGTTATTGCGAAATTAATACCTTTTTCTAAAACTTTTATTGTGGCGTCGTCCAGTGTTTGTTTTGATAAGTTGTAGACAGCGCGTTGTTTATGATTCGTGTCTGTGGTCAACGATTTCGTATGTTGGACATTTGATTTAGTTGTTAATTTATGGTATTTATCAATGTGTTTATTTTTGCATTCATTGTATTTAGTTGTTTCGCGTTTATCTAAAGTTTCCATGCAATTTTTATAATCAAATGTCGATAAAACTGTCTTTAATTCACTGGACGAATTGTCTATGGTTTTGTTTATGAATGTCTTTAAATATAAGAGAAGAAATATTTAATTATTTTATTTCATCATCAACAATCTTTTATTATCTATCTGTCTATAAGACTATTTATATTCACTTAGCAAAGTTTTATTTTGATAAAAATGTCTCATTTTCTAAATACGGAAGTTGCTATAAGCTCGGAAACGTTATTTCTTACTTCTAGAATGTAACTGAAATATCAGAGAAAAACAAAGATTGTAATATCAAATATAAAATAATAATGTTTTAAATACATGAAATTTTAATATCTTCACCAAGCTCTGCGGAAACTTTTGTTTTAAGTAGTTTTTTAACTATCAACTCTAGCAGTCATAGTTGTTTTTATTGTTGTATTTTATTAATATTACTTAATGATGGGACTGACATAATTGTATGTTGAGGAAAATCTGTGAAATTAAGAATATCATTTACAGTCTAACACGAGACTGCCAAACATAGGCTTTCCTCAAGAAATACCTCAAACGTAAGCCACTCGCATATATCGAAACCCCCCATTCTCTAATCGGGTTGTTATAAATTTCAATTACATAAAATTATTGCACTTAGCATATAAAGTAAATGTACACAGGCATCGCATACTTTATTTACATATTTTATCATTTATAAAGAAATACTTTTCAGTTTTTTTTTAACCTCAAAGTTGATTTCACAAATGATTTCCTACGAAAAACTAATTTCAGAATATGTGATCTCTGTATAAAATTACTGTATTATGTGTATAAAATTACTGAGAAGTTTTAATCGTGGTAGTGCCATGCAGCATCTATATTTTATGTCCAACACGAATGGGTCGGCACGATCGTGGTAGGGCCAAGCTTTCACAGAAAACAGCAGAATAATGCTGCTATGCTTTGTACGGCGAGTTTAGGGCAGATGTTCCTAAAGTGAAAGGGTTCTTTAGAAAAGCACCAGGGTTTCACGAATAAATTTATTTTTTCTTTTAAATAATTCTGCAGTCAGGTACAAATATATTTTTTAATAGTCCAAAATATGTGATGAGAAGTACCTATTACTGTTATGCAGGTACGTAGGCAGTTATTGATCATTCGGGACCATGGTGCTGTGCAATATTTAGTAACTTTTCTTTTAAAACTTTTCACTTAAATATATTTAGAGGTAAAGGTTTCACTTTTAAAATATTTGTAGTAGAAGTTTTTGTTCTTATTTAAATGTCACTGTCTTTGATTTGTAACCATTTTATTTAAATTCCAAAAAATAATAGGGATTTGGTGAGTGTTGCATTACATATACCTTAAATGTTTAGGAACCCTGGTGTAGATTACCGGATACTCTTTTTACTAATAAGTAGGAATTCCATATTAGCCCCCAGGGCAACCACATCTGCATTTTAATTTTTAACCAAGCATCAATATAGATGATAATTCATAATTTATTGCATTTCACAAAGTATAAAGTTGTAACAATATTGTGACATCCTGTACGGGCGTAGCATATTAAGACATAGTTTAAATTTTAAATATTAAATAATTCAATTAAATTACAATATTTAAATGTCGGACTAAATAATATACACACATTGACTTAAAAATTAAATTTCAATAAATATTATATGTCAACTATTGATCATTCGACAATTATATTATGTAAATAAGGCTTAAAATTTTCAGGAAAAAATATTAACAATGTCAAATAAGTAAAAAAATAAAGAAAATTGTCAAATAATTAAAATTAATTTATAATTTAGCACTAAAATATTAATTCAAATTAGAATATATTTTTACAATAAGCATTTTCTTAAATAGTGTCAAAAATAGAAATTTAAGACACTGGAGGGCTTTTATCGTATTAGGTGTAAATGGTTGTAAACCCTTTATACCCCTTATAGCCTTTGGGACTATTTTTAAATAATGTGAAATGTGCGACAGGAGCAACCAGATTATAACCACGGCGTGCGCCATATCGACTGGGTCTATCTCCAATTCGTTGGAAATAATGGGGATTTTTCCTAACAAAGAGGGATAATTCAAAAATGTACATGCACGTTACAGTTAGTAAGTAGTATCTGGGGAACAACCTTTGACATGAATCTCTTGAAGCTGCGAATGTGATGATTCTAAGGCAACTTTTTTGGAGCATGGATCCCGCGTATACCTCGGTAGTGTTTTCCCAGAATATGATGCCGTATCTTATCCAAGCAGCGGCATGGCTGTGGTACGGAGTAAGTACGCACTGCTCATTTGTTTCCTTACGTAGCTCACGCAGGGCATAGCAAAAGCTGCTCAACTTCCACACTACTCTTTCTATATGATTTTACATGAAAAAGTTGAGTCTATTGTTATCCTAAGGAGTGAAAATGTGTGGAATTCCTCAATATTTATACCTTGGTAAGATATAGCAAGTGGGACTTCTGATCTCTGATACGGGCGAAACTGCATTACTCGGTCTTTTCAAAATTTAATAATAAGCCCAATACCTCTAATTCGTTCACAATTTTGCTAAGGCATTGGGTTATTTTTCCTGCAAACCACTAAGATTTTTTTTGTTCACAAGTAACGCGTCATCTGCAAATAAAACGACTCTATGTGGTACTACTGAAGGAATATTTGTTGATATAAATAGAAAACAACAAGCATCCTAGGACTTTACCCTGCGGTATAGATACTGTTACAGTTGCAGTGGACGAATTTATGTCATTTATCAGTTTTCTATATTTATATATATGTGATGCCTGCACATACTGTTCAATTCGTGCAGTTTCTCTTGTATACCTACCGAGCATTCACAATTTATTACATGTCTATGGGATACAACATCCACCTATCATTAGTTGGATTGTGTACACGTTTGTCACTCTTAACTCAATATTAAAATTGGCGTTTAACTAAATTGATGTTCAGATCTAACGTCACAAAATATTTGAACATCATATGTCAACATAAATTGATCAGCAGTAGACTTCTGAAAGCTGTAATGATGATGACGATGCGATCTAGTAAGTGTACAGTAAGCTTGAATGAAAGATTTATCTCAGACAAACACGTTGCATTCAAACCCGAATATTTTTTGACGACTACAAAAATCTTTAATCGTGAAGTAGCGTTGTAAGGATATCCACTACCCCATATTGTCTGGTGGGTGCAGTAAGTGGCGACAGAATGGAACGAACTTCCGAATAATAACTAAAAAATAAAACTGTGATTGCCAACCCGCCAGCCAAGTGTGTTAAATATGCCAAGTATCCCCTCTATAAGGCAATATACGTGGGAGACCTAGTACGCAAAAAATTGTGTTAGTTTTAACTCTGAACCTCGGGGTTAGTTGGGTATTTCTTCTTCATCCGACTGTCAAAGCCCACTGTTTGAAATGATGCCTATCTTATTGTAGGAAGAATTTGTTATTAATCGTTACAAGGTAGTTACATGGTGGTTATTGACCGTAGATTCAAGAGTCATGCACCATTATACTTCGTTGCTGCATCCTAGGAGATTTAACAACTATGTAGTCCGCTTTCTGTGGTACTGTTTTATCACACGAATTTTAGATATTATTATTCCAAAAAATTAAAAAATAAATAATAAAAAGATTGTCTATTGACTTTTGTAAGCCACTGTCAGCCTACTGGCCCGGCTGGGCGTTCGTTTTCCGTGTGTTGCATCATCCGCGTGTGCCCTGCAAGAAGTGATTTTTTTTATTTTTTCTTTAAATTTGTGTTAAAATGGAAAAAAGAACAAGTGAGAATACTGATGATGAAATTAGAAACAAAATATCACATTTGGAAAAGGAGTTAAAGTCTCGACGAAAACCGCCCGAGGATTGCCTTAATATTTATTAGGTTAGTTTTGAAATCTTTTTAAATGATACTTAACTTTACTTTCCTTATTTATAGTTGCTGTAACAAGTGATATAAAGATAATATTTTAATAAGTACAGTTTACTAAGAACATTGTACATGAATAATGTTAATGGGTAATTTTAATTTAAGTACCCACATATTAATTATTAAATTTCAAGTAATTTTAATTTCTCAGTGGTGGCACGTAATGTCGTCCGGAAATAATTTACTTACTTTCTTAATGTGGTGACACGTGATATTACCCAGAAAATGAGGAGCTAATAATCGGGATGGTTCTATTGTTATTATATGAAGTATATATACCAACATGTGATGCTACCCAGAAAGTGAAGACCTAATAATCGGGATGGTTCTATTGTTATTATATGAAGTATTTATACCAATATGTCATCAGTGATGGCACGTGATGTCACCCGGAAATATAAAACTTACTTTCTTAACGTGTTGACACGTGATGCTACCCAGAAAGTGAGGAGCTAATAATCGGGATGGTTCTATTGTTATTGTCTGTTGTACTTATACAAATATTTCATCAGTGATGGCACGTGATGTCACCTGGAAATATAAAACTTTGGTGACACGTGATGTTATCCCGAAAGTAAATAATAAGCCGAAGTGACCTTGTTCTATTAGATCTTGAATATAATAATTAACTCTTTGATTATTATAATTAAACTTTGACTATTAACTCTTGCGAAGAGTATGAAGAAATGGAGTCCGACGCATACGATTACGGCGGTGGTAGTGGTTATGTCAGTGAGGAAAAAGCCGTAGTTGAGCACTGCAGGCCAAAGCTTGTCATTGAAATGCCCACGCTGGCACCCCTGTTGTTTGAAGCTGAAACTATTATTACTGAAAAGTCTTCAGAAGAAGTCCATGTTCATTCACCATCACAAGATGAGTAAAGTATACTCCACTGCCCCCAGAAATCTTGACAGTTCTTGGGGAAGCAAAAACGTCCGAAGAAAGTTTTGGGCAGAAGGTCCCTTTGGAAGTCTCTGAACGTTGGATTTAAATCCAAATAGAAGGGTTGACGGTAGAACAGAAGGAAAACTTGCTTACAAAAACACTAATCCCCGAAAATTTTCAACTTGCTGAAGCGCCCAAATTGAATATCGAGATTGTGTCAATAAATCGACGAAAAATCGTGACAGGCATTTAGAAAAGATGCAAAACCAACTAGTTTGTGGCATTGTAGGTTTAGCATATCTAACGTCAAAGTGAATGAGTAAAGAAATAAGCAAATACGAAATAATTAAAAAAAAATCCTTAATAAATCAAATGCTACTAGACCTTCACCATGAGGAAACAATGAGTAGTAGACGATTAATTAAACCGATGTTAGACAAAAGCTTTACTCGTATTAATGTAATTAAAGGTATTAAAAATTTCTCTTCGATGGCAATTTAAGCGAACGTATCCAAACTAACCAAGTCAATAGAAAAATCTAGCCTGCAGATCAAAAAATCACAATTGTCTGCTCCTAGAAACCCATGGTCACAGGTATGAAGAGAGCGGTGCGTGCAGCCCGCGTGCAGGCTCGGTTCTACCCTCCATAGCAGCCCGCCGCTCGCAGGCAACCGCCAGCGGCACGGCGCCTCCCGTTGACCGAGCGGACAGGGAGCGGCGCGTGCAGCGCGCGAGCATGCTCGGTTCTCGGTTCTACCCTCCACCTCAGTAGCCTGACGCCCGCAGGCAACCGCCAGCGGCACGGCGCCCCCCGCTGACCGAGCGGGCAGGGAGCGGCGCGTGCAGCGCGCGCGCGTTCTCGGTTCTACCCTCCACCTCAGTAGCCCGACGCCCGCAGGCAACCGCCAGCGGCACGGCGCCCCCCGCTGACCGAGCGGGCAGGGAGCGGCGCGTGCAGCGCGCGCGCATGCTCGGTTCTCGGTTCTACCCTCCACCTCAGTAGCCCGACGCCCGCAGGCAACCGCCAGCGGCACGGCGCCCCCCGCTGACCGAGCGGGCAGGGAGCGGCGCGTGCAGCGCGCGCGCATGCTCGGTTCTCGGTTCTACCCTCCACCTCAGCAGCCCGCCGACCGCAGGCAACCAGCTGCAGAACTAGCACAGCCTCCGCTAAAGGTACCACACGCTGGTCGTATTCAATACTTTTTACACAATTGGTTAAAAGTAACAATAAATCCCCATATATTGAATATAGTAAGGGGCTATTCGTTAATATTCACTCGAACTCCTACCTAACTCGTGGATCCTGTTAATTCTCTTCGTTCTGAAACCGCAATATTCATTTCGATTCGATATCTCATATTCCTAAAAGTAACAAATACTCGTAATATACATTTGTTCTTAATTTGAAGTCACTCAATAAATTTATACTGCAAAATCATTTTAAAATGAAAGACATTCGCACATGTTCAAAATGATTATCTGAAGATTAATTTATGGCAACAATAGATCTTTTTTTTATGACAACAATTGATCTTAAAGAAGCTTATTGTTTGGTTACCGTCCATAAATCCTCTAGAAAGTACTCACGATTTCGTTTCGATAATAAATTGTATGAATTTACTTGCCTCCCGTTCTGCTTTCATTTTTACAAAATTGATGAAACTGGTTTTGACAGTCTTACGCCGTAAAGGCCATAAATTAGCAGCATATTTAGATGACCTCTGGATCACGTTAGATGACTAACTCGCGTTTAAATTCAATAACGGAAGTTATTCATTCTCTAGAGCAATTAGGTTATGTGATAAATTATGATAAAAGTGTTCTCATACCTAGTAAGATTTGTAAATTTCTTGGATTTTTATTGAATTCACAACATATGACCTTGACATTACCATCAGTAAAACGTTGTAAAATAAGTAAAATGATTAAGAATATGTCCTATAAATCAAGTAAGAAGTGAAGATAAGAGATTTTGCTCATTTTATAGGTACTCTAACAGCTGAATGTCCAGCCGTAGCTGACAGCTGGATATAATATACCAAGCTCTTTGAGAGGGTTAAAATATCTTGCTCTCTTGAAAGAAAAAGATTATGACTCAAAAATGGAATTCAACGCATTATGGTGGGAATCAAAAATAAATTATGCAAACAATTCTATAAAACAAGTCATTTATAACTAGATCGGAGAAAATCCGATGCCTCACTTACAGGGTGGGGAATATTCTGCAACGGAGAAACAGTAAACGGGTATTGGTCAGAGAAAGAAAAGGCAAAACATATTAACTATTTAGAACTTGCAGCAGCCTTTATGGGACTAAAGTGTTTATATATTACCAAATCTGATGTTTTGTTAAGAATTGATAGCACCACTGCCATATCTTACATTAAAAGGATGGGTGGAATACAGTTTCTACAGTTAAACGATGTAACTCGAGAGATATGGCAGTCTCACAGAATACCAGCGTCAAATAGTAGCTTAATGGTGCTGTGTTTCGTATGGTGAGTGTAGAGAACCGGAGACCCTTGTTACTGGAAACGAGGCATTCCATCTTAGTCCTCACGGGTGACAACGCATCTGTTGATAGATGTATATGTCTCTGGGCCACAGAACCACTTACCATCAGGTGGACTGTGTGCTCCTATAAAAATACTGGTGCAAACAAAGAAAACTATTCATGTTTGCGTCATATAGAAAATTCCGGGATAATATTGAAGCTAATAAAGCCTTAAAAGCACCTTATTGGCCAAGCCCACCTCGCTGCCCGCTATATATATCTTTGACCAATTCTAATCTATTATATTATGGTCCTGATAAAAACATCTTAATTTCTCATTACAGGATTGTTCATCCTTTGTGGCGCAGCCTTACTGTGGTGTGCGCAACGTTATCTGGGAAGCTTTTGCCAGTCGGTCTTTAGACAATGATACTATTGACATAACGATTCAGTCATTATCTAATAACACAATGCGGCAATATAATACAAATTATATCCTAATTATGATCTCTACGGATGCAGCAACTCGTATAAGTTTGATTGAAGTTCACCTAAGGTAAGTTCCATTAACTATAAATTATCGTAGTCAGGTTATAAAACGTTTAAAATATTTTTTTTAAATTCTTGACAACAATGTAAACGGTATTTCGAAATACAGCATTATATAAAATTAATGCATTTGAATTTAAACATATAGACAGAAACAATTCGTGTTAACTTCGATTACGGCGCTAAGCCACAATTAGCAATATTCCACCTTACTGACAATTAAAACTTTCTCGAAACGGGAGAGCTGTTTTGGGAACTTTCGACAGTTGTGTGAAGTCGGTTGTGTGCTCACAATATTTATTTACGATGTTTATTTTTGATATTTTAGCTCATAATAATCCACAGCTAGATGTGTCTTGTTATAAGACATAAACTCTACCATCATATAAACTCGTTTACTTGTAACGAGGCATTCTATCTTACTCCTCAGGGGTGACAACGTATCTTCGTTTTGATTTTTATTTCAGTATGAGGTGTACTGTGTGCTAACTTGTCACTCTTATTGTAAAGGAACTAATAAGTGACGAAACAACTATGACTTTATTTAAAATAGGTAGAGTTCGCTTCTTTGATACTCTTAAATGATAAAAATCAAATTAAAAATCCTTTGTATCATAACATTCCAACTATGCTTATAAAATTAATGTGAGTGAAAGTCCCACTTGTTATATTACTACAAAGGACGTGAGAAAAATGAAATAAAAAAAGACATTAAATGATGTCGCCAACTCAATATTTTCTAAACGGTATGAGAAGAAAATATCATTCGGAGCCAGACCTACGAGCAACGTCTGTTGAATTATTAATACATATCTTGTCCTTTCTAATCGACTTTTGTCGAAAAGATTGCTCACGGTTTTAAGCGTCAATAAGTATGCTTTGCGTACATAAAATATTTTTGTATATTTTACATTCTTTCGAAAGTAAATGTCATATTTATTAAAAATTTGACAGAGGCTATCACACTCTTGCAGAACTTAACAGGAGACTGCCTACTTTTTTTTAAAGCAGAAGGAATAAATGAACTTAGAGTACACGTGCAGCAAACTTGAAATAAAAAAGGCTACACATGCGAGCCATCTTTGAGGACGAAGTTTGAACGCTGCAGAGCCTGTATTAAATACTGGCTCTCTATAGCAATCAGACTGAGACGCAGCATTGTAAGAAGTGCTATTTGGCTGCAAAAATATTTAAAAGGGATGTACCTACCCTGACGAACTCGTAGGCAGAAAAACAGTCCTACCACGAATTAACTATAAAACGTTAATTTTTATTATACAACTCGTTATGACTCTTCCGTACGAGTGTTTCTCACTGAACTTCTCCTAAACGACTAGGCTTTTTTATGAAATTTTTTGTACGTGTTTGAGTTGGTCGCTGAACGGTTTAGATTCACAATTAGACCCAGATCTAGAAATCACCGTGTCGTGTCGTGTGAAACCAAGGCGATTCGCTAGTAAAATGTTAAGTTTTACCATAATGTAAGGGATGGTGTAGTACAGTAAGCTAAAACGGCAATGGACCAGCCATATAGCTCCAAGAACTATTAACGAATTGGGAAGAAAGTTTCTCAAGTGGAAATCTAGTACCAGTAAGGAATGTGTAGAATCGCCTCTACTAGACAGAGTGTCGACCCCGTAAGAGATAGGATTTCAATATATGCACGTGGCTTAGGACCGTGTTTTGGGACATTGCTTGGGGAAGTACTATACACAGTACTGGATTTGTGAAGTGTTGTAATGATGATGATAGTAGAGTTACTTTTTTATATTATTATTATTAGGGTATTAAAATACTATTTTCAACCGGTTGGGATGTATATGTAACTTGATTAATGGAAAGCTCGACAAAGGAGAACAAAAGGTCGAGGGTTAGAAAAAAAGGGAAATAAACCACCAGACGATGCGGTCGGTATCGAAGAGCACCGCCTTTCAAAAGTCAATTGCTGTACAGAACATTGAAGAAAATATCGCGTAACATTCTAAACACATCGCTCGCTCTGAGTACCTCCTACTTTTCTAAAGTTGGCTAAAACAAAATCTTTTGCCACCTACCGGATCCAATTGAGTTATTAAACCATCCAGGGACCCACTCAAATACACATAAAAATATTAAAATCATTCCAGCCGTTTTGGAGTTTTATCGAGAGTAAGGGACCGCAACTGATTTTTATATATAGGAAAGAAGATAAAAGAAACCCTGATTCGATTAGAAATTGTTGATTGCAATTTTGTTGTCTGATTTAACTTGAGAAAACCCTAAAAATCTAAGAAATGAAATATTTCTACATGTGAAATCCAACAGAACACACTGAAGAATATAATTTGTTGAAATGAGATTATTTGAGAGAAATCGGATAGTAAAAACACATTTAAAAAGGTTGCCATTTCTTTTGAAAAATATAATAAGGGCTTAACAAAACAATAAGATATTTTTTATTTTATCTACAACTTATTTTAGCGACTGTGAAAAATGCCGGAATAATTCAATGGTTTCATATAGATGACTGTACGACCCATTTATACCGGACGTAAAATACTCTACCAGTGAGGGCTAGCAGCGACATAGCGAGACGTCTGTTACTGCGATATTCTCTTTATTTATTTATATAATTAACATAATAAAATTCACACAGTTACAGTTTTACAGCCTGCCAAACTGCTCAGCAGTTTGTTGGCAGAAAAATACATTGTCTTACTTCCTAATATGCAAAAAATAGCTTAATACAAATATACTACCCCTAATATAAGAAACTAATAGTTTTGATATAACGTTAATTAGTAATAAAAAAGGACAACGGCATTTTTCATACATGCATAATTGTTTATGTACACATATACATATATAGATAGATGTGCATACATTATTATGACAGCTTACCTATATTGTTGTACAATTCAAATTTGTACTCTTTATTAGAAAAAGTTTTCTTA
Organism: Parnassius apollo; assembly: GCA_907164705.1. Lineage (NCBI taxonomy): Eukaryota > Metazoa > Arthropoda > Insecta > Lepidoptera > Papilionidae > Parnassius > Parnassius apollo. Next base: position 542,096 of record CAJQZP010001258.1, read on the forward strand.
ACTTATTTTAAACTGCCTTTTTGTTGTATGCTTTGGGCATTCTTACAGTACATTGTTATAAATTTTTGTTATTGCGTGTTGGAACGTTTTTTTGCCATAATACGTAAGTAGGGATAATTACATAATATGTCACGTTTTATGTTATCAATAATTGTACTTACATGTTCAGGCTGTTCGCCTTATAATTATATAATTACGTGTATGCAAAGTAAGTCCCGTTAAATAATGATCCGTTACGGCACACTGCAATCCATACTTACATAATATATCTTTAGACGGTTTTTCTAATGAATTTGTACAAAGTAAATGCATGCACTTTTAATTTGGTGAATTTTCAGCTTCACTCTTCTTGATAAGTACTTGCTTTAGAGTTTTGTATCCATATGAACTTATATGAGCTTTTTAATTTGTCCTTAGCGGGGTAAAATAATTCTCGAGTTTGTGGAGAAATATTTTCATGTATATAAATTGCGTATATAGCTGTATATCCATACAGCTGATTATTGTTCATACTTCGTTTTAGTGCTTTCAGCCATTTATCGCGAGTCGTACGGTTTCTCAATCGCGTAACCACCGGGCGCGGCTTTAATCCGGGTTCCTTTCGAGGCGCGGGATCCGTCTGCCATGTGACGATTAATGCAAATTCTCCCTGCAACGGTAGCTTGTACGTGGTAAAACCAGGCTGTAACAATATTATGGATGAGGCACGGATGGGTTGGCTTAACCGGAAAAGGACCATGCTCTCGTAGAATACTGGGAATAATAGTGAGTGTAGAGACCCGGATATCCTTGTTACTGGAAACGAGGCATTCCATTTTAGTCCATAGGGTTGACAATGTATCTGAATTCTTACTCAAGGAGAGATTTAAATACCTATGGGCTACAGCATCCACTTAACATCAAGTCACTATGTCCTATTATTATATTGTGTGATATTATAATGGAATTCCCGTTCGTGTCGACCCACGCATGTTGCAATCTGTATCTGCATGTATTGTGTAATCAATAAAGATTTAAGAGCGAACAAGTTGTGGTGGTGCTGTCTTCATCACACTAATGTTTTGTTTGTATAGAAAAAAGGTGACGGTTCACCTGTGGCCCACAGACACATCAATCACTCTAAAATAGAATGAAATAAAAAACTTTGAAATAACTGAAAAAAGAAATTAAAAAAAAAATAGTAAATAAAAAAGAAGGAAGATTAAAACAACATTCATCATTATCATCATCATCGTCATAACAGCCTTCAAAATTCTACTGCTGAACATAGGCTTTATCCAGGTAATGCCATGTGGCTCTGGACTGTGCAGTCCTGAGCCACCTACGTTAGTCGACTTTCTAGATATCTGATAAGGGCGAATCATAGAAATAGTTACAAAGAAAAACAAAGTAATCAGTTATATTTCAAATATCGCTGCTATACATATATTTTTGATACTAATTACGCTAGTTTGCAACGAGTAGTGGTGCTTACCTCTAGTGATCGCAAGTCATCAAAGTCAATCGCTAGCAGGAGTGTGTGCCAAAAAACATACCACCAGTTTTGTCAAAAAATCCATTCAGTAATAAAGTTAAATCATTAGCTTCAGCGCTGATTTTCAACAAAAATAGAATGATATCAGAATAAAAATGACAGTAAATACAATTATTTGGTTATATGTCAAAGTTTATTACCTATTCACCTTCACCTTCAACATTATACTCGGGAGTCCGTTGTACGGATGCCATGAGACCAAAAAAAAAAAACAAGTACTCGGAAGCACTAGCCTTCCTGATATCAGAGGCGGATCTGATGGCTGGCTCCACCACAACCAAGGTTCGACCACAAAGAGTAGGGAGAGCGGCGACCCACAATACACTTGTCTTTAACCGCCCACTACTACCACATAAACTGTTCATCCTCGCAAAGATTCGCAGAGGATAGGGCAATTGACACCTCGTCATCAAACACTCCTCTTTCTTCGCGACTTTACGTCGTCTGCGGCCATAACAGAAAGGACACTCCTCTCGCCGCAGTCTACAAACGTACGTCCGTGGGTGCCGAAACCTCGGCTACTAGCCCCTCCCCCCTCCGCCACGACAACCCATTCGGTCATAGGTTCACAATTAGTCCAAGTAGTTTCACCGATTGATGCGAAAGGCGTCCATTGACGGAAATAAATTAAAATAACTTCAGTAAGGCGCAGCACATGATAGCAAGTAATAAGAAAGTAACCTACCAACGGATTCGTTTAAGTGTAGATTAGGGATAATCCAAATTTCATACAACTATATGTTAGACTAGCGACCTGCCCCGGCTTCACCTGGATAGGATAAGATGGTGAGATTTAAGATATTTAAAGGTAATTTGTTTTATCAATGTTTTTTTAATGTAAAAAAGAACTTAAATCACTCCTGGGATAGTAATCCTTCATAAACCGATAAAGAGTACTTTATCTCTTTGCGAAGTTTCATTGCAATCGGTTTAGCCATTTTGAAGACTATCCCGGACAGACAACATATAAACAATGTTTTTAAAAAGGGTTATTCATGTCTTAAACAAGTAGCATGCAAATAACCCCCTGAACATATTAAGAAGCTACTGATTTAGATATCACAGACATAAAATTCAACTTTATTTATATGTATATATAGATTGGGCAAAAACACTTTAAATTTTTAGACGGTGAGAGTTCGGCATAGTTCATTTGCATAAACATATTGAACTCTAAAAAATGGCTGAAGATTTATAAAATGCAAAGAAATTAAATATGAAAATGAGGTAACTTTACTGATTTTTGATGTACGTAGGCGAGAAAAGTAAATTCAGCCAAATATTTCTTTAAATTCACGATTACGTTTGCCATCTGATAAGAGTTTACGTTAACTTTCTTTAATGTTTTAATACAAAAAATCCATACGATTTAAAATTACGGAGCTACTTACTTTATATACCACTATTTTCTCTCCCGGACCTTTTTAATTTATAAACGTAGAAATAAAGTATTTCTCAGACCAAGTTCATTAAGTAATTCAGCACTTGGTTCTTTCGCACTAAATTTTCATTTAAAGATTTCAGGAATGTGATAAAGTTAAGAAGCGTATTTTCTTAATAGGAGCTTTTTTGTTTATTCCTTCAGATTTTCAGTGCTCAGATAAGTTACAAAATAAAATTTGTAATTTTAAATAAAATTTATCGCTTAAGTCTTGAAATATATTTTTTTTATATTAACCCACTTGAAGATTTTGTCAGTCTTTTAGGAGCTGACTCTAAGGGTGCCTATTGGTGACCATAATAAAAGGTGAAATTTTTTGCTAATATTTATTATAGAGGGACGTGCAATACAGTTGGCGGGCAACTAGTGACTAACTGAAAAATATTATTCACTTAGTATATAGATAGTATACAGATACAATATTGCAACGTATGCATGCGTGTATGTGTGTGCGCAGCACACCTACAGTCTGTCATTTGTCAGAGCACTGGCTTGTAGGTTTACTACATGTAAAAAGACAAATGGTTCATTAATGTTCTTTTTTAATTTTATAAATACTAATCCTACTTTATAAGAATATATTACTATTACTCTAACTAAATCCGAACAAAAATATTATTTTTGTAATAATATTATTTATAAAATATAGTATAATAGGATAACAAACGACTGTCCACGTAAGTAGAGGGTACTGCAAGGAGATGTTGCATCTCTTTGCGTATTTTATAGCATTTACCACGGGAAGTACTCTGAGGAATTATTCGTACTAATTCCAGCCGCACAATTTTATTACCGCACATCGCGACAAAACTCACGATACCATCCATACCATCTGGATGACTGGCAGTCCACCACTGTGCGATTTAAAAGAAGTTTTCTTTCTCACCGTGTGGAATCGATTACCACCAAAGATTTTTCCGGACCGATACGACTTAGGGACATTCCTTCAAGAAAAGAGCCTCCTTCTGATTAAAAGGCCAACAACGCACCTGAAATTTCCCTGGTGTTGCAGTTGTTCAGGGGCGGCGGTAGTCACTTACCATCACGTGAGCTGCATGCTCGTTTGCCCCCTCTCCTACAAAAAAGGATGCTGTGGCTCATATACACCTATATTTATCCTCGCGTGAGAATGAAAATTCAGATGCGTTGTCACCTCTGAGGTCTAAGATGAAATGCCTCATTTCCAGTAAAAAGGAACTCAGTTTCTCTACACTCACCGTACTAAACAGCAACATAAAGCTGCTATTTTACGCTGGTATTCTATGAGAGCGTTGTCCTACCTCGGTTGTTGTATCCACAGCTAATCGTATAATTCACTAAAGAAAACCTAAATGTTTATATGTTTTCTTTGATGTATTATTATTCCTTTAATGACTTTCTGGTTTTAAATGTAAACTTTTGTACCTACAAGTAATGGCCACTTTATCGACATTTTTTCTCAATCACGTTTTCCATTTTCGCTAAGTGATGTCCTCCAGATCAAAATTCTATTTTTAGATTTTCTCTAATAACTTGGTTTTAAAATATTCTTTAAGGTCTATTTATTGACGAAAACAATCATATTTCATGCCTATGATATAATGACCCCGGTTTTCACAATTTAGATGAAATAAAATTAAGTGCCTGTATGTCTATTATATATATTAAATTATTATATATGTATATTATGTACATTAAAGTAACTGACTTCTTTTAAGCTCAGGGGGTTATTTGAATGTTATAGAGACACAAAAAAATGACCTTAACTCTAAGTAATGCCTAACTCAAAGTTGCTTGTCGCTAGTCCGACGTATAAGTCTAAGAAGGATTAAAGTATCATGTGATATGTTCACTTGTAAAAAATTTTAGTTTTGTATTTATTTCCTATCAATATATTCTTGAAAGGTATTGTGTTAAAATTTTGGATGTATCATGATTTACAACGAAACTTATACTACTTTAACTTATAATACTACCATAATTAACAAGAAATTATAAAAAATTTGGAATCTAAGAATGAATGTAAGATATCGAATTTCACAATAGCCAGTAATAGAAAAGGGTAATATTTAGGTAGGAGGTTAAGAAATAATATAGTATATTATAAAAGATAGAACCCTCTCAACAAATGCGAAAAATAATTTGGTTACGAAAGCCGACGTAGTTAGTTAACAGTTTCAATAGTATAAAGTTCTAGTGGCGCGGGCATTGGTAAAGTTTTAATAGTCAGCACAACGTGGAGCGGTGTTAATAGCGGCTTAACCGCGACAGATCTCGCGACGATTTGCATGTCAGGTTACTACATTTCCTAATAAAAATATTAATTAATTTGCAACCTTCCGCTAAATAAAACTAACTAAACTAGTTAGCGGAAGGTTCCAAATTAATTAATATCTTTATTGTAATGGATTTCCGCAAAGTAACGCCTGATTCTATCAATTATACTGCATTTCTGTTTAACCTACATGCTACGTATAAATAATTTAACAAACGGTGTATAACCACGCAGCAGCTACACGGGGTTATTTTGTAATAACGGGCCAAATTTGCAGAAAAGGTTCAGAGTAAGTAAAGTAGGCAAATGGTGAAGATAAATTAATAAAAGAAATCCAAATATTCTGTCCTTTTTATATTTTAAATTCAAAATGCGTATAATGCATTATTTTTACTGATTTGACTGCGCACGCACACATTCGTAAGCGTCGATCAGTAGGCAAAAAGGTTGTTGCCCATGAATCACACCAAATTTGAGAAAATTTCAAATAAAAGTAGTAGCCTTATTTACTCATAATCTTAAAAGCTGCAATACCGGTACGTCATTATTTATATATTTAAACATAGTTTAAAAATTTAGCAACTTTTTGAAAAATAACGTATGGGTCAGCTCGACCGGGGAGGACCACGCTCTCACAGATTCTATCTATTACTAACTATTACAGCCTGTGGAAGTTCGCTGCTGAACATAGGCTTTACACATAAATAGTCTCATATCACCATACTTGCCACGCTTGGTACGCGTAGCTTCTTATTATTGTTTAGTTGCTATCAAGAAGATGCTGCTTCCCATCTCTTATTTTAGTATCACTCTATCTCCTTTTACGACACCTACGTAAAGATATGAGGTAGCAGGTATTCTTACACGATCACTACGCCGTTACCGCCACTACATAGTTAATACTATGTAAAGTATTCTCACAGAATACTAGCGTAAATTAGCAGCTTATCGTGATGTTTGTATTTTTAATCGAATTAGAGATCGAGGCATTCCATCTTAGTCCTCAGAGATGACAACGTATTTGTATTTTATTCCAGAAAAAATATTATAAGTCACTGCATTCATTAACCATCAGGTGAGATTTGTTCTAGTTTGTCACTCTTATTGTTGACAATAATGTTATAACTGTATGTGCCATGGTAGCTCGGGTGATAGGAGCTCACCGAAATTCCACAGTAATTAAACAACTTAGGATTTTACCATGTGTTCGGCGGTGAGGTAAAACACCGTGAGGAAACTTGTATGTCTGAAGAATAGGAAAATTTGAAAGAAATGTCAAGTCTGCCAACACGCACTGGAGTAGGCGATGATTTTCCTTTTATATAAAGTTCATCGCTGTATATATCAGTCCTACTGTTAGGCACAGCTTTCATTTCTAAAAGGATTATGGAGCAATTAATTGCAGCGTCAATCAAAGGCGTACGTAGTCAACAGACTGATTTATTGTCAAGTAACTAACCGCTGCACTGTTACAATTATCACATAACAACAAACTTTAAATACGTTACATTAATAGGCCGTGGTAACTCAGTGGCTAAGCGCTTGCCATAATTTCACGATGCACGAGTAACGTGAGCTCGATCCCCGCCGGCACCAATGAAATTGTTAATTGCAGTTTTAAGTTCTGATTTCCTATGTTGTCGGCAGTGAGATATTTTCGTAAGAAAACCTGTTTGTTTGAGGAATAAAATATTTTGACTGTTATATTCCTTATTCCAGTTGTAACGCTCCCTCTCCCCCTTATTATTTATGATTATATTATTATATATTATTTCACCTTTACATTAAATAATATCTATATATTTGTGACCAGGATAAATACATATGTTTTGATCCTTCCAAATGATCTTTCTAAAAGTAAAATAGGCCGTTTATAATATTTATGGTGTGATCGTCTTAGTTAGGACCCTTATTTACGTTGTGTTTGTTTAGTAACTTAGATCTTTTAGGTGTCTTTTGGAAGAATGAATATTCACTAGAGCAATTGAAAGCTGTTGGTGGTGCACAATAAACTAAGTGAACCCTGTTCACGAAGACAGGGCTCAAGAAAGGTTAAGAACATAAAAGCATCCCTATTCCACTTTTATCAGGTTAACATTATTAATTTATTATTATTTATCCCTTTCCGCTTGGAAAAGGCTCACCATCATCATTACAGCCCTTCACAAGTCCACTGCTGAACATAGGCCTCCCCCAAAGTTGGAAAGGAAAATAGGTATTAAAATTCTCAATTTATTCGAAAATCGTTTATAATTCGCTCGTTTCAAGTTGAATCGAAAACGGGTCTTTTTCAAGCGTCAAGTTTTAAAATGAAAACATGTTTAGTGGTACGTAACGTTCAGAAAAGGGGAATTTCACTAGTGTATCGATTCTTTATTTTAATTGATTTATGGACATAAGCATGTTTATTCGTTTTTTACTTAAATAATATATTTTATTTCCAACTGGATTCAAATATCTTTAAAAATAAATAACAGAATTTTAATAAAAGCTTAGAAGCTTTTTTATTTTATTTTTATTTTTAGGATCCGAATAAATATTGAATCGATTGTATTAAACTACATTTTTTCGAATTGTGGATTGTAAAATTGTAAAACGAGCCAGTTTTTGTATTTTAATTTAGAAAAATAAAGCCATTTTCAAAATAAACCAATTGGTAACTTCAGACCCTATTTTCCTTTATATAATTATGTAAACTGCCCTCACGATACAGTAGAAAATTCCGGTGTAGATGTAACGTTTATAAACTCTATATACTCCAGAAGTATAACTTATTTAATTAAAAGATAATATTTTTTAACGTAGAATACGGTTAACAAACTAGCACAGGAATCTTCATCTATCTTCGATTATGAATGAAAATGCTGATGTGTTGTTAACTTTGAGGACTAAGATAGAATACCTCGTTTTTTCGTAGGTTCTCTCATTATACACTCTACATAAAACATAACAGCTTTAAGCTACTATTTCACGCTGGTGTTCTGTGAGAGCGTGGTCTTTCTCCGGTCGAGCCCACCCATTCGTGCTATAAAAATTTAGCAGCAGCGTAGTTCTACCACGTAGAATATAATCATTAAAATTAGAAAGTTCACATTTGAAGTTGATCACTGATGGGAACTACGACAAAGAACATTCGCCATTATTATTTATCTTATTAAAGTTCATTTACTAATTTTCAAGGTAGTAGGACTCCATTTTAACCTAGGAGTCTGTCTAGCTAGGAACGGCCCAAAGGTTTTAGAGAGTCAGTAGTTGTAGTAACATTCCATCTTAGTTCTCTGAGGTGACAACGTACTAAAATGGGGAGGACTTTGATAGGCGGGTGCCTTAATACTAAGTAATTTCTAGATACTAATGGCCAAATACTCAAACACTATTCAATTTTAAGGTGTCGTTAAGTCTCGTGGTGTCATAGTCACTTTGCCTTTAGTAGTGTAGTGATAGAGACAGCACGAGATTTAATGGCATTTTAAGATTGAGCAGCGTTTGAGTATTTAGGCAAAGGTCCGGCTCTTCCTTTTTCTTGTAACGGGGTACGCAATAAAGACTGAATAAATAAATTTACAATATAACTAAAGCAACTAAAGCAAACGAAATAACATAAAAATGAAGTCAGACAAAATGAGGTAAGTTTTTATTCATCCTGAAATGAGAGAGAATGACATTTCAGTAACAAATAACATCAAAAAGTTACATAATATTATGTTTTGTATGCAGTTCGTAAGTCATTATAGCTATGAAAACCGGACGATATCAGGTCGGCGCCTTGTCTGAAAACTGCCTGTCTGACGTTCTCGCAGTTTCGAAGTCAGTGTAGTGTGAACGTGAATAGTAGAAAGCAGTGATTTACAGGCAAATTCACTTGGCAAAAAAGAGAAAATATATATCGAAAAGTTGTTTTCCATTACCGCAAACAGAAATGAATGTTTTACAAAGTAGAAATGAGGGATGGCTATACTGCCCATGCAGAGCCTCTTGTTTTTCCTTATCAGTCCATAAACGTTCACTGTCGGCCATGTCATCGAATGACTCGATACTATAGTGGTCGTAAACGCAAGTGATGATTAAGAAGCCAAAGGTTTGAATCCCGGGTCGGGGTGAAATCAGTAATTAGGTTTTTCTGACCAGAATTTCTTAGTCGCAAACCGGAGTCTACGGTGTTTCACCACTGTGTGTCGGAAAGCATAAAGCATCGGAAGTCTTGTATCTAATCTCTCTCCGGTCTTGTCGGTTTACCGTTCCATCGGAATGTGAGAGTGAGAGAATAGAGAGTACACCTGCGCTTGCGCATACACGTCTGCACTATTGTAGTGTCTGTCCTCTGCCTGTCCCGCGCAGATGGCTAGTCTCCGTAGAGACTGACCACCGAGACCAAAATTCGGTCTAGAGGGATATTGTTAATACTGCTAGAAATAAACTTAATAATGTCTGTGGAAGCACATAGACAAAAACCAATGTGCTTGCACAGACGTTGTCATCTGAGAATTGAACCCAGAACCTACAAATAAGTACATGTACCAAAAAGTCACTATCGGCTATAACCCGGCTACGTAAGAATAAATTTTATATAATTCATTAATCTGCTTCTATTTCAATTCGTAAACAAAAATCACTGGATTTAAAAATTGAAAATTCGAATATCGAAATTAAACAATCGAACTCGTCCATGCTAATTGCCCCCTCGGGTCCCCGAGGCCGTGAGCGATGCTGTGATATTGCACCGATATTAAATTACTAGATACTAACGTAGTGTACTATATTGATATTGATCTACACAGCGTGACTGATAGTAGTTTGAAATAAAACCACACGATTTATGTATGAACATAAATGTTACGTATTATAATTATTATAAACTAGTATAGGAGCTCAATAATACTGCGAAAAAGGGATTGACGGAGTATAATAGCACAAGTAACATTACTAACGATATTATTTAAACAATATTTATTTTACGTTGCTTATTTGAAAGTCCTAATTTATGTACATTCTCCGTTTTACTATTTAAACAATAAATACACAGTGAAAAGTATTGAATGTGTCCCCCATTTCTACGTAATCTACATTAGAAATCAGAACACGGTTGTACAAATTTATGTCTTTTGGGTATTGCGCTTGGACTTTTGCAGTTGGAAAGCAATTAAAGCTGTACTGTTTAATACATTTATCAGTCTTGCCTCAATACTTAAGGTGCAAATGGAAAGAAATTTTTTGTGTGAAACAAATAAGAAATATGATCTCTAAATTATGACTCAGTATTTCTATCACGTATTGCCAGTGATGACATAAGGATCCGAGACTTGGTATTTCACTGATGGAGGATCTAGGTCAGCTGTCACCCTAACTCTGTGACTTATCTCATAATGTGAAAAAAGCCGCCATCCACGTCTTTACTCATCATTTCTGTTTATCCGCTTATTTCTAAACCACGAAACGGATTTTAATACGGTTTTCACTGTCGTTTTGAGATTTTTTTACGGAAAGTTAATGTATAATCCATTCTTATTAAGTGTTTGTATAGTAGAGTAAGCTTAAAGTTTTGTAATCAAGTCGTCAAAAAATCGATTTTCGATCTGTGGTGATATACAACGTGTGGTGGTGGCGTTAGAAAATCCGTCACCGGGTTTTGTCCTGAGGGTATCGTAATAGGTGAGTATGGTAAACGCCAAAACAATCTTATTGTTCTCGATTGATGATAGTATAAATTTCCATCCACCTTGTTTACGCCAGACGGAATGTTTACGTCTAACAAAATACATACATAAATATACATAAACACTCGCGCCTGTCACCCAGAGGGGTAGGCAGAAACTACAGACTTCCATTTGGCACGATCCTGACACACCTCTCTCGCCTCCTTCACATCCGTACACCTCCGCATACATGCTCGTCGGTTAAGGGTACTCCTAATTTGGCCCGTTTTCAATAAAACGCCAATTTGGTCGATAAATTTTCGCCTAGGACGTCCCTTTCCGACTCTACCATTCACTTCTGCAACATAAATTTTCTTTTTCACTCTTTCCTCATTCATTCTTTTCACATGACCAAACCACCGAAGCATTCCTTTCTTAATCCTGGTCACAACATCATCTTGCACACCACACTCTTCTTCTTCACACTCTTCTAACAAAATACCAGCGTAAAATGGCAGCTTAACGCTGCTATGTTTACGTATGGTAAGTGTAGAGAACTGGAGAAACATTTTACTAGAAACGAGATATTCCATCTTAGTTCTCAAGGGTGACAGCGCATCTACACATAGATGTAGATATCTATTGGCCACAGCAATCCACATCCATTTTTACCACTTATTTTTTGTGTTGCACACAGTTCCCCTGTAATGGGATGCTGTGATCCGAAGACACCTACATTTTTCCTCAATTAAGTATTCAAATTCATATTTGTTGTCGCCCCTGAGGACTAAGTTTCCAGTTGAAAGGGAACTCGATTCGCTGTCTTCTCATTATTTAAAAGAAGACGTAAAATATTCAGAGTAGAGACGAGCAGCAGAGTCAAGGTACGAGACGTCGGTTATTGTGACCATCAATCCACCTGCCAAGCGTGTTGCTTAAGGCAATTTTTTCTTTAGAAGGGAGAGGCCCATGTCTTGACTCTTGAGGACTGATACAGAAGAAGAATATTTAAGTAACAAACCTGCTGATAGTCCATCTGATTGCCATGAAGTGCACAGTCCTCGCAATAAACATTTATTTTCCATAAAGTGTATTGCACCATGGTATGCAATTTACATTTAGATAATTTGACGGAGCACCAAAGCGCAGTAAGCACTGACGAATTTGGTTCTTGATTCATTTAATTGAATATATTTTTTATAAAATATTCTTTACATTACGTTTTGTACATAATACATAAAGTACACAAATTCTACTTCTGTATACATAAAGTATGTATAAAGGAAACTAAACAACTATTTATATTTAATGTATTATGGAATAAAATCAATCACTTGCCCCAGTCAAAGATTTTATTATTATATAGGAAATGTTTCATGACTATAACCCATAATAATTTATTATCTAATAGATAACATCGCTCTAAATCACAATTTACTAATAAAAAAAAAAAAAACATCTATTACATTGTGTCTGTTATTATAGTATTTCAGGATGATCTTCACCACTCATAGGCGATCTTATTGTGTGTTCAATCACGACCACGATGAAAAGATTCATCAACGCCATTGTTAAAATGGTCTAAAAAAAGCAACTCGCTTGCGTTTTATTTGATGTTTTATGTGTTAATAGTCATGATGAGTAACAACATTTACGAGCAAGCACGAGATTGGAAATTTGAATTAAGAAATGTTATGGTTTACTCAGCAAAAGAAATTAAATGGGAATTATTTGATTTTTCAAAAAGCTAGATGATTAGTACCTAATTACACTAATGTACACGATGTTATAGAGTTTAAGACAGTTTACACGATAACATTGTGATAGCCACTAGTAAATATAACCGCTCGTTTGCTTCTTGCAACCACAGTTGCAAAAACAGAATCCTTAACTTTGCTCTTTGCAACTGCGGTTGCAAAGCATCGAAGTTCTTTTAATTGAATTTAGACCGTATTTTAAACGCACAGAGTGTAACTATTACGTATAAAAACCAATAAAATATATATATATATATATATATATAAATATATATATAAATTATATATTTGTATCAAAATTACCAACTTCTTGGACGAAAATATTGAAACTTTGTAAGTTAAACTTTATTTAGTGAAGTGACACTTGAGTGGATTTAACGACGTGATAAAATATGCCGTGAGTATTGAATTTTATTGATTTTTGCAACTATTTATATACCAAATTAAAGTCTTATTAGTGTTTTTTGCAAATAGTGTATGAAAAATGTGATAAAGTCGACTTTTAAAGATACTCAGAATGACGCGAATCTAAACATAATTTTCTATAGCTTACATTATCGTAATTATGTTGCATTCTTTAAATATGAAATAGTCGTAGTGGTATTTGAATATAATTATTCAATTTAAGTAATAAAGTTTTATAAATTCTTCATCATATTATAACATAAGTCTTTATGTAATAACAGCCTAGATTGTAACTAACAAATAGCAATCAATTGCGCAATCCGTGAATTCTTCATCAGGTTTCACTTAATATTTTTACAATGTGTTTAAATATAAATCGTTTTATAATATAGTCAAATATATCAAGTAATTCATTAAGTTTAAGGATATAATAAATAATCACACACTTATCGATCTTATTTTTTTGATAAACCCGATGTTTTACAAAAAGTCGCTAAAATGGCTTGTACTTGTGATTTCAACACCTCTAAAATATTATTGTTATCATATTTTGATAGAATAACATACGTATTTCTTTTCTTATTTCAATGGCTATTCATAAAATTTAAAATATTTGAAGTGCTCCTCCCAAGTAAGTCTTAAATTAAGTATTATAGACGGCGGGTCGAACGTAAGAAACACAGTCCCGATTACTGGCAAACTAAGCTACCCTTTTTTGTTCGTTTGATGGCTCTGTTTATATATTTTCGTTTGATTAATATGAGAGCCGCTAAAAAGTATTTCATTACTAGCATTTTAAGAAATTTAAACCTGAGTAATATAAGAGAGAGAGAGAGAGAGAAAAGAGAAAAAATAAAGAGAACAAGAATATAGAGATATAATAAAGAGGTAATTGAGAATGCTTTAAAAATTGAATTTGACATAAAAAAATGAAAGAGAGAATCCGACGGTCATAATTTCTCTCTCAGGTCGCTTGGATTGCAATATCGTTGCACTACTAAATTACTACAGAACACATGTACATTATCGAAATGGATGTATATTGCACAATAGCAATAAAATCAATGAAACGGATTACACGGAACACTTATGTTTAATGTTATTAAAATTATTTAAAAAAAATACATCGTCCGAACTTCGGATATTATTAAAATATTTTTTAACATCTTGATATGAAGCTTTCCTCACCATAAACTGTTCCACCGCAGAGCACTTGATACACCAGCTCATGAAATTGAAATAACAAATTTCATTGCTGCTGGCGGGAATCGAACTCGTTCGTTTACTTCTTTGATCTTTATGTTTTTTTTTTCTGAAGTAACAACCGAGCTTACAGTCCACCTGATGGTAAGTGGCTAATTCAATCCGATTCCTGATTTTAAATTTGAATTTATAAACGTATTATTTTTCCTTACGATCACATTGTGAAATATCCAACCCGAATGCCGCCGTATATTGAGACAGCACATATCGCCTTTATCCAGTGTGATTTTATTTACGCTGCACTGAAGAAAGTTCGTTCGAAGGTCTCTCTAAAACGTTTCATAACTTCTTTATGAACTGCGAGTGCTCTTTTCTCTCGCATGCGTCAAATGAAAGTTTATAAATTCCCACCTTCAATATGAATACAACGTTGTGAGGTTTATATTAAATTAATTTATGAATCAATAACATAGTGTATTAGTTGTGAAAATAGAAAAAAAAATAGGATTTTTCACTTCCACAACTAATAACTACCTTATGACAATATGCTTATATAAATCAAACCGTTTAAACTAAAGCCGAATAAATAGACATGTATGTAGTACACACAAGTAGCACAATTTTTTAGAAAACATTTTGTCTTACTTTAATAAGGTAATATACTTTTTTACTTGCAAGTTATTCCTTAACCCTTTCTCAGTACTGAATGTTTCGATTGTTTAACTATCGTTTCTATTTCACGGACAGAGAAACTGTTAACTCTGAAGTGGGCAACCTTTTGTATTAACAGCCGCTATAGCATCTATAAACGACAACCACCTAGTCAAAGCAAGCAATAAATTTGACGGTACACATTACGTGCATGTTCCACTATTGCCATTAGTTCTGCTATAGCCAAGTTCAATTCTTAAATCCGGGTGATTGCGGACGTCGTATTTACCCCACCTCCGACATCCGCAATTAACCCAATCATAGTTTTTGTACACCTGAAATATTTTTAAGTTTATGATAGCTCATTGATTTATTTTTTACAACAGTTTTAATGGTGCATCTCTTAGGATGTTGTGGTTGCAGAATTAACGTTGCAGTAATACACATATCATATACACGTCTATGAAAATATCCAAAAATTATAAGAACTATACGAAAAACGAGTAGAAAATTAACAAAATGATTGTTGGTTAAGTACTTTAAAAAATAACCCTACAGAAAAGAACCCAGGCGAAGCCGGGTCAGTGTTGCTAGGTTAAAATATAACAGTATAGGTATTTTGAAATGAGCAATTTTTCTCTAAATCAGTTTTAGCAAGATGTAAAGTCGAAATTAAAATACAACCTGTTAAGAAAAATCACGCATGGACTTGTTTCAGTAACGACCAAGAACAACGTTTTTATAGATGTTAAAATAATAGGTTGCAGTAGCACTGCGAACTGCTGCTTTTCAATTCTTTAACCTTATTCAAAAAAGCTAACTAACGACTACTTACGGGACAAAGTAGTAAATAATAGTTCCTAGCCGTTACAGTTACAGTCTAACGAAAGTCCACTGTAGAACATAGGCCGCCCCCATAGATTGTCCCAGAGGGAAGATATTTGACATAGACTTGGTAGGCGAGGCGGGTTGACAATTGCAGTTTTTTTTTATTTTTAGTTGTTACTAGGAAGATGTTGACTGGTTTATTTTGCCCTGTCGCCTTGTACGACATCCAACGAACA
Organism: Parnassius apollo; assembly: GCA_907164705.1. Taxonomy (NCBI): domain Eukaryota; kingdom Metazoa; phylum Arthropoda; class Insecta; order Lepidoptera; family Papilionidae; genus Parnassius; species Parnassius apollo. Next base: position 558,038 of record CAJQZP010001258.1, read on the forward strand.
AAATGGGATATTCTTACACTGTCACTACACGGTCAATTAAATATTGTAATACAAAACCGACTTCAGAAACTAAAAAGAATAAAATATAATCCACTTAATAATTTTGGAAGTCGGCTAAGTCATGGTGAATCGAAAATTTAAAATCCCAACCTCAGGAGCTGTTAATATGCGAAAATTATTTTTTTATATTTAGCTTTTGAAGTTGTTTTTTACTTTTTGATGTTAATTTTTACTCTTTGAAGTTGATTTTACTTTTTATTACAAGTTTAAGGTAACATGTATGATATATATCAGCGAACTTTGCTATATACTAAACGATTTAATTAAATTCACAGTTTTTTTACATTAATAAACGTTCCACTAGATGGAGTGACGACCAGGTAAGACATATACGAAGTCGATATATGTAGGTGGCTCAGGTACTTGTTTAGTGGCATGCCTTGAAGCAAGTCTATGTTCAGCAGTGGAATTATAAAGGATGTAATGATGATGACGTAGAGCCACGCTGCAGCTAAACATATCTGCAGCAAAAATGAGTTACCTTGACCGGAGTGGGACCACGTTCTCACAGCATACCGGAGTGAGACAGTAGCAAAATACTGCTATATTGTACGGTGAGTGTAGAGAATCGGAGCCGTTTTATACTGGTAACGAGACATTCTATCAAAGTCCTCAGGAGTGATATATCAGGAGTTTTATAAAGTCTTTAAACCTACCAGTATACTGAATTCATCAAAACTAAGCCAATGTTAGTACAACATATTGGGGGTCGGTGAACTATGTTTTTATAAAAAATATATTTCAATAGGCAGAAATAAGTCCACGTCTGTAAAGTTTGAAGTAACAAGTATTATAGAAGCTAATGGCATGTTAATCTCAGATTAGCCGCGAGAACTATCGCGTTTAGTGCGACAACTTTCCAAGATATTACACGTTGCAGCCGTTTCTGTGTTCAATCCTTTAGGAATAACTTTTAAATCTGTGACCACCGTAAGGTATTCAGAAGTTATTCACTTTCGTTTTTTGGAATTCCATTTCTGTACATTTAAACTATTATAAGTCAGTACTTGACTACTATTCCACCTGATGGTAAGTAGTGAGCAGTCTAAGATGGTAATACGCATTGACTTAGCTTAACAAAAGCCTATTCACTCTTGCTTTAAATACATCCAAATTATTTTTGCATCAATTTTCAATTGTCACTGTACTAATTATTAACGACATAAGTGTCATGGCATCAGCTAGACGTGTCATTCAAAATCTAATGTCTAGAATTAGGTAGGACTGTGTGATAATTTTAGTTTTTATTGTCATAAATATATATTCCTAGAGATGCCAGCGTAAGAGGAACCATTACTTTAAATGAAGCAAATACGAATTTTATTGTTTTTATTTTTTTTTTAATTTTCCTGACATTTTGGCCGCTTTACAGCACCCATGGCCACGGGGGCGGCTGAGGTGTTTGAGGTCCTGATGCCATAGTTAACGAAAGCTACCTTCAACTATCAAATATTAATTTATGGTTTAAAAATTAAAAGCGATCAAATCCTCAAAGTGACTGTGACAGCACGAGATATAACGACATCTTAAAATTGAGAAGCGTATTCGTATTTGTGTGTGTATTTATTTATGAGACGAGATTTTTAGCATTATGAGAATCTGTTTTTCCATTTAAAGTTTGTAAATTTAAACCTTTACAGACGAAAACTTGAAGTTCGCTAGTAAATGCAACCTGGCGTGATCCCTAAGCCCGCCGAGTCTGCTGTCGCGGTTAACCCGCTATTAGAGACGCTCTACACTATAATGTCCATTATAACTTTTACACGTTTGTAGCTAAAAGCTATCACTGATTATATTCCGATATTCTTTCCAAGTTTTAGTCTCGTATGTAACTATGAGTGATTGGAAAATGGAGTCCCATGTATACTGATGTGTCTTGAAAAGTATACATAAATAAAAGTATATATAAAGACTTGATCTGTAAGAGGCGGCAGAGGAAAATGAATTCAGAGATGGAAAGCAGCGGCTTCCTAATATCAATTTAAAAATAAAAAATGCGGTTGCAAATCTACCTGTCAAGCGTGACACGTACAGTAAACAAGCATCTCAATCTGTGGGGAAGGCCTATGTTCAGCGTTGGACTTTTGATAAGCTCTGTCGGTGACGGTATACTTTTCAAGACACATCAGTATACATGGGACTCCATTTTCCAATCACTCATAGTTACATACGAGACTAAAACTTGGAAAGAATATCGGAATATAATCAGTGATAGCTTTTAGCTACAAACGTGTAAAAGTTATAATGGACATTATAGTGTGGAGCGTCGCTAATAGCGGGTTAACCGCGACAGCAGACTCGGCGGGCTTAGGGATCACGCCAGGTTGCATTTACTAGCGAACTTCAAGTTTTCGTCTGTAAAGGTTTAAATTTACAAACTTTAAATGGAAAGACAGATTCTCATAATGATAAAAATCTCGTCTCATAAATAAATACACACACAAATACAAATACGCTTCTCAATTTTAAGATGTCGTTATATCTCGTGCTGTCACAGTCACTTTGACTTAAAGTGATAGTCAAAACAGTTAACGGATTTGATCGCTTTTGATTTTTAAACCAAAAATTAATATTTAATTGAAGGTAGCTTTCGTTAACTATGGAATCAGGACCTCAAACACCTCAGCCGTCCTCGTGGCCATGGGTGCTGTAAAGCGGACAAAATGTCAGGAAAATTAAAAAAATAAAATTAAAATTCGTATTTGCTTCATTTAAAGTAATGGTTCCTCTTACGCTGGCATCTCTACGAATATAATATTTATGACAATAAAAACTAAAATTATCACACAGTCCTACATAACACATGAGGTTTTATCACCGTCTAGCTGATGCCATGACACTTCTGTCGTTAATAATTAGTACAGTGACAATTGAAAATTGATGCAAAAATAATTTGGATGTCTTTAAAGTAAGAGTTAATAGGCTTTTGTTAAGCTAAGTCAATGCGTATTACCATCTTAGGCTGCTCACCACTTACCATCAGGTGGGATAGAAGTCAAGTACTGACTTATAATAGTTTAAATGTACAGAAATGGAATTACAAAAAACGAAAGTGAATAACTTCTGAATACCTTACGGTGGTCACAGATTTAAAAGTTATTCCTAAAGGATTGAACACAGAAACGGCTGCAACGTGTAATATCTTGGAAAGTTGTCGCACTAAACGCGATAGTTCTCGCGGCTAATCTGAGATTAACATGCCATTAGCTTCTGTAATACTTGTTACTTCAAACTTTACAAACGTGGACTTATTTCTGCCTATTGAAATATATTTTTTATAAAAACATAGTTCACCGACCCCCAATATGTTGTGCTAACATTGGCTTAGTTTTGATGAATTCAGTATACTGGTAGGTTTAAAGACTTTATAAAACTCCTGATATATCACTCCTGAGGACTTTGATAGAATGTCTCGTTACCAGTATAAAACGGCTCCGATTCTCTACACTCACCATACAACATAGCAGTATTTTGCTACTGTCTCACTCCGGTATGCTGTGAGAACCTGGTCCCACTCCGGTCAAGGTAACCCATTTTTGCTGCAGATATGTTTAGCTGCAGCGTGCCTCTACGTCATCATCATTAAATCCTTTATAATTCCACTGCTGAACATAGACTTGCTTCAAGGAATGCCACTAAACAAGCACCTGAGCCACCTACATCTATCGACTTCGTATATGTCTTACCTGGTCGTCACTCCATCTAGTGGAGCGTTTATTAGTGTAAAAAAAACTATGAATTTAATTAAATCATTTAGTATATAGCAAAGTTCGCTGATATATATCATACATGTTACCTTAAACTTGTAATAAAAAGTAAAATCAACTTCAAAGAGTAAAAATTAACATCAAAAAGTAAAAAACAACTTCAAAAGCTAAATATAAAAAAATAATTTTCGCATATTAACAGCTCCTGAGGTTGGGATTTTAAATTTACGATTCACCATGACTTAGCCGACTTCCAAAATTATTAAGTGGATTATATTTTACTCTTTTTAGTTTCTGAAGTCGGTTTTGTATTGCAATATTTAATTGACCGTGTAGTGACAGTGTAAGAATATCCCATTTTGTTCGTTGGATGTCGTACAAGGCGACAGGGCAAAATAAACCAGGCAACATCTTCCTAGTAACAACTAAAAATAAAAAAAAACTGCGATTGTCAACCCGCCTCGCCTACCAAGTCTATCTCAAATATCTTCCCTCTGGGACAATCTATGGGGGCGGCCTATGTTCTACAGTGGACTTTTGTTAGACTGTAACTGTAACGGCTAGGAACTATTATTTACTACTTTGTCCCGTAAGTACTCGTTAGTTAGCTTTTTTGAATAAGGTTAAAGAATTGAAAAGCAGCAGTGAGCAGTGCTACTGCAACCTATTATTTCAACATCTATAAAAACGTTGTTCTTGGTCGTTACTGAAAAAAGTCCATGCGTGATTTTTATTAACAGGTTGTATTTTAATTTCGACTTTACATCTTGCTAAAATTGATTTAGAGAAAAATTGCTCATTTCAAAATACCTATACTGTTATATTTTAACCCAGCAACACTGACCCGGCTTCGCCTGGGTTCTTTTATTGTAGGGTTATTTTTAAAGTACTTAACCAACAATCATTTTGTTAATTTTCTACTCGTTTTTCGTATAGCATATAACCAAGACCACTTTTGGTATTGCTCTCTGCTTGTTCGTGAAGTTTCATCACAATCGGTTCATCCATTCCAAAGACAAGCCCGGATAGATGTACAAAAATTTGACATTTATTTCGATATTATAGGCAGATATTTTAATTATATTTATATGTATAAGTGTATGTATAGATAGCGGATTCCGAAAACACTCTACTACATAAAAATAAGGATAATGTAAAGACAATGACATTATTTTATATATCTATTAATATAGCTATCTAGAATGACGATATTGTAATGATGGAAATAAAAATTATTGCTCCATGTTTATGGAAAAGCCATAATCCATTGGAGTCGCAGAGACAGAATAATGCGACGAGCTGACGCCTGACCCAGAAATGGCAAGTTGTGAAATACATCTAATGCCAAGCATCTCGTAAACTTCTAATGTATACGAATAAAAGTCATAAATGGGACTTATATTATTGTTACGAATGGATATAGAAAATAATCTATATTTTTAATTATATTTTCCGCGGTCAATGCAATTCCCCTGCAGGGCTAGTATGGGGGAGATTTTATCCACGGGGAAAGGATAAAAGTTTATCCGGTTGCTCAGTTTTATCCAACCTTCCAGCATGGGCAGACTGGTGAAAATAATATTCGCAGTACAATGGGAGATAAACTTATCTCCGCAATTATTGTCATTATAAAAAATAAAAAATACTTCAACATTGATGTCTACTCTAAGTCACAAAGTCATTAATTTTTATGTGCTCATGATTTCAACAGTTTTAAATTTTCGTTTTTCGATTAACAAATAAAATTAATATTTTCTGTTCTTACCTTTGATTGTTAATATATTAAAATGAGTGCCAAAAAGTAAGTATTGTCACATAAAATGTTAAAAAGTAACTATTGTATTATGAAAAAGTTACAGCCTCTATATGTCCCACTGCTGGGCACAGGCCTCCCCTCATTTGTGAGAGGGTTTTAGAGCAAGGAAATGTCCGCCGCGTTGCCTCAATGCGTGTTGGCGAACTTCACATGTCTTGGAAATATTTTTTTTTCTTATTCCTGCAGGTTTCCTCACGATGTTTTCCTTCACATCCGAGCACGTGGTAAATTAGTACTTAAAATTGCAATTAACAATTTCATTGATGCCGGCGGGGATCGAACCCGGTTTGCTCGCGTACTGTGAAACTTACAGTGAGCGCTAACCATCTGAGCTACCACGGCTCTTATTATGAAAGCGAAATGTAAACTTAACTAATTTTCTGTTAAAATCTTTGTTTACAAATAATTCATACTATTTTATAACCTGTTCCCGTACTATTAGCGCCAATTAGTTTGTGTTCTGCTACAGTCAATATAAATTTGACCTTATCTTTCAGATCATAGACCAAAGGCTCAAAGAGTGTAATAATCTTTTGTGTGAGCAAAATCAATTGCTTCCTACACAGAATGCCTACCTAGGTCATAGATATAAGCTCAAAAGTATGAGAAGGTCATCATACAAATAAATTTTAATATAAGTATGTATTTGTTAATCTTCTTTTTTTGTCGGGCAAGCCAACAGCCTGGTTTGATCCACAGAAGTGATGAGATGATGGCTTTCTTCACTTGTTACATCTGAGCTGTCCATTGCCATTGGTTGTTCCATTGGAATTCTGCGATATACAAATTAAATTAATGTTTAGTAAACAAACATTCCGATAGTAAATATGTGTGTGACGATATACTCATATACTATATTTACAAAACACACCTTAAATGTAGCATGATATTGTAAAGTGTTTAATTATAATATAAGTATATATAGTAATATAATTATAAGTGTCAATTAATGCCTGCTTATTTTCCTTTCAAATTGTAACTAATATTTAACTCATAATTCAACATGAAGAAGCATGAAAAATTAAAATTTAACAATGGCAGACAAAACAAAGAATAAACAATTTTACGATCATGAGTTTTTTTTTCTATTCCTAATATTAAATATATTACATTTTTGAAAATTTAACAACCTTTGCTAAATAATTAACATATTTCTTAAAATAAAATTTTGAATTGTAACTTTACTAAGTATGAAAAACTTTAATTAAAAACTATATACATATATATACAGTCCACCCGTCATATTACAGGTTGTGGATGTTGCGTGCTGCATCATTAACTTAAATGAACAATATTCAGGGCGTGTCCACAATCAGTTCATATTTATACATATTTATATATATATATATATATATATATATATATATAAATATGTATAAGTATATAAAAGTAAGTCAATATATATATATATATATATATATATATAAATATGAACTGATTGTGGACACGCCCTGAATATTGTTCATTTAAGTTAATGATGCAGCACGCAACATCCACAACCTGTAATATGACGGGTGGACTGAAATGTTGTAGGATCTAAAACTGGGATGAATATAGTCTCAAGGGACCATCCTTAAGACTTGACCACAGACACATACCACAAGCACTACGCTTATTTCTAGGGGAAAGGGAAATTTTGGTCATGAGTATAATACTAATATTCTTTATTTAAAAAAACCTTTTGTTAAGATTTTTGAATAACTCTGGAATTTGTCGTTAACAGTTGAACATTTATTTTGGACAACCCTTTTCTTGTACTTAACCCCAGTCGGGAAAGGTGTGGAAAATATATCAACATGGGCAGTCAATAGCCCTAAGAATATGTGACAGACTATGCTTTGCTAGGAATCCTCTAGCTACATTTTGCCTTGCTTGTTATATGCCCAGAAATCCACTTCTGTATTAGTCTAAAAATGAATTAATGCAAGAATTAGAAGCTCTGCAACCTGTTGTACTTGTCTTCAAAAGAGGCTAATTAAAGTATATAGTTGCTCATATTCTAATGATGGCCCCGATAACTTAGGTCAAGTATTTGTTAATTATTTGAGTAACAGCCATTTCATTGTCTTGACTTGCACCTCTCTGGTAATCTGCTAAGCGACTGATAGATGTGGGTACCTAGAAAAAAATATTAAAATAAGTTAGCCACTAGTGGATGTAATAGATGCTTAGTTTAATATGTACTTTATAGTCCAGTCCATCCACATAATTAATAGCCTAACTCCACATAATTAATGGGTCCAGCAGGTCTCGGGCCTCGGGGCATTTCCCTTTGTCCGGATTTTCCTCACGGCCCACTACTATGGGTTGTTCCGGGGAGCCGTAAAACGTTTTTGTGATTTGGCGGTGGTTTGCCGTAGTCGGTTAATTTATAGAAAAAAGTTAGTTATCTAATAAGTCAGAGTTAGTCTATCTGTAACACTGTGAGTTCTTACTCGACAGTTCAACAGTTCACACGCAATAAAAGTGAAAATTTATTTATTTTTTATTCATAAAATGTATTACTAATTTATTTTTATCATTTATTTATTGAGACCGAGATAATGGGAAACACTGTATACATACATACTGTATACACACCCTATAGATGTATATGTTTATCTCTTTCTATTGTCACTTTTTCGTTTCATCGAGTTTCAAATTATAACGTTTATTATTTTTCTTTATTCCTACTGTTCAGGTCCCCCAAAGAACTCTGAGTTTTCTTGCAGTGTTAAGAAGTTTATGGTGTGATTAATCCGCCGTGCTGCTCCAGTGTGTGTTATTAATATTGAGGCAAAATCTTTTTCTAAAGAATATTACTACTATACTCTTTGCAGTTGATAAGGATAGATCGTTATCAGTAAGCCAATTATTTAAGTAGAACAAGTAAGACTTCACAAAAAGAGTTAATCGAATGTTCGAGATTACGGGTCTATATTTTAAATAGGATAGGGTTTAATACAGAATCTTGTGGGAGGCCTCACCAGATCTGTATAAGGGGCAGCGGTTTTCCTTGAACTCTTATAAAAGTTGACCTAACTGCAAGTAAATTAAAAATAATTCGAATAATTCTACAACTTACTTTTACTTCCTTATTAACTTCCAAAAGAAACATTTTTTTCTTACAGACTTTACTCTAGAACAACGTTATCCTAGGCTAATGATACATCGAGAAAAACACCAACAAGTGGTTATTCTCTGGAAAATATGAGAGTAACTGCTGCAATCGCTAGGATTTTTATCTGATTCGAGAATAATAATATGCATTTTCCAATCAATAAGGACTATTATTGTAAGAAATATATCATTAATTAAATCCAGAAATATTTGCTTAGATTTGGTCCTGCATGAGTCCTGAGTAGGCTCGCCTAGTCCTTTCGGGCACAGTCAAAGAAGAACATATAGTCAGGCATCGTGTTTGATATTGGCGAAAAAGAAAAAGAAAACTTTAGTCGTTATAATATTGCCAGGGTTGTCGCAACGGGAAGCAATAAAAATAATAAACAGTTTTTTATTCAACGCTTAAACAAATTTAATAACTTGAGCACGGAATTGGTGTTCAGAATTAATAAAAATAGATTATAATAAGCAGCATTACAAAAAGTAGAATTCCCTCTTGTGGAAAGCCAGAATGTGTCAAAAAGGCACCTGTAGCAATTCACAATGCTGTGTTCGTTCCAAACTTAATATATGATAGTGAAATTTATGTTAAGCAGAAGAAGCAAAAGAGTAAATGCTGTAGAAATGCGGTCATTAAGGAGTATGTTAAGTCAGAATTTGAAAGAGAAGATGAGAAATTGTGTGATAAGAGAAAATTGTTTTTTGCAATTTATACTGTGATCAGGATTGAGTAAGGAATTCTTCGATGGTTTGGTCCTGTAAAAAAGAATGAACGAGAAAATAGTGAAAAAGCAAATTTATGTTGCAGAAATGAACGGCAGTGTGCATAATTCGTAGGTTTAGAAAAAAAAACTTAATCAATATACAAAAAGTGTTACTTTCGTACCTAATCTTTCATTTTATATATCAAAAAAATCTTCTACGGAGTAAAAACAACGGTCAAGGAGCCATTGATATAAAGTTATTTTAAAATTGTTAATATTTAATAGTTTTATATGTTCTGATAGCTTGTTAAATATTTTAATTGCCATACAAAAACAACTTTTGCTATTATATTAAGCCTTTATTTTGGTATATATATATATATATATATATATATATATATATATATATATATATATATACGTATTTTTATCCCAGCACTTCATTGTGTGATGGAAAAATCTTTGGATGAAGTTTACACAAATACTTATTTCTAGTATGAACAGAGAAGTAAATGGTAGTATTTTTAGTAACTCAAGTGCAAAGCACCAAGAAAAGGGGACAAGAATGGTGCGTCAGGATCATGTCAAATGAAAATCCGTAGTTTCCGCTTACCCCTCTGGGTAATAAACATGTGAGTGTATATGAAAAAAAGCTACAAAAAATTTTTATAAAATAGTCAACTGTATAGTTATATTTAATATTACTTAAAAGAAGGTTTAAAAATAAAACTATCGTATTATTTTCAGCCTTCTTTTATGTGATATTAAATATTCGTTTTATCCTTACTCAATTACCCTGATGGGGTTTGATCGAAACGTATTTACAAATGTAATAAATGTTTTCGACTTTGTGAACTTCTAAATTTTAAATTCCTGTTTTATCGCCGTCTCTTACCACACAAGTAGAGTGAACCATTTATATTTATTTGTAACGTGACAAGACAGCCCTGCCGGACAGGTCCCGAACGACTAATGGTGGATATTAGGCTGTTCGGGAGCGCTTCGCCCGAGTCTCGTCTCGCACCACACTACACAATTGCTCAGTCTAGACTTCGATGACTGTATATTAGTACTAGTAAGACGTGTGCATCGGGTAAGCCAGCCAAGTGGGTTGCTCATTGTCCTTCACTAATAACCAAACCTTGGCTAATTAGTCCTCTCCCTCCAACACGACAAGGCGGGAAACCTTATAGTTGCACAAATAAAAAAAAGTAGCAGATAATAATGCTTAGTTTAATATGTATTATCTCCCCACAATCAAGCTAAAATTAAAACACGACAGGGGAAACCTTATAGTTAGCCAACTATATATTTAAATGATGACAATTTTATTTAATTTCTCGTGTAGTGGCGGTGTTAGAATATCCACTACCCAATATCATTCCGTGGGTGTCATAAGAGGTGGCAGAGGGTAACAAGCTGCTTGCCAAGCGTGGCAACTATAGCAAATATCCACCCTATGAGGCTATCTATGGAGGAGACCTACTTTCAGCAGTGGATTGTAATTGGCTGTAACGGTAATTTTATTTAATATTTTTATCTCAACCGCTGATACTTTTGACTTAAACACGTCCTTAAATGCTACGAGCTGTGGTATTGTGTAATGACCAAAGTTGTTTTCCTTACGACGACGCCCGCGTCAATTATGCCCGTGGGAAAGAATGTTAGTTGTGTTGAAATCGACTGAGTTACCGAATTTCTATAAAAACTTTTACTGTTGTTAAGTTTATTATCGTACAACTTACTAACTACCTAGGTGCAAAACATTTTATACTCGTACGATACGAAAATATAAAAAAAAAACATGTGTGCAGTTCACACGCGGTGGAAGTGAAACCTTCAAATGAAATGAAATATAAAATAGAAATATTTTACAGCAAAGGATTTATTTAATGTGATCATTTTCAACCGCAAGTGCGGTAAAAATATAATATAAAGGTTTCATTTTATAGCAAGTTGATGTACGGTGAAACCTTACATCTTTGCCCACATATTTCGGTTTTTATTACTTTTTTCAAAAAATTGCCACTTTATTTTGATAGCTACTGAAGCTTTAAACGACACTCTATGTAACAAATAAACTGTCAAGCCCAGGTGAACTAATTCCTAACAGATGCTGATAAAAAACAAAAACAGACGCGGGCAAAGTTATCTCCACTTTCTTACACCTTTACTCAACCTAAATTTCTCAGCAACTAGAAGTTCTATGACTTTGATTTTAAGATATATTGTTAGCAAACCGGCAAAATGATATAACATTACATTTTCAAATAAATAGAAGTCCATTTTAAGTTTTAATGGCGGTGGGCAATGTTATCACCACATTTAGTCACACTTTCATACTAAGAGATTTGAGTTGCTAGGGCTGTGCATCAGATGAAAGGAAATAATAAACTGATTTTAAGGCAATAATGTATATTTTATTTAAAAAATTAAAAACTAACAGAACAACAAAAACTCAAGAAAATTAATGTTTAGGTAGGAAAGTTCTAGAAAATGGTCTCAGAAATTAACCCTGATAGTTGAGATAAGGAAAAGTAGACAGCGACGATACTTATTTAATATAATACGAGGCCAGCTTATACTGATTTCGTTATCACTGATGTATGTGGTTCACCTACTGTGCGTACCAATCCATTTTGTCCGCGATCGTTAATGTCTGTCGTTGAGGAGACAATTCTTTTTTAGACTTAATTTTTTTTGCAAACGAATTGCCGGATAAATCTTATTTTAAAACTTTAGCTTGAAAATGAAAATATTTAAGCTCTCTCTTTTGGGAAACTAGCGGTTTCTGACAAAAATTCTCCACAAATATATACCTATTTATTATATTTAAAATAATATATAAAACAGTTTCTAGTTACCTATATAGTTATCAGAACAGTAGTTTAGTTTGCAGTTAACAGTAGTTATTGTTATACAGTTTTTTATATACCTATATACATTTATTTATTTTATTAAGTATATCTATATATTTACATTTTATTACACACATATATATATATATATATATATATATGTAATGAAATGAATGATATTTCATTAATTTGAATTTGCTGCGCTTCGCGTATCTATGTTGTCTGTGGAAGATGGTAGAGGGCGCATCGAAGTGATGTGTAAACTATGATTCAATGGCGGATGACGTTTAGATTATTTTGTGCATTTTATTGTTATAAAAACTTGTAGAGAGATAAACCGAAGGATACGATTGAGGAAGCAATATTAGTAAACTTTAAATGTCGTTTCTTTGTATTTTCAGGTGAGATAGAAGTGTAATTGTCATAACTTGATAATTGTTGTAATATTGGAAAGACGTGTTAAATAAAACAAAACTTTGTATTTTCAGAGAAACAATTTGTGGTTTATTTTGAAGATCCTCAATAATATACCTTATAAAACGACATTTTTGTTAACTAAGAGAAGATGGACCGGCTGCAATTCGAGTTTACGATGATAGCCTCAAATGATGGCAAATCTAATGTGCTAGCCATAACCTCAATATCTACAGAAGAAGGAAAATGTTATGTTTTACCCGAGGAGCTGAAGCCGGTGAGTCATCATACATATATTGTTAAAATGAACACTTTCACAAAAGTAAAAAATAGCATAAAGAAAAGACACCAAAGTAGAAAAGTATGGATAAAATTGGATGAAAATCTAAAGAAGACATATGTAGATGAGGAAGGTAATATGCAATTTTTAGATCAATATTTAGAAGAAATGAGCACAAAACAAACAAGAGACAAAGATGACAGTTTGCAACATATCTTGGAACAATTAATAGAAACTACAACTAAGAAAGAAAGTCAACATAACTTAAAACATATTTCAGAAAAAATTTATTATTGAAAAATTCACAAGCAAGAATCCTAATGCGATGCAATGGATAGAGATTTTTGAAAAAGAGTGTGCGCGCTTCAATATAACAAAAGATGAAACAAAAATTGATATATTGAGGTTATTTTTAGATAAACCTTGTTTGGATTGGTATAGCTCGATGATCATAAAACTAACAGTAAATTCTGAATGGAGTGAATGGAAAGACATATTTTTATAAACTTTTAAAAACCGAGGATGGGACATAGTCACATATGCTCTCGCATTTAGGTATAAAGAAGGACTGTTAATTGATTATGCCATAAAAAAAGAATGGCTTATATTAAATATAAACAAATCTATAGATTCCAAAACAATGATAGATCTTATTGCAACTGGTTTACCTGGATTTATCTTAAATAAGTTAAACAGGGACGAACTCAACAACACTACTGATTTGTACAACGAGATAAGAAAATATGAAGGTATGGTGTACAAGAAAAACTCAACTAACATAAAGAGTGGTATATTTTATAATAAAAATAAAACTAATGAGAAGAAGCCATGTAAGACTTGTGAATCTTTGGACAAAGGAATTAGATATCATCCGGAGGAGTCATGTTGGTTCAAGAAAAATAAAAATGAACCTGAAAAGGTTCTTAAAACTAAAAATGTAAATAATAACTCCATCATTGAAGTAGACATAAATGCTTGTAAAAAAAACTAGTAAGTACACCATTAATCAAAATCAAGCTATTATTAGAAAATAAACTAGAAGTGAGCGGCATTTATGATTCAGGCTCACAGATCTCTTTAATAAATTCAAGATTGATAAAAGTAAAAGAAAAAAAAGATGATGTGAATATAGCATACATGAAAACGGTTAATGGTGTGAAGAAGATGGATGGCTTGATAACAATAAAAATAAAAATATTTGATTTGGAAGAAGAGGTGGATGTATACATAGTAGAAAATGAAGATTTTGAAGATTTCATAATCGGATTGGAAATGATAAAGAAATTCAGATTAACCCAAAATGAGAACTTGCAGATAGAACAAAAGAAAATAACAAATAAAATAGACAGAATGTCTAAAGATAACAGAAATGAAGATAAGAATATAGAAACATATACAGTAAATTTCAATGAACACATAGAAACAAAGGAATTTATAAGTATGACAGATCATTTAGATAATAAAAAGAAAATTGAGATAGAGAAAATTATAAAGGAATATACAACAATTTTTGCTAAGGACAAGTATGATATAGGATCAGTTAGAGATTATGAAGCTCACATAGATTTAATAGTAAATAAATATTGTAGTAAAAGACCATACAGATGTACAATAGAAGATAAATTAGAAATTGAAGAGCAAATATCCATGTTACTAAAGAATAATTTAATAGAAGAATCTTACAGTCCTTTCGCTGCTCCAGTGACATTGGCTTTTAAAAAAGGTGAAAATAGAAAATCCCGTTTATGTGTAGATTTCAGAGAATTGAACAAAATTGTTGTACCACAAGCTCAACCTTTTCCTTTGATAGATGATCTAATTATTAAAACAAGAAATTGCAAGTATTTTACTACACTGGATATAAACTCAGCATTTTGGGCAATACCTTCACGGGTGGAAGACAGAAGTAAAACAGGATTTGTCACACAAGATGGCCACTTCCAGTGGACCTGCCTCCCTTATGGCTTGAAAACATCACCAGCAATTTTCCAGAGAATTTTAAGCAATATTTTAAGAAAACACAATCTCACAGGATACTCTGTAAACTATATTGACGATATTTTGATATACTCGTCTACCTTTGAAGAACATATAAAGCACATAAGAAATGTATTAGAGGCAATAATTAAAGAAGGCTTTAGATTGAAGTTTAAGAAGTGTACCTTTGCTTCAGACTCGGTAAAATACCTCGGCCATATAATTCAGAACAACTCAGTAAGACCATTAAAAGACAATTTGATTTCAATAAAGAATTTTCCAACTCCTAAGACGCAAAAAAACATCACACAATTTTTGGGAAAAATAAACTTCTACCATGAATACATACCAAGAAGTGCAATTATCCTAGATCCATTACATAATTTATTAAGAAAAAACGAGAAGTTTGTATGGTCAGAGAAGTATGAAGAATCATTTAATCAGATAAAAAGATATTTATGTTCTCAACCGGTCTTGGAAATATTCGACAAAGACTTACCAATCAAAATCTTTACCGATGCATCTTTGGAGGGCATTGGAGCAATATTAAAACAGACACAACTAGATGGTAAAGACAAACCGGTGGCATATTTCTCAAAAAAAACTGAACGAACATCAAAAACGGAAAAAAGGCTATATATTTAGAATGTCTTGCTATGAAAGAAGCCGTTAAATATTGGCAGCACTGGCTCATTGGAAAACAATTCACTATTTACTCAGACCACAAACCTCTAGAGAACATGAACATTAAATGCAGGACAGATGAAGAATTGGGTGATCTAACATATTACCTATCTCAGTATGACTTTACAGTAAAATATATACCTGGTAAAGAAAATGTAGAAGCAGACTGTTTGAGCCGAAATCCGGTATTAGAATCAGAAGATAACAGTGAGGAACTATTGAGAATAGTTAATTTAATACAAATAAAAGATATAATTGAAGACCAAGAGAAAAAATGAAACAATAAAAAAAAAGAAACAAAATTTAATACACAAAAATAAAATCTATTATAAAAAAATAAAGAAACAGGAAAAGATTATCCTCTCAGAAGAATTTAGTAAAAAACTTATAAAAAAGGTGCATGAAAATTTATGCCATATTGGGATCAGACAATTGCAGAAGAAAATAAGTCCTATATATACAGCTATAAACCTAACAAAAAATATTATAAATATTTGTAAAACATGTGAAATATGCATAAAAAAATAAATCAAGATGTCAAAAAAAAAAAAATTGGATTAATGTCACAACTGGGACCAGCTACAAAACCATTTGAGATAATGTCAATGGATACTATTGGTGGCTTTGGAGGATCTAGGTCTACAAAGAAATACCTACATCTTTTAGTAGACCACTACACAAGATATGCATTTATTGCGACTTCAAAAACTCAGAATGCAAGTGACTTTATAAATCTAACAAAGAAAGTACTAGAGACAGATGAGATTGGAATTATCCTGACAAATCAATATCCGGGCATCAATTCAAGAGAATTTAAGCAATATTTGCAGAAGAATAATATTAAACTAATTTTTACAGCTGTGAATACACCATTCTCGAACGGCTTGAATGAAAGATTAAATCAAACAATAGTAAATAAAATAAGGTGTAAAATGAATGAGAAAAATAATAAGAGAACGTGGACAACACTAGCAAGAGAATGTATACAGAAATATAATGAAACAGAACACTCCGTTACAGGTTTTGCACCAAAATATTTACTGGATGGTACAAATGTCAGTATTCTACCAAATGAATTTAAAACAATAGAAAAGGAAGACAAGTGGATGGCTGATAGAAGATTGGCATTAGAGAATACAATAAAATCCCATGAGTACAACAAGAAAATATTTGATAGAAATAGAAAAATGCAAGAGTTTAATGTAGGAGACAGTGTATATTTAGAAAATGGAAATAGACTGAATAGAAAGAAATTAGACGAATTAAAAATAGGTCCTTTCAAGATAATAGAGAAAATATCGAATTCAATTTATAGGCTTGATACAGGCAACAGAAAAGCAGAATCAACATTATTTCACATAACAAAATTACAACCTGTCGTAACAGAAGAAGATGAAAGAGAAGAAAACGAATATGAAGATAACTTATAGGTACATTGTATAGATATATTGCTTAGAATTTTCGCTCTTAGGGGGGGGAGATGTAATGAAATGAATGATATTTCATTAATTTGAATTTGCTGCGCTTCGCGTATCTATGTTGTCTGTGGAAGATGGTAGAGGGCGTATCGAAGTGATGTGTAAACTATGATTCAATGGCGGATGACGTTTAGATTATTTTGTGCATTTTATTGTATAAAAACTTGTAGAGAGATAAACCGAAGGATACGATTGAGGAAGCAATATTAGTAAACTTTAAATGTCGTTTCTTTGTATTTTCAGGTGAGATAGAAGTGTAATTGTCATAACTTGATAATTGTTGTAATATTGGAAAGACGTGTTAAATAAAACAAAACTTTGTATTTTCAGAGAAACAATTTGTGGTTTATTTTGAAGATCCTCAATAATATACCTTTATATATATATATATATATATATATATATATATATATATATATATATATATATATATATATATATATATATATAATTTTTATTTACTATACATAGGTACATGTTTCCTTCTTTTTTCAATAGTGTCAACCCTAATAACATTTTTGAGCTGGGCAATGTTGTCGACCTCAGTTTATAAAATTGCTTACGACAATACCCTCACAATTTTCTCGCTACTAAGACAAGTTTAAAAAGAGGCTTGATAAAAACCAGCAACAATTAATGCCCTACACGTAAATAATAATGAATTTTACATGAGAGATCTTGGCAATGCGAGATGCAAAACAGCAACAATGTTTTTGCACCACCTTCGACACTGTCCCTTTGACGGTTGCTGACTGATGCCTGAATATAGTTAGCTCCGATTGTAGTAGTCAGTGCTGTCAAACAGATACTCTAGTTTTCCCTAGACACCATACAAAGTTGATATTTGTTAAAATAGAATGTCCATCGGTAGTTTTAGTTAATTTTCGTGTTTGGGCAAAGATGTCCCCCAAGGGCAAAGTTGTAAGGTTTCAGGTAACAATCATTATTTTTAGACTGTGATTTTAGATTTCTTTCAAATAAAATTGCTTTGTAATAGCGCCATCTAGGTACTTCATTCTATTGGTCATTTCATCGAAGATTACAATCTCAAAATTACATATTTCACTACAATAAGTGACTTTCAGTAAGTAGTTTTTATCTTTTATCGAACAAATAAGTTTCTGTTTCTATTATATAAGTGCAGGTACCTATGTAAACATTACAACGTACAATTTCATTTGCAGTAAATACCCAGGTAAGTATATAAGTTCAAATTTGTGGCTAAACGCATTGTACTAAAATAATAAACGTGGTCGATGCGTTGTCACGCAATAACAATTTACGAAAAACCAAATACCTATATACATATACTTAACTACACCTACTCAACAAATTCAACGTACGTACCTACGTTCACAGATTTAAAATTGTTAATAAAATAGGCCTAACACAACCGACGACTCTACGCACGCATGTATATTATATGTATAAGTATATAATATAATATTATCACTTTCACTCTCTTCTTTTTTCACTACTATTTTAACGTTATCATAATTTATTCACTAGTATACCTAGTATATTAATTAAACCATTACTTGTAATAGCGCCATCTACTTCACTCTTGCATTGCTCATTCATACTTTGTGATAGCGCCATCTACTTCATTCTATTGGTAAAGTCATTTCATCGAACAAAAATTGATCTCTCAAAGTGGTACATTATATGAGCGTTAGATGACATAAACACGAATAATTTAATATAAATCGATAAGTTATGAAATCGTCGATTGTAATGAAGGGATTGATTGAGGAATTTTATTATATATAGTTAATTTTATTTATCGAATTAATTTTTAATTTTTAGCTGTTTAATTTAACAGTTAAAATGGATATTAACTATCTTTAAAGCACCGCACAAAGATAAGCTTAAAATATAAATCGAATAACAGATTCGAATCCACAACCTTTTGAGTTCGCGGTCCGCACCATCATTCATTCACATCATTTACCATCAGGTGAACTGTATGCTCGTTTGTCAACCTTATTCTACAAGAGATACAAGTTACGTCTGTTCATCTGTTCATTTAAAAAACGTTAATCCCACACTAGGACTATTTTTCTTCTGTATCGCGGAGGCAGTTTACAAACATAACTTGCACAAGGACACACATCCAGACCCAGCACAATTACTTGTAGGCCATACAAATACTTGTTACGTGCGGGATTCGAACCCGCGGCACCCGGCGCAGCCACTCATTGCTAAGCCACTGCGCCACGGAGCCGAAACGTTTGTATGTGTTATAAATATATACAGCGACCACAGAAACAAATTGACTTTTTTTTGATAAATTAATATTTGTATTTCAAAAAATAATATTAAAGTTTACGTTTACACACAATACACAAAAGGAAATATAGAAATTTTAATGCTTTTTTTACTAGAAGAGGATGAGTTTGAAAAGTTTGCGAAACTTGAAAAAGCTCTTGGGATTTTAACGTGAAGACAGTATCGGGTAAAAATATGGTACAGTTTTGTATTAAATTGGTATTTATTTCCTTTAAGAACTATGATAGTATTGTGTGTTTTTAATACTATTATTAACGTTCTTCTGACTGAGTTTCGGTGACGGCGACCAGTTTCAACGGAGTCTAGTCATTTGCGCGGGACAGAATTATAGTGCTCAAGTATGTGCGCAAGCGCAGGAGCACACTATATTCAATCACTGTCACAGTCCGATGGGACTTAAGACGAAACGACGGATCGGACGAATAGAGAAAGAATCAAGTGCAGGGCCATAGACGTAGTCGCACTAACGATTATTAGATCACGAATCAAAAAAAAAAAAAACACAATATTGTCGTCTTAAATACATGCGGGTATAAAGAGAGGAGCTTTTTTAAAACTGTCAACTGTGTCAAATCGTATATAACATGTCGTGTGTATAAATGATTTTATGTATGAGAGAAGTTCGGAAGAAAAGTACGACGCACCGGAAATGTCTACTTTTTACTTCACATTTATATAGACCATAGACCCAACGTCTAATGCATTTGTCACCCCTGAGGATTAGGATGGAACTTTTTTTTACAGGATAAGCATGAAAAACATGCATATTGCTGGTGATGGTACCTGATGGTAAGTGGTTGCTGCGGCCCATAGACATCTACATCAATCCACGATCACGAAACAAAATGCGTTGTCACCCGTGAGGACTTAGATACGAAACATAGCAGCGTTAAGCTGCTATTTTACGCTGATATTCTGTGAGAGCGAGTTCCGTCCCCGGTCGAGCCAACCCATTCCTACTACCACTGTACTACTAATATAGCTGCAGCATGGCTCTACCACGTTCAAATACAACTACTAGGACTAAGTTGAATGCCTTTTCATTAGTAAATATGGTATACGCTTCTCGTCATCACAGCCTTAATGGGAAGTGGATGCTTTGTCTGAAAGACACACAACTAAAGAGTTATACACACGTGAGAAAATAAATGGTAAGCCTCGTTTCCTCTTCACGTCATTCATTTGGAATACAGCACTATGCTATTCGTGCTACAGCCATATTATAGCTTTAGCATAACTCTCTGCCGTGTGGTGGTAGAGAGTCAGTGTGTAAACGTGGCTCAGAGCCACGTATGTGCCAAAGTTTATATAATTTACGACGGCTACTTAGAGAGTCCCATATCATATCACCGTATGTCCAATTTGTACATTATTTCCAATAATTATAACTAGCATCACATATCTCCAAACTCAGTGCTCCGATAACAGAAGTTAAGCTGCGATTAACACACCATTAACATCGACCTAATTCCTCTCACTACTCGGTGTAGATGCCGTGCAGTACTTGCACTTTGTAGAAGTGTATACCTACCTGAAATTGTCGAAAGAATATATTTTATTATCAGTTGTTATTTTTACGTTTCAGTCTGTTTTTAAATTTTAATGATCATCATTACTATAAATAAATTTACGGATTTTGCGCCCGAAGTAAATATGGGCAACCTTCCGGAAAGCAGGGGAGGGAGACGAAGAATGCTCATAGCATACCACGCAGCCGGCTGCGTGGTTGTGGAGACTTTTACCCACTAAACACCGCCTTTGTGGATTGGCTGACCGATCTGACGAGAGATCTCTAAGCCGTATACGAACGCGACCCTCCTTGGCAGAAAGGAGGGTCGCGTATATTAACTTATTTTATATATCCGACGCTTCGGGCACTTTACAGTATCCAAGGTCACGGAGGGAGGGGGGGGGGACTGAGGTGTTCGACGTCCCAATGTCATAGTTAACCACAGGCAGCTATATGGTTAATTATGACTATGATTAACTTATTTTATATTGCCGACCTTTCGAGCACTTTACAGCGCAAAGTGCTTGAAACGTCGGTAATATTAAAAAAAAATAATATACGCAATAAAATCCGTAAAAACTAATTTTATTTAAATATGTAGTGTTCGCGAAAATATAAGAAAAAATTAACAAAACTGTGATTTCCGACCTACCAACAAGCGTAAAATCGAAAGTAAATATCCCCGCTATAAGGTAATCTATATGAGAGCCCCGTGCTCAGCAGTGGTGTTTTGGTAAGCTGTAATAAATGATTGATTGAAAGTCGGCCAGTTATAAGCTGTTCAAATACTTATAGTAACTTAGATGACAAGGGCTCATTTGCAACTACACTACTGAATGCAGAGCCGTGGCAGCTCAGCCACTAACCGCTCGCCGTAAATTTTTCGTGGCATAATGACAAAATGGAGACCAATATCCAGCAGCGTATTCTTGATACGCTGTAGAGAATTAACGAATGATGATAAGATAGATATACTTCATTATTATTATTACCATAAACAACTAAGGAAATATTTAGTGACTGGAATAGAATAAACAAATATTTAAAAAAAATATTTAATAATTGTTTATTTCAATTTACATTACAAATCAGAATTACATATAAACTTACAGGCTATGACTTTTTTCCACACCTAATTTTACTTATTTTTTCATTTTATTGGCTAAAAGTGGAACGAACTTGTTAGGTCATCTGAAGCGAAACATGAAAATAAAGAAATAAACACACAAACAAAAAAAGCACGAGTGCGAGCGTGTACGTGCGTATGTGTGCGTGTATTACGCATGTTTTAAGGCGACACCGTGAAAAAATGCACCTCCTTTCATCGAATAATATAAAGACTATGACACCACTAACGAAAGTGAAATTTTGATATAGGTAAATTCATGCCTTTATCTTGAATTTGATTGTTCAAAAACACGATTGTATAATTTTGACTCGATCATAATTATTTGCGAAAACACCTCTAAAAAATCACTATAGTTGAAATTACAACAAAATTACTTAATCTATATTGGAAATCACTCAAATATATTCATAACATCAATATTTTTAATATACTTGCTCATTATTTTGATTACTTAAATCAATATTTTTTTTAAAAATATTTTAAAGTTTCTGAGAATTTCTAAGCGCTTTTAATCGTCGCGGGAGCTATGCTATTTTAGACCTTATGACGGCGTTTTTTCAAGTTTTTATAGAAGTTATGTATTCACTCGGATCAGTAAGGCGATAGCCTTTTCGATGTGTCGTCTTAAGGATACAGTGAACACCAATTCCTCAGTTTTGTCGTAGTTAAATGTAAGTAAAAATTTTATTACTTCGACTGCAAAAAAAAGTTTTCAAAATATTCCAAACTTCAATTTAAAAATGTTTTAAATTGGATAATTGCAATCAGTTACCAACTAAACTCGCAACGTAATTGATTTTGATAAGCAGGATTGTTTTGGTTCCCCTTAATCTCGTCGTTACTCGTTGCCCTGACTGCATATTTATTGAAACGCCAAATGATTGAGATGCGTTTTGTAAATAATCCTTTCTCCATCGATTATGGTACGATACTGCTCGTCCGTTAAAGTTATAATCGATATCAAAGAAAATTTCATCTTCGGGCAAACCTTCGGACCAAAATGAAGACATTGTGTTTTCTATTGTTTCAAATATCGAAACTTTTGATTGAATTGTGTTTGTTGTGTAATTTATATGTTCATATGTTTTTATGATAGTATGTATTTACATTTATTACATCAACTACTTCTGCATTTTTTACTTGTAAGCTTTTTTCGATTTCCTTCCACTTGTATTTTTGGTATAAATTACTATAGGGCGTGGGATCTTTCATAAATATATTATCGGGTACCTTACCAAGTTCTATCTTCAAACCTCTCCTTAAATTATCGTCTGTAATATTAAATAACTTCACTTCCATATCGGTTATTATTTTTCCATCTTTACCATAGTAGTGTACAAAAACATCTTCCTTGTTTGAGGCCGTTTTTACAAAGATCTGTACTTTAGTATTACACAAAACAAACTGATAAGCTATTATAAAAATGCAAACACGAAACATTTTTGTTCAGAAATATTGTTTCAATAAAAATAAATTTATTGCCAATAGCTAGGTAGGTACTCATTATTGATTTGTAGCAGACTGTCTTCACTATAGGATAGTATGTATAAATCTATACATATAAATAACATTTATGTGTTTGTATGTAAAATCTAAACTAGCTGCTGTTAAGCTCACGGGGTTTTTTGTGTGCTTTTGAAACATGAATAACTTTTGAAACATTTTGTCTCTCTGTATGTTTGTTCGGGCTAATCCACGGTGTAACTAAACCGGTTGTGATGAAATTTCACGAACGGATAGAGAGCAAGGCCATCTAGGCTATATTTTATCCGAAAACTATGCAAGATTTATTTTGTGTAATCGTAAAACATAAAATGAATGGGTTTTGATGATTATCTCAAGCATTTTAAGAAATATGAAAATAGTTTCGAAGAAAACTTTTATGGTTTACAATTTTACTCAAATCAAGATCCTACCCTTTTCGGGAGGTAGAGCCATGCTGCAATTATATTAGTAGTATAGTTGTAACACGAATGAGTCGACTCGACCGGGGGAAGGAGCATGCTCTTACAGAACACCAGCGTAATAAAGCGTAATAAATATAGTAGCTTAATGCTGCTGGGTTTCCTATGGTGAGTGTAGAAAACCGGAGACCCTTTTTACTGTAAACGAAGCATTCCATCTTAGTCCTCACGGATGACAACGCATCTGCATCTTGATTCGTAATCGAGGATAGATGTGCTTTGTAGCATTCCTTGTGGAAGGACTATGTTCAGTAGTGTACTTGTGAACTGGACTATAATGATGATGATGATGATGATGACGAAGGTATGGATATAACCGCTTGTGATAAAGTCTTAAAACATGTGATCCACTTACCACTAGGTGAACTGTGTGCTCGTTTGTCACCCTATCCTATAAAAAAACCCTCTCTGAAAGTTCTTAAAGTTTCAGTAACGATTTTAATCAATTTTTTTACTTCAACATCATTTTGTAACATAACTATGAAAGTTTAAGGTTACATTGCTAGAATATTTTTACGTAGAATTAATAGATATGTTATTTATTTTTGCTAAAAAAAAACGCTATAATAAATCTGAAGGTTTTATCGTTTAATTTCTAAGCGAAGATTGCCGCGGGTAAAAACTAGTAAAAAATAAATATTCAGATAACACTGTTATCAGAATTGTAACCTAGACCAAGTTATCGTTATAATAAACATACATTAAAAACCAATTTATATTACTATAGTATCATTTCCTCACTTATAATGATGACGTTAAAATTTCGAATGGGGAAATTGATTTCATCATCCCTACAACCCATCACGGATTCCCATTGAAAATAAGCCTTCCTCAAGCAATCTCGCACAGGTCGTCGATCCATCTAATGGGGGGCCACTCTACACGCCCTTTTATATCGGTTCTTCGAGCTATATGGGTGGCCCATTGCCACTTCAGCTTACTAATCCGTTGGGCTATGCCGGTTACTTCGGTTCTATTGCGGATATCCTCATTTCTAAGTCTATCACGCAGGGAAACTTCGAGAATAGCCCTCTCCATACCTCTGAGCGATCTTCAGTTTCCTTATAAGGCCAGAAGTTAAGGACCACGTCTCAGATCCATATGTTATCACTGGCAACAGGTACTGTTTAATGTTACTTTACAATCGAAGGTTACAGCTTACTTAACTTAAGTATTAATTAACTCTATATTTGTCTTTTTTTAAATTACAGTAAATAGATTCTCTAGTCAAAACAGCTGGAAATATGAGTTAG
The DNA here is from genome assembly GCA_907164705.1 of Parnassius apollo. Taxonomy (NCBI): domain Eukaryota; kingdom Metazoa; phylum Arthropoda; class Insecta; order Lepidoptera; family Papilionidae; genus Parnassius; species Parnassius apollo. The sequence goes on from CAJQZP010001258.1 coordinate 583,263, forward strand.
GTCTTTGTAAGTATGGAAATTTTATAAAAAAATCTTACTGCACGGTACAAGTACGGTACTGAGCCACTTACATCCTTCGACTGCCTGCATGTTTCAGGTCGTTACTTCATCTAGTGGTGTTTTATTATAATATTAAGTGATAAAATGTCCAGAATTTGTAACGAATTATTGAAATGATTTATTGTTAACCGAGTAAAATAAAAATAGCCGATGTTAAATATATAGCTATAAGCATAGCTCTAGACAACGAAGCGCGTGATGGACAGACCTTAATTGTAGCTAATGCGCTCGTTTCCGACCGCTTAATAACATCGTCTGCTCGTGAAATATTGCAGGTTAATGAAAACAAAAGCTCTTCAGCTATGTGCATTTTTTCTTTATTAAAAATTACTAAATAATTTAGTTGAACCGCAGGGTTTAAGTTTGCCTGTGGTCACATAAACACTGCAGAAGCAATACGTAACGAATCGTCGCGTTGTCTCAGTATCGTAATGGGGGTAGATTTATGTTAGGCATTCTAATATGAATAATTTTCTTTTTTAACTTGATTACTTCCTACTAGTTCACTAATAGATATGGGCCTTTTTGTAGAAAGGAATTGTTGAGTTTCTTGAATTAAAAACGTTTCCTGTTCTATATATAGCAAGCCGTTTTGCGGTAAATGAACCCCTTTTGTCAAAACAAAATACCAGATCATTTATTTATGAACCATTTAAGGTACTTTCATTTAAACTCATCCTAAGCTCCTTAGTAAATAGTTTGTAATATAAACTGTTTTACGTGCACCTCGCATGTAGCAAAACGGATCGTTACAAAGAACGTACGTTTCTAGATAATAGGAATCAAACAGTAATCGTCACGCTTTTCAGTAAGATTGATGATCCCTACATTTCGTACCTGTAGCGTTACTTAAGGTGTCCGGTCTGGATATTTTACGTCTACCGTAAAAGAGTCTGGCATTTCCCACAGTTGTCTCTTACAATACCCACGGTATGAAATGAGGTGATGCATTCTCTTGCGCTGACACCACCCGTATGAGTAAAATTAGCTATTTAATATTGTGAGACCATTTCAATAAGCCGATAAGGTTTATAATGCTCTTTATAATTAACTGTCGTTCGTTTCACATAAATCCCTTATGGGTGGTCACCAAAACAGAAAGGTTAAACCTATTTGAATAAATAATTCCTTTGAGGTAGGAATTTACTTAGTAGAATGTTGTAACAAACCACAAAGATGATTGATGCTAGTGGGGCTTACGGATTAAATGTTTCAGATGATTAATCCTAGGAATACAGACCATAGATAAACCCAGTTAGTCAACATTAAAGAGTAAGTAATTTTTTTTATAGGATAGGGTGACAAACGAGCACACAGTCCACCTGGTGGTAAGTGCAACCACTTGCTGCACTGCGGCCCACAGACATCTACATCTATCCTCCTGTGTTTGGTCCTAAAGGACGTGCTCTTCTCACATAGCATCTGTCCATTTTTTTCTGATGGTAGTGTTTCTAGGCACAATAAAAAACAGTTTTCCAGGTGTTTTTGTGGCCGTATTTTTACATTGAGGCACAGCGTAATATTTAATAGATGGTGTCATGTTCTGTAATATTTCTTGTAAAAATAGACAGCAAGACCAAGGCGACCCCTGCCACGCTGTCCGTGAATTTCTGCAATATCAGGGGACTTCACTCTAACCTAAACGCCGTCCACTACCATCTCGAGACGGCGAGGCCGGCTCTGCTCTTTCTGACCGAGACGCAGGTGTCCTCTCCGGCTGATGTCTCGTATCTCTCCTGCCCGGGGTACAAACTGGAACACTCCTTTGTGCCTCGGGCTGGAGTTTGCGTTTACGTCAGAGAGGACATCTGTTCTCGACGCCTCGGCAGACTTGAAGGTTCGGACCTGTCCATCCTTTGGCTACGCGTAGACAGCGACGACCATCCGCGCGTCTACGGGTGCCTCTATAGGTCCCATAGCGGTAATGCCGAAACAGACCGACTCTTCGACCACGTCCAAATGGCTGCAGATTCGTTGCTACAGCAGATCCCCTCCGCAGAGATCGTGATCCTCGGCGACTTTAACGCCCATCACGCCGAATGGCTCGGTTCACGTTTAACCGATCATGCGGGGGAGATCTGTTCATGATTTTGCCTTGGCATATGGTCTGACACAACTGGTTACTTCGCCTACGCGGATTCCAGATGTGGAGGATCATGCACCTTCCCTGTTGGACCTTCTGCTGACCTCTCACCCGGACGGATATCAGATTTCCGTTGACGCCCCTTTAGGCTCCTCGGACCATTGTCTTGTCCGGAGTGTGGTGCCACTCACGCTGAAACCGCGGTTGCATTCTGCAGGCTGCCGCCGTGTTTGGCACTATAGGTCAGCCGATTGGGATGGGATGCGGTCTTTCTTTGCATCCTACCCTTGGGGGCGGGTTTGCTTCTCGCCGGATGATCCCAACGTTGTTGCGGATTCTGTCGCTGATGTGGTACTTCAGGGTATGGAACTTTTTATTCCTTCCTCTGTGGTGCCCATTGGAGGCAAATCTCAGCCATGGTTTGGTCGCTCCTGTAAAATAGCGTCATGCTATAAGCAGGAGTGCTACCGAGCCTGGGCTGACGCATCAGCGTCCAGGGATGTAAACACCAGCGCTCTAAAAAAGAAGTATAATTCCGCCTCTAGGTCCTTCAAAAGAGTCATTGCTAAGGCAAAGTCAGAGCACATAGGCAGAATTGGCGAGAGACTAGTTCGTCTTCCTTCTGGAACCCGTGCATTCTGGTCTCTCGCCAAGGCTGTCCAAGGGAATTTCTGTCAGCCATCTCTTCCATCTCTGCACAGGGAGGACGACTCACTGGCCCACACCGCAAAGGAGAAAGCCGATCTTCTAGGCTCTTTCTTTGCGTCTAACTCGACTCTCGATGACGGGGGGAGTACGCCGCCGACCATCCCGCGGTGTGAGTGCTCCATGCCGGAAGTGCAGTTCACTCAGCGCTCGGTTCGCAAAGCACTCCTCTCCCTGGACATCCATAAGTCGAGTGGGCCTGATGGAATCCCCCCCAATTGTGCTGAGGACGTGTGCTCCAGAGTTGGCACCGGTTTTAACGCGTCTTTTCCGGTACTCCTACTCCCTAGGCGTAGTCCCAAAATCATGGAAGACGGCTTTCGTCCACCCGATCCCTAAAAAAGGCGACCGCTCAGACCCGTCCAACTACCGGCCTATCGCCATCACCTCCTTGTTCTCCAAAACAATGGAGTCCATTGTAAACTGCCAGCTCATGAGGTACCTTGAGGATCACCAGCTGATTAGTGACCGCCAATACGGTTTTCGCCGTGGTAGGTCAGCTGGTGATCTTCTGGTCTACCTAACTCACAGATGGGCGGAGGCAGTAGAGTCCAAGGGGGAGGCATTGGCCGTTAGTTTGGACATTGCGAAGGCCTTCGATCGGGTTTGGCACAAAGCGCTTCTTTCGAAGCTCCCTTCCTATGGGCTTCCCGAGAAATTGTGCGATTGGATCACCAGTTTTCTTGCAGATCGGAGCATCAAGGTCGTTGTAGACGGTGCAAGCTCCGATTGCAAGCTTATTAATGCTGGTGTTCCACAGGGCTGCGTGCTATCGCCAACGCTGTTTCTTCTGCATATCAATGATATGTTGCAAACCCGTAGCATTCATTGCTATGCAGATGACAGCACTGGTGATGCTCTTTACACCGGCCGAGCCAATATTTCTCGGGAAAACGTCTCTGAGTGCCGGGACAAACTTGTGTCTGAAGTCGAGTCTCTGCTGGACAGAGTCTCGGATTGGGGGCGACTAAATCTAGTCCAGTTTAACCCCAGAAGACACAAGTTTGCGCGTTAACCGCTAAAAAGAACCCCTTTGTCGTATCCCCTCAGTTTCAAGGCACTCCCCTTGTTGCCTCAGCCAGTATCGGAATCCTCGGCGTCGACATATCGAGTGACGTGCAGTTTCGTGGTCACTTGGAAGGGAAGGCCAAATTGGCCTCTAAAAACTTGGCGTGCTCAGCAGAGCGGGACAGTATTTCATGCCGGCACACCGCCTGCAACTTTACAAGGCGCAGGTTCGGCCGCTCATGGAATACTGTTCCCATCTCTGGGCTGGGGCTCCCCAGTACCAGCTCCTTCCACTTGACCGCATCCAGCGCAGAGCGGCTCGAATCGTTGACGACCGAGTGCTTTCCGATCGGCTCGATTCACTGGCGCTGCGAAGAGATGTTGCATCTCTTTGCGTATTTTATCGCATCTATCACGGGGAGTGCTCTGAGGAATTGTTCGGATTAATCCCAGCCGCCAAATTTCGTGAACGCACTACACGGCAAACGTCCCGATACCATCCACACCATCTGGATGCTTGGCGGTCCACCACTGTACGTTTCAAAAGGAGTTTTCTTCCGCGTACAACCTCTCTGTGGAATAATTTACCACCGGTGATTTTTCCGGACCGATACGACCTGGGGACCTTCAAGAAAAGAGCTTACTCCTTTCTAAAGGGCCGGCAACGCACCTGCAATTCCCCTGGTGTTGCGGTTGATCATGGGCGGCGGTAGTCACTTAACATCAGGTGAGCCACATGCTCGTTTGCCCCCTCTTCTATAAAAAAAAAAAAAAAAAAAAAAGTAGATCCGCGCGCGACGGGCACATTTTTGAGTAAATGTTTTGATTTTCTAAGTGCGCGGCGGATCGCTCGCACGAAGATGGAAATCGTGACGTCATCAACGATGTCGCTCTCGGCCCGCGCCTTAGACCGAAAATGTTAATCTTTGCGCATTTGTATCTCGGTCAGTTTTGAAGATAGAAAAAAAATAAAAAACACAATTATTCTCGTAATTTTTTGTAGAATTTTTTGGCATATAAAACAAAAATGGTTATATTCTCCATTACGGAAGTCTGAATACTCGATCCCGAGAGACGTTTATGCGATATGAAAATAGCGGATGTGAATTAAATTCGCTTTAATATTCTTTGTTCATATAACAACGTTTTATTCATTCCCTATAAATTTATTGATAAACGAACTTAAGGTCCATCTGATGGTAAATGACGTTTGCGACTCATGGACACCTGCAACCAACTTCAAACAAAGTAGGGTACTGATGCACCACCCCTTCTACTGGAAATGAGGCATGCCAACTTAGTCCTCAATGGTGATAACGCATCTCTATTTTGATTCGAAGTCGAGAATAAATGTAGATGTCTATGGGCCACAGCAACTACTTACTATGAGGTGAATTGTGTGCTTGTTTCTCACCTTTGTACAATACTTCTGAGACTAAGTTGTATTGCCTCTCAACCTGTTATTATATTGGCTCTCTATACACTTTAAATCGTAACAAAGCAGTGCAAGCACTGATATTTGGCGCTATTATTTAAGCTTTATATAAATAAACTTAGAAGAACATAATTATCTATAAAGGCCTATTTACATAACGAAACACAGCTTCTTTTGTGCTTGTGCCATTTCCTGACGCGTAACTTCAAGTATTGCTCATATTTGCGATGGCGAATTTTTGACTCCAGCGTTGCAAGTTTTATATGACAGGTGTTTCTTAAAAAAAATGAGTCAAAAGTGCTAATATTTGGTTCTGCTCATTTGATGAAGTTCATGGAGATTTATCAAATTTCTGAAAGTTTATGGAGTACTGAAAATGTATATTACAAGAATCGTGATGGACGTAATGCTGCACTAGCAACATTTGAATTTTTGAGCCAACACCTTTTCTTTTACGATATTACCTCAATATTTATTGCCTCAGAAGAGCAGCAGCGATCACCAAACCCTCTGCACTCATGTTTGCAAATGAAAACAAAGATCTATCCTAAATATAAGAATTGCATAATAAATTGCTGTATGTACTGTTTACATTAATAAAAGTATTGAATCGAAACTTGTCCAATAGATCAAGACTGTTAGGTGTTGTTTAGACCATGCAAGTCACTTATTGCTTGAAAATAATTGTATGCAACAGGCCATAAACTTGCATCATGTAAATAGCGCATTATACGTAAAATACTTTACATTTCTATAAAAGTATTTTGCGACCATGAAGTAACTTAAACTTGTGCTCAGTTTTTGTATTATACCATATGATTATTATCTCATTGTCGCACGTAGTACTTTATTTTAGGCTGGAAATAATTCCAAATGCTATTCTGCATGCCATGAAGACGTGAGTTATTAGATATTTTTAAACGTTTTGTCTCTCTTTTTGTCTGGGATAATCTTCGTAATGGCCGAACTGATTGTAATGAAACTTCACGAACAGATAAAGAACAATGCCTGGAGTGATCTTGGCTTTATTTTATTTGAAAAACTTAAAAAAGTTTTTATATAACGTAAAACAGGTAAAATAAATGATCTTCGATTATTATCTAATATACAATATAGAAATATCGAAATGTAATATCAATGGAGTAAATACATAAATTATCTTTTAATAAAATCTTATGGGTACTTATGGCGTAACCTTGATGGTACTTATTTAGGTGAAGCCCGGTAAGTGTGGCAGTATTGTCAAGATCCAGAAACGCGAAGCCTGTCGAATCCCTAGTAATCTAAATTATCATACAAACATATATTCAATCTGCATAAACTTGATAGTAAAAGTAATGATTAAATTTTAATTTAACTCGTCGGGAATCCTACATTCATAAAGCTTACTTTATTCTGTTTGTTTAACTTGCTGATAATTTCATAAAACGGATATTTGTGGTTCTCAAAACAGATGGCGGACGGAGACTGTTGAATTATTAAAATCACAAAGGGTGGATAATACTGTTAGATTATTCATTGACACATTACTTACATAAAGGATTATTGGCGTTATGAGCATAATTTTAGTTCAATAAATCATTAAGTTTAGTCAAAAGATATGTTCATAATAAAAGAAATTATGAGACAATTATATTTTGTTATATAATATAATTATGAGTCAAATGAGCGCAAAGTCCACCTGCATTTGCACCCTCAATTATGAATCAAAATAACCCCGATTATATTAAATATGTAAAGTTATTTTTTTAAATAAATTTTAAATTTATAAAACAATACCCTTTCAAATTGAATGGAACATACATGTTATTAGAACATATACGATTGAAAATCGAACAATAAGTTATTGCCTTTTCTAGAAATTCATTCGACCTGACCAAATTTGAATAATAACCTTAACTACAAAACTAACATAAAAACTAGAAACTAGACTAAACTTAAATAAAAACCTGGACTGAATTCTTGACTAAATGGAAACAAGCAATTACAATCAAAAGAAAGTAATTTATTTGAACCATTGAAATAAAAGTCTTAATTGTGATTAAGAAATTCCGTCATAGATTTCATGACCTTAAGTCTAAATTCTAAGAAGCAAACGAGCTCACAGTCTACTAATAGTAAGTATATGTTGTGAAGAAGTTTACATATTATAATATGTAGCACAAATGGCTTGGCTTAAGCGGGTAGGACCACGCTCTCACAAAATACCGACGTAAAATAGCAGCTTATTGAGTGTAGAGAACTAGAGACTCTGTTTACTGGAAATCAGATATTTCATATTAGTTCTCAGGAGTGAAAACGCATCCGCATGTCAATTCTTAATTGATTATATATGTTGATGTCTATGAGCCACAGCATCCACTTACCAAAACAACTACAACGGTATGAGTGCTTGTTTGTCACACTTATTGTACAAAAAAAGTAACGCCTCCTCAATACAAAAGTAAATCCCTAAAAAGGATTAGGGTGAGAGGAGGGGAAGGCCTAAGTTCTGCAATGGACGTGGTTAAGTTTAAATATCTAAGTATTACAAAATTGAACATTTTTTTTAAAGTAAAAGTTTAAAATTTTTGCTTCAGTTTAAGGCGTACGCCTCAAGTGTATCCCTTAAGTATAAGTTATTTAAAGGTCAAAAAAGGTTATAATCTACAAGAGGTTTCAAAAGGGAAGCCTACAGAGAGGAACCGTCAAGGCGAAAGTAAAGTAAAAGTAAAGTTACAGCCTATATACGTCCCACTGCGGAGCACAGGCCTCCCCTCATTTCTGAGAGGTTTTTAGGGCAAGGAAGTGTCCGCCGCGCTTCCCTAATGCGTGTTGGCGAACTTCACATGTCTACGAAATATTTTTTTTCTTATTCCTCAGACATGCAGGTTTCCTCACGATGTTTTCCTTCACCTCCGAGCACGTGGTAAATCAGCACTTAAAATTGCAATTAACAATTTCATTGGTGCCGGCGGAGATCGAACCCGGGTTACTCGCGTTCTGTTATATTTACAGCGAGCGTTAACCATCTGAGCTACTACGGCTCGAGGTGAAAGTGAGGTATAAAAATTGCATCTTACTGGCAATCTTGCTGATATTGCAATTTCATTGTAAAACACATTAGAAAATACATTTCGTCAAAGTTTTCTCAACTGTATCGCAGAACAATTGAGTTAACAACGTGAAGCAGCACTATGACTATAGGCAATATTATATAGCGTTGTGCGATAAAAACTGCAATTATATATCTATTATATACTAACTATATATAAGGGCATATTCATATACTAAGTATATATATTATAGCTATATATACATATATTACAGTCAGTAATACCCCAAAACTTCAAGGCAAGATTGTACAACCAGTGCGTGTTGCTTCACTGATGGGCGTATGAGGAAGCTCAAGGTTGCTCAGCAAATTATGAAGAGGGCTATGCTCAGGGTTTCTATACGTGATAAATTTAAATATGGGGATATCTGCAGTAGAACCACAGTAACCGATATAGCCTGAGCTGATATAGTAAGTGAAAGTGTAGGGATTCCACCCATTAGATGGAGTAACGACCTAGTAATGGCGGCTGTGCACGCTCGTCGAGACACCACGAGACAGGCCGTGTACGAGTGTGTAGGTACATGGTGCTCTCGTCGCGTCGCGTTGCGTCTCGTGGCCCTCGTGCGCTCTCGGAAGCATCCCGGTTTTTTGCGCTCGAGTCAAAGGTTCTCGTGAGTCTCGCGATGAAAATGAGAGCGTACTATAGCGTATTGTATTCACCGTACACGGTTAATAGAAACCTACGGTTTACCAAAAGTTACGGTAAATAGAAACCATCCACCATCTTATTCTTCGCCGTGGCTTATTCAATTTATTTTTATGGTAAATGTGTCAAAAGTTATAATAACTAATAGCACAAAGGCAAAACATTTTCATCTAGGTCCATCTCAGCGGACATACGGAGTTAAAATGATACAACGAGTGTGTACATGGTGTGTTCCCGTGTTGAGCCTCAACACGACGAGAGGCACGCGAGGCGACGAGAAGAGCGTGTACAGCCGGCATAAGACATGCAGGAAGTCGATGAATGGATGTGGCTTAGGATCAAGCTTTGTGGCATTACTTGGGAGAAGTTCGATGTTCACCAGCGGACTTGTGACGGGCTGTGATGTTGATGATGATGATAATGATACGTATACTAACCATACAATTGTACCAGAAATTGCCACAAAACTAGCTCACTTACGAGCGAGATAAAAGAATAATAATAACTAGATTTTAAACAAGGTTGTTAAATTGCACAATAAGTAGATACTTTGAACCATTCCTGTTCTTTGGAATTGTTATTCTAGTGGTTTATCTTGTTCTATCAAAAACACATATGATATTTGTCACACTAAACACGTTTCCTTGTTCAATTTCGTGATGCCGTCATAAGACGGATCAGTTGTGATTTGGGATTTGCTACGTGGATTTAATTATTCAATAGGTCCTTCAAAAGATCGTTTTCCAGTGTCATCTGATCTGTTTTGGCTTTGAGTAAATCGCTGTCATATAAGAGCTCATAAATAGCAAATTTTGATAGTTTAAGTAGAGTGGTTAATTAAATCAACAAGTAACATACACACAAAACTCATACAGTAGAATTGGGAACCTCCTCTTTTATTAAAAGCAAAATGGTTCTCCCAGTACTTTGTTATAAGTAAAAATTGTCCACGATTCTAATACAATAGGCAACAGCATTATGCTGCTAGTTTTAATTGGTGTTGGGTGCAGGCGCTCCTTTGCGGACAAACAGGCCACCCGGCCAATTTTAGAGGTTGCCCTCGCGCTCCTCGCCCACCTCCGAGCCACAAAGCTCCACCCCAGGTCAACGACCGAACCTTCCCGGCTCTTGTAAGCCGCAAGCCCCGCCAGGGCCAGCCCCTACCTCAGCCCCCTCAGGGCTCATCTCAGCCCACACAGGGCATCTATCGGCCCCCCTCAGGGCCCCTATCGGCCACCTCAGGGCCCTCCTCGGCCCCTCGTGAGCCTTCCGCTCTCCCAGCCTGCGCCGCTTCCAATAAACCCTTGGTTCCCAAAGGCGTCAAATATCCCGCGGCCCTCCGCCGACTCACAAAAACAGGCAGACCCTGTAGTAGAAGATCTAAGCCTAGTGTATAACACTATGAATAAGATCAATATAGAGGAAATCTCTATCCTTGCGCGTAAACTGCGCACCGCTCAGTCCCCTCAGGACCGTCTCCTTGTTCAACCTACTAAGGTCTTTGTAATAACACTATGCCGGAGCCCTCTGCTCCCGCAATATCGCACGGTCGTATCAAACCAAAGGGTTTGTCGCTTATTTCATTCAATATCCGCGGTTTGCGAAATAACCTCCCAGAGCTTAGGCTATTTCTTCGAGATCGCAAAGCCGACCTCCTCCTCCTTCAGGAGACCCACCTCAGCCCCAAGATCTCTAAAGGCCTTTCTATTAAAAATTATTCACTTCTGCGTAATGACAGACCCGACCGCAAAGGCGGCGGTACTGCCATTTATTACAAAAAGTCCCTTCATTGCTCCCACATACCCACTCCGACGCTTACCAGTATCGAAGCCACTATCACTAGATTAGCCATGACTGGACACCAGTCAATTATTATAGCCTCTTGCTATATCCCTAGCGGAACCCTTCCCGTTAAGAAAGATTTCGAAGCCATCCTTGCATTAGGCGGTTCAGTCATTATGTTTGGAGACTTTAACTCCAAGCATACTGAATGGACCTGCCGCACTACTACCAGTAGTGGCAGGGTGCTGCTCAATATCACTCAGTCTCTCGACCTGACTGTCTACAGCCCCCCTCGCTGTCACCCACTACCCCGACAATGTTAACTACGCTCCTGACGTGCTAGACTTTGCTCTAGTTAAAGGAGTCTCCCTTAACCTTAGAGCAATCGAGTCTCTCGATGATCTGGGATCCGACCACCGTCCTGTATCCCTCCTTCTTGGCCATCAGCCATCTCCAACTCCCACTTCCAAAACCTACACCAACTGGAAGGGCTTCAAGAAGTCTCTAGCCTCGGCTATAGACTCTCCGGACCCTCCCATAACCCTTTCTTCCGACGTCCTCGACAGTACGGGGGAAAATAGACACCGCGGTCGAAAATCTCACCTCACTTATAACATCCTCTCTTAAAGAGAATGAAAAGGTTGTCCCGGTTGCTAAAACTAGTCTTCCTAGATTTGGGAAAGACACGGCGCTCCCCCAAAAAAAAAAAAGTGGAAAGGAAAGCCAAAAAAAGGTCCTTTCCACACACAAAAAAAAAAACAAAACCGTTGTTGTGAGCGCGGCGGCCCCCACCTCTAAATTAGCCCCCCCCCCCAAAACCCCCTAAAAAGAAACCTAGATATTAGCAACCTGCTAAAAGCCAAAAAAGCTGCCCTCCGTAGAGCTGCACGCTATCCCACTCCCGAAAATAGATTCGCGGCCCACCGCCTTCAACGAAAATTCTGTTACCGCCTCCAAGATTACAGAGACCTCGAAAGGGGTCAATCTCATGGAGAATATCTCTCCCTCCCACACAGCGTACTACCAGATGGCGAGAGCAACTCCATATAGACGCTATAACGCATACTCCCCCTCTGTCTCGTCCCGACGGCTCTATTGCCTTCGAGGACGAAGAAAAGGCTGAGTGCTTCGCCGACAGCGTCGCCGCTCAATGCTCTCCCAGCTCACAACCCACTGACCCCATACACATCCAACTAGTGGAAGACGAGGTCCGTCGCCGGAACTCGCCCCCTACTGCCTCCGACCCTATCACTGTGTCCAAAGATGAGATTTCATCTACCATCAAAGGACTTAAGCCAAAAAAAGCACCGGGTGCGCATGGCATCTCCAACCAAGCCCTCAAATACTTTCCGGAGCAGGTGATCGCCTTATTGGCCATAATCTTCAACGCCTGCTTCACCTATTTTCCCACCTCTTGGAAAGAGGCAACTGTCATTGGTATTCCCAAGCCGGGCAAACCTCACCACCTCCCCTCTAATCACCGTCCCATTAGCCTCCTCAAGGCCATGGGCAACTCGAACGAGTCATTCTCGTGCGCATGAGGCGCCATTTGTTTCCCACAGACGGCGACCCTCTTGTCATTCCACAAAAATTAGGGTTTCGCGCCAAACACTCGTGTCACCAACAAGTTCACCGCATAGTGGAATATATCCTCATCGGTTTTTATTCTCGTCGTCAAAAAACCATCGCGGTCTTCTTCGACATTGCCAAGGCATTCGACAGAGTCTGGCACGAGGGCCTTATCTACAAATTGTACGACTTAGGCCTCCCTGACCGTCTCGTTCGCCTTGTAAACTCTTATCTGAAGGATCGTACCTTTCGCTTTAGACACGAAGACGCGCTATATTCTACTCGTCAAATCAAAGCCAGTGTCCCTCAAGGCTCTGTGCTTGCCCCCCTCCTATATATACTATTCACCAACGACATACCTATCCCGTCGAATGGTGTTAAACTAGCCCTCTTCGCAGATGACACAGCCCTTTACTCTAAAGGCAACTCACTGCCACAGATTCGGAACAAGATCCAAAAGTCAGTAAGCGACTTAGGAGCTTGGTTCCAAAAATGGCGTATCGACGTAAACCCCGAGAAGAGGTCCGCGGTTTGCTTCGAATATAAACGACGCCGTCTCACCACCACTCCGCCAATCAGGATGTTAGGAACCCCTGTCCCATGGCAAACTACAGCCAAATATTTAGGCGTCACCCTTGATGCAAGGCTCACTTTCGAACCCCATACCAAGAAGGTTACTCGCACCGCACGATTTTACATGGGTAGGCTCAACAGCATGTTGGGCAGACACAGTAAAATGTCCCTCCGCAACGAGCGAACCCTATATAAGGTCTGCATACGACCTGTCATGACCTACGCGAACCCCATTTTCGCACATGCTAAGCCCAAAGCTATAAATGAACTTCAAATAGTTCAAAATCTATTCTGTCGTAGGGCCACTAACTCGCCCTATTATGTCCGTAATGCCGACCTACACCGAGACTTAGAGCTCCCAACAATCCAGGAGTTCCTTAAATCACTCTCTGAGAGATTTTTCAAAGCCTCACAGTCCCACCCAAATCATCTCATTCGTGAGACAGCTACCTATGCAGCCCCTATCCACACTCGCTATAGTGTGCGCAGACCGAGACACTCTCTCTCGGACCCCCCCAACAAGCTTTCGGCTGACCTGAACTGCCTTCTGGCGCCTCAGGCCGAGCCTACATAACACATCCCTTAATCTGCCTTAGTTAGACACTCGCCTAAGCGGCTTTTCGCCGCCTGCGCCCTCCTTTCTGCCAAGGAGGGTCGCGTTCGTATACGGCTTAGAGATCTCTAGTTAGACCGTTAAGCCAGTCCCTAAAAGGTAGGGTTTAGTGGGTAAAAGTCTCCACATAACCACGCAGCGCGCGTGGTATACTATGAGCATTCCCCACCTTCCTCCCCCGTTTTCCAGAGGGTTGCCCATATTTGCTTCGGGCGCAAAAAAAAAAAACGTGCAGGCGCGGTCCTTAACGAGTCGACACATAGAATATGTAAATGGAAGCTCAGCCAAACAATGTTCCTAACGCAAATAAAGTTGAAAAAGTTGTTTGTGACTGTATAGTGGAACTGTGTACTCTTTTACCATCGTGTGATTTAATTTTATTTTAATAATTTTATTTTATTACTAAATTTAAACCCATAGTAGTATTTTTTCATGTATCACGGAGACGTTTTTCATATATAATCTGCACATGGACAAGCATCAAGAGCCGTAAAAATTATTTATAGGCTATACTTGTTCTATGTTGGATTCAACCAGCAGCCTTGCACGTCGCCAAAGGCCAAGTTTTGCCACTAATGTTATGGTATATTTATATATTGTGGCAATATATGTGATGTATTGATTAGAGACTGTAAGCTAGACTGTAATTAACAATATTAATTGATGCGGTCTTAAGTCTGAGCTAACTAAGTAATTGCCGGTTGAAACTATTGCTTAACTACTCGCCACTTTGGATGCGGCAACAAAGTCGTGGGTTTTAGTTAATAGCTTGTGTTTCAAAACAAAATAATTTTTTGACTAACGGTTACATCGAGCACATAGTTACACCTAACTGCTCTGGCCCTTAGATCAGGAATGTTGTGGCTGAGATGGAATGCCTAGTAACCAGTTACAATGTGTCTCCGGTTCTCTACACTCACCATAGTGAACATAGCATAACGCTCCTGATTCATGCTGTTATTCTGTGAGAGCGTAGTCCTTCTCTGGTCGAGCCGACCTATTCATGCCATAGCCATAATGAAGCTGCAGCGTGGGCCAAATGAAAGTGATTAATTTTATTTTTAGACTAGAACCACACATCCAGCATCCTCTTGTCTCCATAAGTATCCCCTCAGTTTTAGAGCCTTGCGGGATATTTAGAGACGATGGCAAGAGACCCGACGGTATGACTTTGGTCCCCTGGGAGAGATGTAAAGCCCTAGGGTGGGATGCTACTTACCTCGCGTTGACACTTTGGGAGCCTCTGATCTCAAGGGCCTCCACCTCTTTTAGAGCCGGGGTGGCATCAGAGGCAGCCGAATTCAGTAAATGATGCAAATATGAGTCTTTAAAAAATGACATATTTGTACCATTTGTTGTACTTAGAGACTATCGGTCCGTGGTGTCCAAGTGCAGTGAAGTTCCTAAAGGAACTGTATCCACGGCTGGTTGTCGCTGCTGGTGTTAAGACGGCTGGTTCTTTCCTCGCTCAAAGGCTAAGTATAGCCATTCAGCGAGGCCACGCAGCCAGCGTTCTTGGCACCATACCACGGGGAGCAGGACTTGTTGACTATTTAAATTTTTAGTTTTAGTTTTTCTATACTATGCTTTCTTTTTTATATTGTGTATAATTAGTATTAATTGTACATATTATAATTTTAATTATTATTTTTATTTTTATTTTTCTATTGTCTAGCAAATAATACAATTTATGTTACAACATATCACTTTTATTTTATCCGTTTATAACTCACAATTTATTTATCGTACAAATAATCATTGTTACTTAGTACCTTCACTATATCTTTACATCAAAAACTGTCAAGTCTCTTAAGTCTCAATACCTTAGAACTGAATAGAACTGAATGCCCCGCTTGGGTCGTGACGGCCATATTTATCCTCTTTTTATTAGGAGTCAAATCCGAAACTATTACAATAAAAAATCTTACCGGAAATTCAAAGCCACTAAAGCGGAAATCCGATTTACATTTATTAAAGTTAGATGGATATTTCAAGAGATAACTACATTAAAATTAGAATCATTCAATATGTTATGCTTAATTGTTCTTTATACTTAATTGCTAACAATCGGCCTTTCCTGACATTTTCACGTCTCGTGAAAGGAAAGTATAAAATGTATTATCATATTAAGTTAATATTATTTGTAATTTTACAGTTTATTTTAAATTAATGAAATTACAATGCAAAGAACATTGAAACCCAATTCATATCTTCAATATTTACCTGCATGAGACCCCTTCATGTTCTCAACAAGTAAGAAAGAAGTATAGAATAATGAAGCCCCATTCATGTCTTCAATATTCACCTGCATGACACCCCCTTCATGTTCTCAACAGGCAAGAAGTAAGTAAAGAATACTGAAGCCCCATTCATGTCTTCAATATTCACCTGCATGAGACCCCTTCATGTTCTCAACAGGCAAGAAGTAAGTAAAGAATACTGAAGCCCCATTCATGTCTTCAATATTCACCTGCATGAGACCCCTTCATGTTCTCAACAGGCAAGAAGTAAGTAAAGAATACTGAAGCCCCATTCATGTCTTCAATATTCACCTGCATGAGACCCCCTTCATGTTCTCAACAGGCAAGAAGTAAGTAAAGAATACTGAAGCCCCATTCATGTCTTCAATATTCACCTGCATGAGACCCCTTCATGTTCTCAACAGGCAAGAAGTAAGTAAAGAATACTGAAGCCCCATTCATGTCTTCAATATTCACCTGCATGAGACCCCTTCATGTTCTCAACAGGCAAGAAATAAGTAAAGAATACTGAAGCCCCATTCATGTCTTCAATATTCATTTTCCTAATAAATGACATTAATATAATGTACTATGATAAACAAAAATAATTATAAACAAATATGAATATTGTTTTTTTTACAACTAAAATTTTTTAAATAGTAACTAACTAAATCAAAAATATGATTTATTTCTAATCTTTACATAAAGGAAGAAAATGATCCTTGTAACACTAATAACAAATTATTTGTAATCATATACTTATTAATTCATCGGTATTACTATTTGGACTGTAATAGTATTTTATATTAGTATCAGACTCATAGTATCAGACTCATAGTTTCGTTGAGGATTCATTTTATCAACGGAAAATATACCACTAAAACGTCTACCCTTACGTAATATAGGTGTATCTTCGACTACATATCGATCGTTATCAAGAACCTTACATATACGATAAGGACCGCGCACTTTAGAAATTAATTTTCTGCCTTTACCTGTTGAAGGAATCTCTCTCTCCATTCTAACCAAATCACCTACAACGAACTTTAAGATTTTCCGCTTCTTATCAAAACGTTCCTTTTGTTTTTTTTAATGCCCGAAAATCTATACAAAGACGATAATCTGTTTTCTTCTTAATAAGGATAATAGGTGACGCGTATTCTGAAGTAGACTCTCTGATAATTCCACAGTTTTCTAATTCTTTTACCATAGCTCTAACACGCTCGCGTTCTAGTTGAGACAAACGGTACGGTCTATTTACTACGGGATTATTGTCATTTAATTTAATATTCAATTCTGAACCTTGTACGCATCCAATTTCATTTATTGCAAAAGCAAAGCATTGTCTGAATTCGTTTAGTTTATCACTATGACCCAAGTCTTTATCTATATTTAACATTGAAATTTCTATTAATGTAAGAGGAGGAGCAGAATTATGTTTAATTTTATTTACATAAATATTTTGAACATTTTTTTAAAGGTAGAGCTCGAACCAGTAGCATATCTTTTGTTAAAGAATATAGAGTTGAAGATAAACATTTAATCACTACTCGTACCTGACCATTGTTTAGCTGTATGACACTCTGAATAACTTCATATTCACGTTTAGGTAATTGGCAACAACTAGCTTCTATAAATAACTGACCCTTATAATTTGGAGACGAGTAAACATATATTTCATTATAACCAAAAGCAACTGACGTAGATTCAGCGATGAAGCAAAACCTTAGTTTCTTTTTGTGAATCTCTTGAAATTATTTTTAAGCTATCCTTTTATAAACAACTATGTGATCTTGTTCAGTATACGTATGTCCCAGCAATAACGAAACTCTTAGTAACTCATCTGCCACAATAAGAACTTGCACCGTAGCTTTAACAAGATCCACTTCAATTTCGACTTCACACGTACCGAGACATTTCACTACAGAATCTCCAAAGCCTCGTAAAACTGGCAAATTATTCGTTGACCACGAACCAACTAGACTTTAGCAACAGATTCCTTCAACATGGTACATTGACAACCAAAATCTATGAAACAGTCTAATTCTATATCATTAACCTTGGCTGATTTAAAGTATTTTAAATCATAATCAATATTTTTGGATATAACTAAAACGGTCTTGCTGTCTGCGGATCCTTGTTTCGGACAACTATCAGTTAAATGACCTATCTTATGACACGTGTTACACCTTTTAACTGTAATGTTTACACTTAAAATATGGGTGTCCATACTCACCAAAGTTATTACATTTTGGTACAGTTTTAATGCCAGAACTACCTTGTACCGGCTTAAAGATTTTTGGCCGTCTGTTGTCAGAAGTGCTTGCTTGAATTGTGGTGTTTTCCTTTCAGGCCTCCTAACAGTTTTAACATTTCTTAGGAAAATTAATAATTTATCTAGTTCCGTAAATTGAGCCGCTTCGGCACTTTTTCTAACAGACCTATCCTCAATGCCAAATAAAATACCGTCTGTAGCATTTTTACCAAATATTAAACACCTGTTCAATAAAACAATCTTTTCATAAAAAATACTCTTCTAAAGACTCGCCAAATCGAGCCTTACACGCAAGCATTTCTGTTAACAGTTGGCCATAATTTTGATTACTTGGAAATGCTGACCTTAGTTTATCCTGCCTTTCAGACCAAGAAAACATTAAGCTTGGCAAACCTTGACACCACTTTTGCGCTAAACCAACTAATTTCGGAAGAGCATAATGAATTATCTTACGTTCTGATCAACCATAAACAGCCGCACACTCGTTCACCTTAACAATCCAGGTATCAACGGTTTGATTACTCTTAGACGGATCGAACTCTGGAACAACGTTTATGGCAGGATAACGATCGCTACTACTATCAGGTTTAATCGCATTAACTAGTTCTTTAAATGTATCTATTAAGTTATTTGCAGAAAGACACGACGTAACACCCTCATTGATCGGTGAACATCGGTGTTTTTTGCACTTCTTACTCTATGTGTGTCCTTTGAGAGGTCGGGGGTATACCTCGATGTGCTGCGGTCACGCGGCGCATACGCCTGGAAGCGCCGCGCTTATTCAGCGAACATTTGGAACCACTTCGCCCGCTGCATCGCAAGCGCTTGCGTCGAGTGGTGCTGGAGTCAGTTCGATATGTTGATCTCGACTGTCGCTCGGCCCCACTGCTAGACGACATTGGTGATGAGCTCGGGCAAGACCACGTGTTCGTACGCTTACGAGATCGTCGGTCTCGTCCCATGTTTTTGTCACTATTTATGTTTTACCCAATGAGTCCGAAATACCGAGTTATCTTAGCTCGATATAATCCCACTTCTGATTTGTTAGCAAGTAATACAATTTATGTTACAGCATATCACTTTTATTTTATCCGTTTATAACTCACAATTTATTTATCGTACAAATAATCACTGTTACTTAGTACCTTCACTATATCTTTACACCAAAAACTGTCAAGTCTCTTAAGTCTCAATACCTTAGAACTGAATAGAACTGAATGCCCCGCTTGGGTCGTGACGGCCATATTTATCCTCTTTTGTTAGGAGTCAAATCCGAAACTATTACAATAAAAATCTTCGGAAATTCAAAGCCACAAAAGCGGAAATCCGATTTACATTTATTAAAGTTAGATGGATATTTCAAGAGATAACTACATTAAAATTAGGATCATTCAATATGTTATGCTTAATTGTTCTTTATATTTAATTGCTAACACTATATTGTCTAAAATCTACAAAGAAAGTCATTTTCAACAATTGATCACAATTAGAATAAGAAAATGTTAAATCAAATTCAAATCTATTGCTTTTGCTTCGATAATTGGTAAAATTAAAAAGTGGGAATTACGTTGCACATATATAGGGGAGACCGGGTACAAAAGTAACATTTTTTACTTTTATCTATGTTTCTGGTTAGGTGTAATTATTTTAATAAAATTAATGTATCCATATATATATATATATATATATATATATATATATATATATATATATATATATATATATATATATATATATATATATATATATATATATATATATATATATATATATATGTCGGAGCAAGTACATCATCGGTTGACAAAGCATAAGCTTTGCATTGTCTTTTAATTGATTATAATAATCAACGGTGTATAATTATTAATACTACAATTTAATAAGAGCAATTTATCAGAAACATAACATGTAACTAGCTAGTTCTTTAAAACTCTTTTGGTTTTCAAATCTCTTTATTGACCACTAATTCTTGGTAAAACAACTATTTATTCCATTATCAACTTTTAACTTAAATATTGTTTTAAATCGTAGAATAAATAATTGTCGATTTGATTAATAATCCTGATAATTGAAATTGCTTAAGTAACCTAATGAATTCAATAAAAAGTTATTGTTTAGTCAAGTATTGAGCAATCAAATCGTCGACCAATCAGAACACACCTAAGTCGTTATTACGTTTTCCTTATTGAATGAACGCGGCAACAGAATCACTTCAGTTCCAGCGCTCGTCAGTGTAGTTCTATTTTCCTGGTAAAACTTTGCAAGTATTATTTGTGAGTCTCATAATAGGAAGTGTAGAATAAAGTTGTAGTGCAAAATTAAAAGTGCGTGGCCTTAGATCTCTTTCATTACAATGGAAACAATATGCGGTAGCTCGACTGAACCCTTGTCAAATGGGGACAGTGGTGCTGCCTCACCATAAAAACAACCACTAGGTTTTCCGCTCCAACAATCATGTAGTTGTGTCCTTCACATTGCGCCGGTGTGTAATTGTGACAGGGACACACTGCAGTATGGTCAAACTGTAATTACTCTATGCTGAATGTATAGAGCGTTACGCTGTCCTATTATTGATAACAATAAATTGCGCAAGCAAGAGAGCAAGTTGAACATCAGCTCTCACATTTTTACCATTTTTAATAATTAACACTATCCTGTTATTTCCCACACAATTTTGGTTTATCGTGTTACACACTATTTCCGACACCATATATATATATATATATATATATATATATATATATATATATATATATATATATATATATATATATATATATTACAATCATGTTCTTTACATTAGTGTCTTGATTTTCCTTATTATTGTGTAGATATCGATGCTTATGTCACAATGAACGTGACGTGGTAGTGTGCCCCTGTTCCAATAGATGGTTTCTTGCATTCGATGGTGTGCTGCTTGGAAGATGATTCGCAAATCATCAAACAACAATTATTTAAATTATGATAATTTGCACTTTTTATTTTACACTTGATCTGTTATTTTCACTATTGCACACACGAAAGTTATTCCGGTTTGAGATGTTGGGTCCTAAAAAAGACGCAAAGTGCTCCCAAAAGACCTTGAAATTCAAAATTTAGTAGTTGTTTTGCACTACGTTTGTTTCAAGTTTTTACGAGTTTAATACTAATTTTTTCACTGTACTTTATCTTCACCAGTTTACTAAGCACATTTATATAGTATTGGTCAAAAGTCGCTTTTTATATTATATTTTGTTATTTTTAAGGGAGTCGATGTTTATCGTGTCACGGTGGCGCCCTCTCCTCCTGATTATATATGGAAAAGAAATAAATCTTAAAATTCAGCTAATTGAATATTTAACTGATTACGCTTATTACAATGTTAAAAGTAACGCAAAAAAATATATTTTTTATTATTTCTTTAAGCATTTCTGTTTTCTTGAGACCTTTGACGTAGAATACTACGTCAAAAAAACCACATTACCTCGCGTCGAAAAAAGTGTAACCACTATTGGATAGTAAACGCGACGACGTAGCTTTGAAACTATAAACATATATCTATCTTACTTACACAAGTTACGAAAACGATATTGTCTCTGTTTTCGTTCGCGAGATTAGATAAAGATAGACACATAAACATGCAGTGGCGGATTGGTGTGGCTTACTATATGAAATTTTACCTAAAATACGCAATAAAAATGAGTTTTTTTAAGCTGCAGTTAATTGTTCTTATATTAAAAAAGTATATTTTATATTAAAATCTTTATTGCGTCCCCTTAGAAAAAAAGGATACAAAGCTTATCAGATGAATAGAAGTAAACATAATGATGAAATAAAACTTATTTTTATAAGTATTTTATTGTACTAATAAATCAACCAATATAAAATAGGTTATAAAATATAATTAATGTAAAATTCATATAAAATTATAATTAATATAAAATTATTAAAATATATTTAATAGATAGGTAATTCATGAATAAACTAAATTAGGAATAATTAATTATTTTGTATGAAAGTTAAAACGTAGTTTTTATTATAATTTCCAAAATATTTAAAATCAGAGGTAACAAATTAACTTACTCCATAAATTATATAGTCTCCCGTTAATGTAGGATAAGCACAAATGCGGGAAAGTGGCAACATTGAACTTAAATGGCAATATTCGATAATTTTATTTAATTATTTGAGGTTTTTTACGTTTATATGAAAACAAGAAGTAAAAATTATATGTTGTAAGTGATTCCGCTCAATTTATAACGTTTTTGTGACCTTGAATAGCATTCTTTCACTACGCATTTACCCATTTTTTGTCGCGGCTCAACACTGTCGGCGTCACATTGAACACTGAACTGATGTTTGCTAGGCATATGGCTGTGGCCATATGTGCAGTGGGAACGCTTTGGCGCGGTTACTCCTGATCTAGTGTAAAGTTATTCAAAACGACTATAAATCAATAGCACGCTACAGACTATAAACTAGAAATTTCTAGCGCGCTATTAAATATGCTATGTTATAGCGCGATATTTATAAAAAGTGTGTAGAAGGCCGGCAAGGCGTTAAGTTTAGCAGCACGCTATATCTCGGAGCACGCTACATTATACGTCGTTCATTGGATAGACCGCGTGCTATATAAGAACATTTTTCGTAATAAGTAGCATTTTAGATTAAAATAGAATAAAGTGGTAAATAAAAATTAAACAACTCTCTTTCATACTTTTCAGGTTTACGACTTTTTATAATCCTAAAAATATTTTTAAGGACTGTACTTTTTAAAACAAAATAAAATTAATCACTTTTTATTATAATTGATGTAAACGTTATTTTAACCTTAATATAAATTATAAATCAAAGTTGTATTTAAAAGTTTTTTGATTGTATATACAAAAATCAACTATTTACAAATACTATTATATATTTACATATATATTTTATTTACATTTAAAAAATTAGTTAGGCTTCTTTTGTAGCAGACAACTGTGTCCTTCGATCACTTATAAATATACAGTATACACTAACTAAATAACGTCTAACACTAAACCAGTTCGTGTTTCGCGCGCGATGAATAGCGTGCTGCTAGATTAAATTTACGTCACACGTCTGCTCCCAACAGCGCTGCTGCTAGAACTAATTGCGCTATATGAATGCACTTGATACGTGAATAGCGCCAAAGCGTCATAGCGTCATAGCGCCATGGCGACTACTTACATAGCACGCGCTATGCGTTATGAAGAGATAGCGCGCTATAATATGGCGCTATGCGCTATATTAACCACCATTAATCTAGTGTACTATATAAATCAATGGTCAAAGGTCTCAATTAGGACGTTCCATTTTACACACTGCTACTTTATTCAACTCTGTTTCTGAGTTTTATACATTATTTTATGTTTCATTTTAATTAATAAATTAATAATTAAATAAAGTATTTAATTTAAATTATACGTTAATCCGTATTCGTATTGCTTTTGAAGTTGACTTGAAATAAAAAAAAATGCAATTATTTTGAGTATATACATAGTGATGGCCTTTGGAAGAACAATGATGTGATGACCTAGCAAGGAGTTGTCCATTATATATAGCTGTACGATATGTATAATTTCTTTTTTTATAGGATAGGGTGACAAACGAGCACACAGTCCACCTGGTGGTAAGTGCAACCACTTGCTGCACTGCGGCCCATAGACATCTACATCTATCCTCGATTACAAATCAAAATGCAGATACGGTGTCACCCGTGAGGACTAAGATGGAATGCCTCGTTTCCAGTGTAAAGGGTCTCCGGTTCTCTACACTCGAAACACAGCAGCATTAAGCTACTATTTACGCTGGTATTCGGTGAGAGCGTGGTCTTTCCCCGGTCGAGCCGACCCATTCGTGCTACAACTATACAACTAATATAACTGCAGCATGGCTCTACCACGCATAAAATTTATATGCGAGTTATGGACGTATTTCAGACACTAGATATATTTTCTGTGAGGTAGAACTCATAACGTAGGTAATACTTTAACTAGTAATAAACTCGTATAATAACAGTATAAGATGGCTTAGTACATGACACGAGAAAGATGACAGTGTAAACACTTTGACAGAGGTTCTTATTTTTTTATTCTAGGCCCTAATAGTTTTGTTTTTATTTAATAAGGGTGACAAAAGAGCACACAGTCCACCCGTTCCACAAACTTCATCCATTACTTTCCACACTTAGAGGTGAATATTTCTCTTAAAATTTTTATGAGATAGCGCTTAAATTGTAAAGTTTATTCATTACATAAGTATAATCATAAGTATAATCTATTCATAAAAAGTAGAAACATTAAAAATCGCTTCAAACGTTTTCGAGATATAGCTTGAAGAACCGACAACCGTTGGTAAATAAAGTTTATCGAGTGGCAACCTCATACCGGTAAGCTCAGTGTATAGTGGCCCCCTACTAGATGGTTGACAACTCAAAAAGATATACAGGAAGTTGATGGATGCAGGTGGCTTAGGACCATGTCTTGTGGCGTTCCTTGCGGGAGGCCTATTCTCAGTTGTGGACTTGTGAAGGGTTGTAATGATGGTGAAGATGAACCGTTTCTGGGAATTGGGTGAACACACGTAAGGAAAAAACGCATCAAGTATAGAACCTTTTCGTTTTTGGAACTTGAAAAAGAAAATGATATTGCAAATGCAGGCAATTACTGTTAGAATGAAATTCCTACATTAACTACTGCCTGCAGTGTTCGGCGATGCAGTAATCACGTGTTGCAATAATATCTTTCCACATTTTCTCGTTCCATAGAAGTGAAATTTACCTAACGAGAAAACTATTATGCTACCTTTCCGTGCACCAGTGAAAATATGTTAGCTGGAGTAGGTTTTGATTTCGTAATTTATAGATAAGTAGATATTTATTTTATCCGACTGCCTCTGAAGGATGTATGATTATGTGTTTATATGTAGGTCAATGAGGGCGTCCACAATGTTTTCTGCTACCAGAGCAGCTCCACATTGGAATAAGATGAAATATTTGACGAATTCGTGGCGAGGAAGTAAAATTGTTAGGAAAGTGTTAAGATTAATGTTTGTTTGTCAAGCCAAGCCACAGATATTCATAAGAGTTAAAGCAGCACACCACTGAGGCATTATTTGATGTGCATATATTCACAAGAAATTAAAAAAACTTACAATTGATACGTGTACGTATTGACTATGTTCTGAAATGTGTTTTCAACTTTTCAACTTTTCGACAAAAATTAATTAAAACTACTTTTACGGATTTTATCCCGTTTAATTTTAATTGATTTTTAATTCCCGACGTTTCGGGTGCTTTCCAACACCCATGGTCACGGGGGACTTTTATCAATGTAGTAGTTTTAATCAATGTGTAGTGTTCGCGTAAATATAAGAAATCATTATTGATAAACATTACTTTAGAGAGTAATTATAGTTCACTTTTTATAATGTACATTTTTTATAGAAGAGATGTGCATGTGCAAAAAATGAGCTTGCTGCTCTGGCCCGATATTACAACGTCGCCTATAAAAATCTGCAACACCGGAGCATTATTGCTGATGCGTTTGCTATTCTCCGGTGGCTTCTAAGAAAGAAGTAGATTCCTTTCGTGTGAGTTCCTAAATGGTATCGGTCCTGAAAAACCACAAGTGTCAGTAAATTTCGTTACGTGGTGCACGAACATACACAATACTCCCCGTAAAAACCACGGTTGTGGAATGCCAAGATGACGTGAATGCAATTTCAAGTTATACCACAGTGTAGAATAGTGGAATTTAGCATCCGAAATTTATCCGAACAATCTCTCAGAGCTCTCCCCGTAGTTTATACTTACCTTGAATTATGTGCAAATATAGTGTCTAATAGAAATCATCAACACAATATCGATTCAGCCTCCTTCTTTTGCATTGACGGCATTAGGTCCATAGATTGGATGATTTGAGATGTTAGTCCGAATTGCTTTGACATAGGAAATAATTAAATGAGTTAGAAATGTTTTTTAAATTATTTTTCTTTACACCAATTTCAGAACAGCGCTACGGGTTACTTTTTAGTTAAGTTAAATGGTGACCAATTACCGACACCGCACTATAACACGTAATTTCAAAATGTTCTTTTGATTTTTTTCACATATTGTGTTCTCCCTGTCAACGGTCTGGATATTTTGCGTCTGACGTAAACGTGTGCGTTATACCGTAATCTATCATAAGTCGTAAAAGATTTTGTCATCTTTTTATAAAACTGAGGTGAGAAACAAAGAAGTAATACTAGTTTTTACGAATTTATCGCGTATATTTAACTTTTTAATACCCGACGTTTCGAACGCTTTACAGCACTCATGTCCGGGCGGGACTCCCCGCCCGTGACCATGAGTGTAAATATACGCGATAAATTCCGTAAAAACTAGTATATTTTCAATGTGTAGTGTTCGCGTAAATATAAGAAATCATTGTGAGAAACAAACTTACAGTCCACTTGGTGGTGAAGTAGCTACATCAGCCCGTGGTGACTATAAGCAAGTTCAAGTAAAACAGGCTCGACTATTAATGCGTTGCCACTTTTTAACTTTTTATATGCCAGTGCTTGACCACAACCCAACCTGTTTCTATGTGGTGATGAAGCCGTAGATGTTAAAATGCTATTAGCTTAACAAAAGCCTATTTACTTTTACCTTGAAGCCGGCAAATTATTCCACTGTCTTTCTGTACGTATTATTGAAGACTTAGAAAACCGTTTAGTTCTAATACGTGGAATGTCAACAACAGTGGTATGGAGACCCGCCAACCACCTAGTTGTGCTATGGTGGAAAGAGAAGAGAGGAATTAAAGCATTTAATTCTTAAAAAAGTTAATGAGAGGCGCGAGATACCTGGTACTGCGATTGCCTTTCAAATATTACAAAAATCTACAAATGCTCCTCACTATAACGGAAGATTATCCCGCAGTGGACTGTTTAAAGGCTAATGATGAGATCCGTGTATTGATGAGGATCTTAGTAAATCAACCATGGGACTCGTCTTTAAAGTCAAACAATATTTAGAATACAATTATTCCGACACTTTATTACAAAAAAATCTATAGTGTATATCACATAAGGCCAAAAGTTTCTTGGAAGTATTGTCACACATCATCTCTTACCATCAAGTAGGATTGAAATCAAGCACAAGAATTTTTTTATAGGATAAGGGTGACTAACGAGTACATAGATCACCTAATGGCTAATGGTTACTACGGCCCATAGACATAGACATCTATATCAACCATCGATCACGAATCAAAATGCAGATGCGTTGTCACCCGTGAGGACTAGGATGGAACGCCTTTTTTCCAGTAAAAAGGGTCTTCGGTTATCTACACTTACCATACGAAACACAGCAGCATTAAATTACTATTTTACGCTGGTATTCTGTGAGAGCGTGGTCCTTCCCCAGTCGAGCTGACCCATACGTGTTGCAACTATATTACTAATATAGCGTTAGCATGGCTCTACCGCGTATAAAAATTGTTAAAAGAAATCAAGCGTAGAAAAATTAAAAAGCAAACAAAGAATGAAAAACCAATTACCAAAGAGCTTCCTTTGTTATTTTGTATTAAGTATTTCAAACGATTTTGTTAAAATAATTAAGTAATTTGAATGAAGGACTCCCTATTTTTTCCAGAAAAAATATTAATTTGCGCACAGAATACGTAATATTGTAATATTTCAGGTCATAGAATTCGAACAGTAAAGAATTTTAATTGTATTGTTTGAAATTAAATATTAAATTAAATAAGTACGTTAATATTTCATTAACGATATAGTAAAATAGTGTTCTTAAAATTTTTGATAGCAAATGAAATTTTATAATTCAAATTTCATTTGTTATTTATTCTTTCATATCGTGTCAGAGAATTGTAGACATGCTAATATATTTATACTACTAGATTCTTCTTTAATAAATCGTTAAAACCCTTTAGCTATAGTTGTGATTCTCCGAGAGAATTTTGATAAAAGAGAACTTGAGCCACACTTGGCAGTCGGAATAGCGATCGCAAAACCAGTTGTTTCGAATCTTTGCCGTTGCTCGCCGTCGCCCATCTGAGTGATATTCGTCTGGCCTTCTGTTACTGTTTTAACGTTTAACATTCATTTTATGGCGCTTTATATAGAGGCTGATAAAAAATCATGTCTGGGTCTTGGTTTGGTTTATGGAAGTTTGAAACGTGGTAGAGCCACGCTTCAGCTATATTTTCGTTGTAGGACTAGTCAATCGGGGTAGGACCACGATCCCACAAAATACCAGTGTAAAATAGCAGGTTAATGCTGCCGTGTTTCGTATGGTTAGAATAGAATAGAATTACTTTTATTCAATATAGATTACATGCAATTCTTATTAAAATTCATTTTTACGTTAGTGTAGCGAATACCCTGTTTACTGGAAATGGGGCATTTCATCTTAGTCCTCAGGGGTGACAACGCATGCATTTTGATTTTTAATGTTATCGTTGTAATCTTAATAATATACAGTATCCAATTACCATCAAATGAACTGCGTGATCGTTTGTCACCCTAACTATCTAAAATTAAATTAAAGTTATTAAGAAAATTCGGGATTAATTTGAGACTTGTTCACGTTTGTTTCGAAAATCCTGACAAATATAAAATGACTTGGAAATAGGGACAGTCAGATGGACACAGAAGGTCATTTATTAGTATTCTTTGTGGCTTATTTTGGAATGCAAGTTTATACCATCCTATTACACTATCCAATATCATCGCAAGAGGCTACAGAAGTAAAATTGAGGAAACCTAAAAGATAAAAAAGCTGCGGTTGTCAGTTTGTGTGCCAAATGTGCCAATTATAACAAAATCCCCGCTATGAGGCAATTTATAGTAGAGGAATCCTTTCAGCAGTGGTCATTTAATAGACTGTAATGAATGAAAAAAATACATAAATGGTTAAGACATTTCCTTCGTAGTTATTACTGTAGATAAGTCGCAACATTAACTTGATTAAAGCGATGCAATTGGAGAACGATGTAATAGGGTCGTTAAATACGAGCTATTCCGTTAGCAAGCGCTAGCAGTATTGAAATAAATGAAAATATTTCTCAGTTGCTTTTATATTTCAATATAATTTTGAGGAATATTACAATCGCAATATCGTTTATACAATTATATTAAAAAAAACTTCATGTCCTATTTATCACTATTAATGGTGGAAGTTTATCCCAAATTAACATGGAACCTCCCTTAAAGCTAACCTATTTAAATTTTTTAAATCGGTTGACAATTGTCGAAGATATCACGACATGAAAAACACAATCTAATTTAACACCTGCTCCTTTTGTAAGTCGCTTATAAACACCTTTATAATTTAGTTATTGATTGTGTTTTATTTTTTCCATCAGCTCCATCTGTGACTTCATTAATATTGACTTCAAATAAGTTCAGAAATAAAAATCTAAGATCAAAAGGTTGTGTAGTTGTTTCTGAAGCTTATTTATTGCGGTATCAAAAATCCAACTTGAAAAGGTTGGGTTTTTATATCTATTATTATTTTCTATAAAACAAAAACGTCAAAATGTTTTAATTTAAAAGCACTAAGTACTTATTATACATTAAAAACTTACAGATTTATCAATAAATTTCCTTTCTATATTTATATCGTTCGATGTCTATGACTTATTTATATGTAGTAAACAAAAAATATTTGTGAAGATTTTTAAATGAGTCATCATTATCACCATCGTTATTACATTACTGTCCTTCGCAATTTCACTGCTGAGTAAGAAATGCCACAAACAAAAAGATCCCGGTATTGAGCCACTGGTAGCTGCGTTCATCGACTTTATGGATATCTTATTAGGTTGTCAATCTTTCTAGTAGAAGTCCGCCCCACACTGATTACCAGTACGAGGCTGCCACTCGAGAACCGTCCTTCCCCATCGGTTGATGGTTTTCGAGCTACATGGTCAGCCTTAGCCATCATTACCGATCCATTGGGATATGTCAGTTATTCTGTTTCTTCTGCGGGTATCCTGTAAAGTATGAATTAGTTTTCACAGCAGCGTAAGTTATATTTAACAAGCAGTTTACACAAACTTTTTTAATTTTAGTGTCCACTTTTCCAATATCAACAAAATTTCAACGAAGCAAAAAAGAACCGGATATGGGGCAAGATTTTTAACAAATGTGGGACATATGAGACCCATTAAACTTTTTGCGGGACTATCTCATTAATGATTACACCGAAGGACTACAATTACTATTCCGGGACTGCCCACATAATTTGCGACGGTTAAACGCCTTTCTCATACATTCTGTTTGACATTTTATTATAAAGGACTCTGACTTACTTTTAAAAGCATATTTTTAAATAAAATTTTTTTTTAACAATAATTGTGCGTCCTTGCGGCTGTTTGCAAAAAAAAAAAGTAAAAATTGTATTAAATATCGACGATAATCTAGTGACATAGATTCCGCACTCAGAGACTCGATACGCTCTCCATACTTTTCTAATAGATAAACTATTTAATAAATATATTTTAAATATAAACTATTTTCTAATAGAACTTAAACTGTTGATATTTTTTAAAATCTTGAATTTTCGATATATTGATAATTATAAATATATCAATATCGGAGTTTTATATATAAGCTTATTTATCGATATATCGAAAATCCAACATTTAAAAAAATATCAACAGTGTTAGTTTGAACTGATCCGTTGGAATGATCAGTTGAACTGACCGTGTGTGGCGACCATAAGAACTGCGAACGCGCGTCACTTCTTTTTAATTTCAATACTGATAGCATATCCTGGTTTTATTCTACGACTCGGTATTTCTATTCTATTCCTGAATTGGAGACACAATTATTCTAACGATGCATTTGATTTTAGCCCAATAGACATTGACAGCTCACCATCGAATGAAATGTTCAAAAATAATCTTTTCATAAGTAAAAGCTCCACGATACAGGAGAAAATCCTTTGTTTTCTTTTAAAAAAAAAGAAAAGCTGACTCAAAAGAACTACCGTTTCCGTAACAGCCTTTTAAAGTCCACTAATGAACATAGGCCTCTCCCATAGATTGCGTCATAGGGGCAATCTATGGAAGATATTTGCCATAGTCGCCACGCTTGGCAAGCTGGTTGGCAAAGGCAGTTTTCATTTTTATTTTTGGTCGTTATTAGTAAGACGATGCTGTCTATATCTTGATTTCTTTCCTTAAAATAACTAAGAGGAATGAAATAATTTCATATTCTGAAGTCGGTGTTGAAACTGTGTATAGTAGGATTAAATTCCTGACTTCAGAGTTAGAAATTATTTATGTATTTTTAGTTCCTTGTGGCTTTTACTTTTAATTAAAAGTTTATTGATGATAAAATTTTATACTCTCTTAGGAGTGCAATTTTTTCTCCAAATGAGACTACCCTGAATTATAACTTGTTTTATGAAAAATATTTTTATCAAAATCAGTTTGCAATTGATTAACGTAGCAAGTGACATACACACAAAACTTATACAGTAGAATTGTGAACCTAAAAAAAGTTACGAACGTTAGTAACGTTAAAAAGTGTTTAAAGCAAAATGGTTCTCCCAGTACTTTGTTATCAGTAAAAATTGTCCACGATTCTAATCACTCGCTACACAAAAGGCAACAGCATTATGCTGCTATTTTTCGTTGGTATTGGGTGCAAGCGCGGTCCTTAACTGACCGAGTCGACACATTCTAATAAGTAAATGGAAGGCAGCCAAACCATGTTGAAAACGCAAATAAAGTCGTTAGTAAGTTAAATTCCAAAGAGCATGACAAATCTAATTCAAGGGTTTTTGTAACATAACTGTTATATATTGTGACAAATATTGTACTCCTCTTATTTCTGTAAGAGTTTAAGGAGGGAAAAGTCCATCGCGCTGCTTCAACGTGTGTTGTTGAATTTCTTAATGGTTCGTGTAAATATAATTACAAAAAATACTTACTAAATATTCAAAAGTCAATTTATTGCAAAATATAAACTGTATTCTATGTACTACTATTTCTATTCGAATTAAAATCTATTCAATTTATTTATTTATATTTAAATTATTTAATTAATTGCTACTTTTATTATATTTTATTTATAATGTATGTGTAATGTTATAAATGTCTGCGCGCATTTAACTTAACATTCTATAGAAATGAATACTGTAACGTTTATTTTTGTAAAATTTTTATTGACACTCACGGAAGATCAACGTCAAGCCGATACTGAGTTGGGTGCTGTTTAGTAACTATTTAAAATGGTAAAATTTGCTACTGTTGTATGTAAGCAAATTGCTATACTTAATGTATTACTAAATAAACTTATTTTCCTATTATATATATATATATATATATATATATATATATATATATATATATATATATTTCGGATATACGGGCTTCAAATGAGAGTCAAGTATTTAAATATTCATTTAAATCTTGCTGGTGAATAATAAAATTACACTTCCTAGTCTTCAGCAGTAGTGTGGTACAGGGTTACTGGCAAATCAAATATTTACTATTGTTTCGATTTTCTCAATTTTTTAAATTATTATTTTAATAAACAGAAGTGAATAAGGAACTCATTGAAGAGACTTATGAAGTATTTTGTAAACGATTGTAAAAATTGGTTTGGAGAAGTAAGAGAATACATCACCACATTTTCCCGTGGATTTCGTAAGAGGTAACAATAGGTAAAGCCTCAATAGCCTCAGAAACACCCCATAGCCTCCGCCAGATGGCGGTATGCCATCAAATATATTTTAGATAAAGTACTAAGACCGGCAACGGGCTTTAAAATTGCTTAACATCTTGTTCTGTAACAGTCAATCCTTCACCACAACGTAGCGATTATGGATGGCACACACGATCCACTTTACCGTCAGTAGTTATGTTGTAAATTTTTTTTTTATTTACAACGTAAAACGTTAAATTGGCATGCTCTGATCACGAATCTGCGGTTCATCTTTGCGTAGGGTGCACGGTTCCGGAGATGTGCAGATCAATTAATTCTTATCTAATTGATATCCGTTGAAGGCCTCCACCGTCATTAGCGCTCCATTGTTCTTATCTATTTATCTATTGTTCATTGAATACCATCATTATCTATTCTTCCTCAGCGTGGTGCTATTGTATTATACTTTTTTGTTCCTTTATACACTAATCTGACTCATCAATAAAACACATTACCTAATTTTGTTAAAAATTTTATTTACAAAATACAAAATCTTATTACTTATTATCTATAAAATAGGAGTGAAACACCTCATCCACTAAATATCGTTGTACAATGTGTTCCCTGTAAATATACTCGTAAAACTATGCATTGAACATCCCTGAAACT
This sequence comes from Parnassius apollo, assembly GCA_907164705.1. Taxonomy (NCBI): domain Eukaryota; kingdom Metazoa; phylum Arthropoda; class Insecta; order Lepidoptera; family Papilionidae; genus Parnassius; species Parnassius apollo. Next base: position 616,676 of record CAJQZP010001258.1, read on the forward strand.
TATACAGCAAATACATTAAGCAATATTCGCCACAAACTGAAGTCCACTCCTTCTGAATCCTATCAAGATTCCAGTTCCATCTTTTACAATTTCTTTTTAAAAACTCTAGATGATATCGTACAGGTGCTCGTCCGAATGAATCAAAATATTGACCGACGTCATTCGTATCGATATATAAAGCTACCCAATGTGACCCTGGTTTATCATCTATATCCAAATTGCATATTATATACGTTAGTACGTGGGTGTACATGGGCAGTTTATTTGCAGCATAAACATTATTTTCTAGAGTGGGGTGAATCTTTTTCAGATGTTGTTGTACATCTAGTGTATCCATGATATTACTGCTATTAGTAGATTATTACAGTACCAATCTACTCAATGACTAACATTTAGAAATCACTATAATTGATCATTCCTGATCAATTATAGTGATTTCTAAATATTAAATTGCATTCTTTGTGTTATACAAAACGTATTTGAGTCATCAATACACTGAACAAGACACGACACGAAGGACGAAGGAATTCTGAGATAAGCAACAGAATGTGAGATAAGCTTGTTGAGGCATAAAATTATCATCAATTCCACTGCAGAAATTATTTAGATTAGAATTATTACTTACTGGTACTATACAATGTGTCCGGTTTTCGATGTCCGATACTTTAAGGGGTTAAAATATAATTAATTTTATCGACAAATCAGGGATCAATGATTTTTTTTCGCCATCAATAAAAAAATGGCAGCACTTTAAAAAAAATTGCTGGTGAAGCATAGATGCTTGTATTAATTTAACAATATCTACCCAAGTAGAAGACTTTCAAAAACAAAATTGGTCTCAAATGTTAGTTAATAGTGTAGACAATAAATCTAGATTCAAAATATTATTTTTTAATTTTTCAGTATTAGTAAGAAACATTTTTGAAAAAATAAATTAGACAAAAAATTGATGTTGTTTTTCAGATTCTTAGCTTTAAAAAAAAACCATCGTGTTAACCAATTTTTTTTACTTGTTTTTATTATAATACAGGATATTTACTATAACTGAGTTAGATAGTTTAGGAGCTATGATAATTTGAATGTAACTGTTCAAAGTGCCTCTACCCCGATATTAGATAACTAAACACCCATTCCAGTGAGTAAGATAAAATTCTTCAATAATTCAAGGAATCGTAAGCAAGCATAATAGCATCCTTTGTGTGAGTAGGTAAAAAACGCTGTGCACAACAGTGCAAGCGAGACAGAATAACGGCTGTCTCCAGGTAAAAAGGGTGCAGTGTGCGCTTGTGCCGTCGAGCAGTCGTTCCTCGCTCTGCGTTGTGATAACATTCCTGGTTTTATGTAAATCTACTTACTGTACATAATTATTGTTTGTTGTTAGACTTTGTTACCTTTTTTGTTTTGTTGTTGAACTGTTACTTTTTGTTTATTACAATGAACGAGTACTCAAGCCAGCATATCGCTGACATCCATTTCGTGTATGGATTGTGTAACGGGAGTGCAAATAGAGCTGTTGTCGAAAATCAACATTCCAGTTCCATCTTTTACAATTTCTTTTTAAAAACTCTAGATGATATCGTACAGGTGCTCGTCCGAATGAATCAAAATATTGACCGACGTCATTCGTATCGATATATAAAGCTACACAATGTGACCCTGGTTTATCATCTATATCCAAATTGCATATTATATACGTTGGTACGTGTGTGTAAATGGGCAGTTTATTGGCAGCATAAACATTATTTTCTAGAGTGGGGTGAATCTTTTTCAGATGTTGTTGTACATCTAGTGTATCCATGATATTACTGCTATTAGTAGATTATTACAGTACCAATCTACTCAATGACTAACATAGGAATGATCAATTATAGTGATTTCTAAATATTAAATTGCATTCTTTGTGTTATACGAAACGTATTTGAGTCATCAATACACTGAACAAGACACGACACGAAGGACGAAGGAATTCTGAGATAAGCAACAGAATGTGAGATAAACTTGTTGATGCATAAAGTTATCATCAATTCCACTGCAGAAATTCTTTATATTAGAATTATTACTTACTGGTACTATATAAGACCAAGCAACTGCAGTCACTGAGTTAGTGTATGGTCGTTTGACAGCAGTGGATCTATCAATTCTACATTTGTGTTACTTCAACGCATCAAAGGCCATGGATGTAAGTGTTTATTCTATTGTCAAACTTACTTTTCTTTCTGTTATTTTCTTACGTGTGTATGATTTAGTGTTAACAAATTATATTTAAATATTGTGTGTGTATATGATTAAGCCGTGGTAGCTCAGATGGTCAGCGCAATATGTAAATTTCACAGTACGCGACCCGGGTTCGATCCCCGTCGGCACCAATTAAATTGTTAATTGCAATTTTAAGTGCTGATTTACCACGTGCTCAGCGGTGAAGGAAAACATCGTGAGGAAACCTGCATATCTAAGAAAATTTCGAAGGCATGTGAAGTTTGCAAACACGCATTGAGGCAGTGCAGCGAACATTTCCTAGCCCTAAAACCCTCTCAGGAATGAGAGGAGGCCTATGTTCAGCAGTAGACTTTAATAGGCTGTAACTTTAACTTTTTTAACTTTTATGATTAAATGTTAACAAATTGATATTAACATGATAACTGTGTTGTTGCAGAAATCATTGAGCTTTGATGAAAATACCTATAAACAGTATTACTACTCGCCACTCTCCCCTCAAGAAGAGAGTGATGACATCGTCATTAATAATAACACATGCGATGGTGGAAAAAGAAAATCGCAATTGATTGATCATTTTTTTGAAGCTGAATCAAAAATAAAAAAGAGGAAGCTGTTATCATCAACCGTAGCACGAGCCGCTAGAGATGGTGTATCATACATTTCTACTAATTCTGACGACGGAGACCAAGCGACGCATCTCATCAAAATTTAAATGTACGATATGATGAACCTATCCAAGATTCCAACTACTGATCATTGGAAACATGCTTCCGCGAGGATTAAATATTACGTAAAGACTAATAAGGATAGCATCTACGACAACACAAATGCCCTCGTATACAATATTACAAAGACAATAGCAGAAAGTTAAAAAGTTAAAAAATACTTTTTTAACAATGACAGTCATTAGATGATCATTAGTGAATGTGATTCTGTTTACTTAAATTACAGGTAGACAAGAGCAGAAGGAAGAGATGAGTGTGGCATACGTGTACATAACACATCATTGAATAACAAAACTACAACACTGAGTGAAGAAGAAAACGAGAAGAATATGCAGTACTCAAGAGCTGAATATCCATTCTTCAGTTCAAAATCTAGCCGGTTGCTCAGTTTCGAAAACTGGCCTCTCGTTATGCGACAGAAACCTGAAGATCTTGCAGTTTCTTTTATACTGGCCATGCAGACAGTACCAAGTGTTTCCAATGTGGTGGTGGTTTAAAAGATTGGGAAGATGATGATGATCCTTGGCAGCAGCATGTTCAGTGGTTTAGTCAGTGTGCTTATGTAAAATTTAAACTCGAACAGAGTTTTGTATTAGATTAAATAGAATATTTATAAAGAAATAAAAAATAATATATTGCATACAATTTGTTTTATTTAATTTTATAACGTTTCACATAGTTACATACACACAAAATGCATTACACATAACTCATAAAATCTAACACACAACACATATTATAACCTTAACTACTATAGTCTACAGTAACATTTCTGTTTTTATATATCTCAATAATATTATCAAATTCAGCATAAACTATACAGTTAATTGTTTGTATTAGTGAGGATTCAAATCGTACTTTTAATCTTACACTACCATGCTTTATGAGATTCCAATGAGCTGATGAGTTGGCTGATAAATCAGGAGTTAAGTCAAATGCCAATAGACAGTAACCTTTGGCATACTGTTCACAAGAGATTCCATTTCCTTCAATAAGAAAGTGAATACCAGTTCCCGAGAATAGAGTATGATATGCTGATGTAAATATGCTATTATTAAAAGATGGTTGCAAAACTTTTGAAGGTATTTGTTGACCATCAATATATAAGCTGAAGGAATTAATACCATAGTTTTCAAAGTTAAATGGATTTAGTAAGGGAACCATTAAATGCAGAATTGTTCACAAATCCAATTATACATCTTTTGAGTACCTGTCCTAAAAATATATTATCAAGAGTTTTTCCATGAACACCCGATGGAATTGTTAAAACTTTTACTTCAGCTCGAGTAATAGGATATTTAGCAGTGGTAGAAGCTAAAACTTTTTGATGTGCGCGTAATACACTTGGATTAATTCGTGCTCGTCGAACAATAAGAGTTTCGTCCGTAATGCAAACTTTAAACTTTACATTGTTTGACCCAGCAATTAAATTAAAGCTCTCTCTTGATCGAACCAATTTAACACTCATTTCAACACCATTAATTAAAAATTTATCTTGGTTGAAAATGTCACCGTGAAGATTACCAATCATTTCTATTTCCTTACTTTCACTAATCAATTCCTCCGAATCCATTTTTCCTGCTGTATCATCATACCAAAGACTACAAGTAAGATGAGATTGTTTAGCAGCAGGATCATAGTTTAAAAGGATTTCCATGTATGCTCGATATGCATAGGTATTATTAGCTGGTGATACAAGTTTTTGGTTTAAATAAACATCCAGTTGATTAAAAAGTGAATGCAGCCAATTATTTACAGGTGCTACTATTGTAGTAGATATCAAGTTAGCTGAATCTTGATTTAATGTGTTGCCTTTATGTGGAGTAATGTATGAGACAAATCTATGTAGTCATCGCCTGTCCCAGGAACTTGAAACTCTATAGGTCCATCATCACCAAGAGATGAAATTGGTTTATAATGAATCCACAATCCATTTTCAATGCTAGTTTGTGTAGACGGTAGTGCAAACAAATCCAATTCTGACTTAACGCACTCGCAAGAATGATTATGAAGGAAAGACATATTTAATTTGAAAATATATCTTTGATATTTTTTGGTTTTAGACCAAGTTTTTTTCGCAGCTTTCACTTTAGCAGTTAATGGTGGAATGAACGAGGTTTATCGTTTTCTTTTAGTTTTATACCCAGTTCCCGTCATCTTAAATTGATCAATTTTCTCATCAGTCTTTCGTTTTAAATTCATAGTAACTTGCTTTAGACGATCTTTTATTGAGGCTTTCATAGGACGCGCTTGATTCGCCACATTCGATAAAAGTCCTACTCCAGCGCTTAATGCCTCGACTGTACTAATCACTCGAGCACCACTTGAAAGTAAAGGTAAAACTGATCTAAATATCTAATAGTATGGTGAACCCTTATAAATTACTTCAACTCCTGACCCAGCTTGATGTGTATAATAATTTTCGTATGGACATTTATGATGATCACGAAGAGAATTCATTATTATAATTTTCGGAAGTGTAGTTTAATACACACGGTTCCAAAGTGGAATGGTATTTTTTGTCCTGTGTTCGATCTTATAACTATTTCCAGCGTATCGAACTATCTTCGCATAACAGGTAAGTACTGAGGTTGAGAGAAAACGTGCATTTTATTTGCACCATAAATGTATTTTGTAGGATCTAATGAAATGACTCTTAGTAAAGGAGTCATAACATCACCCACAATCTGAGGATCGATAATGTCGCAATATAGAAAGAGTTGAGATGGTAACCCTAAGTGTAAATTAGCAGGACACTTTCCAAAATTTCTCTCTAGGAGATTTTTATTTGGTACACAACCTAGTTGTAAACTTAATTTGGGTGATAATGTTACGGATGTTATATTTTTATCCAAAACAGAAATAGACACAAATTTTGTTATTTCATCATAGTGAAATTTCAAGTTCTCTCCAATACCATTTAACACTCTTAAAATATGCTCAACGTTATCATAGTTGGTAGCTGGAATATGTTTTTTGTAGTACACTATGGATGGTTTATCTTCATAAGGCATTAACATAGATTTTCTAATGTATATAACATTTTCATGATCTTGAACAGTAAACATGGTACATGGATATGAAACTCGACAACTCCAATCGACCATTCACCTTCTAACTTAATAGCTTTCGGTAATTTCGTTAAAAATTTTGTGGTCTTGTTATCAGGAAAGTATTCCATTTAACTATTGCTCAGCAAAGTTAAATAAAAACTTTCTTTATTCATATTTCTTTTAAACTAGAAGCTAAAATCCAACTGTTGAATTTATCTGGATAACCTTTCCACTTCACTAATACTTCTTTTCTGTTACCTGAGTAACGAGTGTCAATTATTTTATCTATTTTATATTGTGAGGTGGGGTTGTAAGTGATTTTCTGTAATTCTCTTCCATAAAAAGTACCAACTATTGGTTCATTTTGTAAATCTGTTATTGTATAAACAACCCATGGAGATCTATCAATTATTGAAGATATAATAAATATTTCATCACTCCAATTTGATTCATATCCTTTTTGGAAAACATGTTTATATTCAGTTATTCGAACATAATCACCCACATTGAAATTTGGTTTAGGATTTTCTAAAGAAAGTTTGACCGTCTATCATAAAGATTATTCCAAACTGTCATAATATTGTTGGAATTTATATCACATGGGCACATCTTAATACTAGAGAGAAATCTGTGATTATAAGAGTATATTTAATCTTGTAAAACATCTATATATCTATAAGTATTATTATGAGTGAAATAACGCCACATTTTCATTTTTAGTGTTCTTTAAAATCGTTAAACAATACTGGCCTTAATGTAAGGATTATTAGTGGTATAGTAATTAATCTTTTTGAATTTAAAGTATTTTTGTACATCTTTTGAAACAAATTATGTACCTTTTTCAGATTGTATGTGAGTAGGTGTTAAATTACTTTCAGTAAATATACTTTCAAAACATTCTTTAGTTGTTTCTGAGTTTTTCTTTTTCATTGGTCTTGCAAAAGCATATTTACTAAATACATCAATAACACAAAGTATATACTTGAAACCATCATTATATTGAGAATAAGTTCGCATATCACTTAAATCAGCTTGCAACAGTTCATTAATATTTGATAGAATGTACCTATTACGCGGGAATTTTTATCGAATGGGTTTATGTAATGTGTATGTTTCTTGTGATTTTAACCATTCCTTTACTTGCTTTTTATTCATTTTACCCTTCATGGCTTTTGATAATTTATCAATACTACCAAAACCAGGGGATTAGATGGATCATAATAAATCCTGTTAATTTCTTCTAGTACGGGGTCCATTTTTCCCACTCAAGCCTTTTACGTATTTTAGTTGTAGACTTTTTATCTCTACTGCTCGGTGTAGAAAACTCTTGAAATTCAATCTCAGAGGGTTTGTTCAGATCTTTTGCATGAAGTTGGTTAATAAACTCACATCTCTTTGGATTTCCAATATAAGTAAGTGGTACTTTAATATCTTTTAATGCTTCAGCAAATCTATCCCACCCTACTAGATCACTTCTTTTTAAGGGTCTTAGTGAATCATTTATTAAATCAATAATATTACTTCCAGGAATTTTTTCATTATCAATTATGACTGTACCTTCATTATCCCAATTTATTTTACTTTTACTTGTTTCAATTAAGTTTAATAATAACTGTCCTTTTTTATTATAAGTTTTTGGTATTAAACTGAGTATTTGAGCTGGTGTGTCATGTCATGTTCATTAGATGTATCAGAATAACGAATGCATGAATGAATGAATATACTTTATTGCACACCACAAACAAATTTACAAAGAACATAAATTGGTAATCTGAGTGGTTGACGATCCTCTTCGGTAAAACGTAGGTATCTTTGCAGTGTTTGTAAATATAACATCCATTTCTTTCGGTCTTCCGTCTTACTATTCATAATATTTTGCATTTCAATATCTAATCGAGATAAACTACTATTAACCTTATTTTCTTGTTTTAATTTTTCAATCAATCCAGGTTCGATAAGTATCATTTTCTTTGCATTTTCCATGTTAACTGGCTAGTCCACTCACTAATCCACTCAATATTGCACCTAATATTATTGGTAGGAAAGCCCCTCCTTTTTGTATAATTATATTTTTTCTTAGTTTATGTTTAACGCACTAGTTGACGGAGTATATTTTTATGTTTATTAAATTTTTGTTTATCTTGATCTTTAAGAGGCACTTTTCCTTGTAAAACGTTATGAATACACTCACAAATACAGTTAATTTCTTCTTCATCACACGTTTTAAGTAATGCTCTTTGATATTTTGGTTTAAGCGTATGCAAAGCGTTTAGCAAAAGTTTATGCGTTGTGAGTCGACGATTCACCATTTAGCAACGATTTGAAATGTTTGATTCTTGGTGTATTTAAACTCTTTTGTGGGGACGTAGACTGTACAGAAACCATTAAATGGGAAGACATTTGTCTTGATACGACAAAAACATTGGTATTCTGTTTTAAATCTACCATTAAATATCCATGCGCCTCTAGAGTTGCATCCCTGTAGGCATCTTCAATGAATTTTGGGTTATCTGGTGAGACTTGTCGCGCTAAATATCTTATTTGAGTTTTATCTCGAGGGTTTTTAAAATATATTATATAACTTGAGTTTAAGGATATGTCTCTTTGCCCTTTACCCTGATGAAATAAATTTTGTGTTAAATAAAATACACTAAGATTCCTGTGATGACTACCTTTTGTATATATATCCACAATTCTTCCATCGGACTCTCTCATTAGATCATCAATAATAACAAGATGTGGTTTTTCACCATCAAACATATTAACATTTGGAATTCCTTGATGGTAGTTAACATTTGGTAAATTATATAAAGGTTGCATTTCATCAAAGCACCATGTGATCTGATTAAAAGCACAATTACATATTTCTGTAACTGATTTTATGAAATTTGTTACAAAATTTGACTTCCCACATCCACTTGGTCCTGCCACAATAGCAGTAAACGGATGGATAAAGTGAAATATTACACACGTCTGAAGTTCTAAGGGGTGAAAAAAAATTAAAGTGGTGGTGTAAACAATTAATATATATTGCAAAAATTATATAAAGCAGAATGATCTATAGTAGAGTATACTATTTCTAACACAATTAGTACATCATAATTTTACAATCAACTCAACCTCAAATAAATACACACACACGCAAATATAAATAACAATTAACTTAAATTATTTACAATAAAACAACGATTAAATATGTAATAAACTCTACCTCATATTATACTATTATCATTATTTTACAATCAATACAAATTTTATTTACATGCAGACATAAAATTAAAAACTATCAACACTTAGCGCAGTTTATAATGATCCCAAGCTAATTAATGTTTCAATATTATTATCTAAATATATGCCTCTTCGTGTCATTATATGATAAACCAATCTTATTTAATTTTTGTGTAAAAATTGTGTGTTTAATTGATTTAAATCTAAGCATACTATAATATTGCACTTTTTTATTAAATAGAGAAGACTTATAACGTCATCTTTTTAGTGATACATTTATTTACCCCTTTTGCCTTGGCTATAGTCTTATTCTCTAAGTTAAAATGGTACATTTTGGATCGTAAACCCACAAATTCTTTCATGATTTTACCATTATTTTCATCTTTAAAAAAACCTAATTTCTTTTTATTTAATTTTGGATATTCTAAAATATTATTTGTATCATAAGCTGAGGTATCAAAGTATGATGAAAGGTCAGGTTTTATATCAGAGTAAAAATCATCTGTAAATATATGATATATACTATCCGTATCTGTATACAATATTTTGATTTTACTAAACTTTTTAACCATATAGTTATTACCATACCATACCATATAGTAGGACATTGAACATGATCTTTGTTTTGTCCATGTTCATCTTAAGACCTATCCGTTGGGAGGCACTATTGAGGTCATTGAGCATAGTGCTTAAGTCCTCCAGCGATTCTGCCATAAGGACTATATCGTCGGCAAATCGAAGGTGAGTGATGTACTCGCCATTGATGTCAATACCGTATCCTTTCCAGTCCAGTAGCTTGAAAACGTCTTCCAATGCAGCGGTGAAGAGTTTCGGGGATATAACGTCACCCTGTCTTACACCTCTCCGCAGTTGGATAGGTTTCGAGCTCTGGTTCTGTACTCGGATAGCCATCGTAGCCCTACTGTACAAACACTTCAGCACTTCGATATACCGACAGTCAATTTGGCACCGCTGAAGGGACTGTAGCACCGCCCAAATTTCGACGGAATCAAAGGCTTTCTCATAGTCCACATACGCCAGGCAAAGTGGCAGATTGTACTCTTCAGTCTTCTGTACAATCTGCCGCAGGGTATGTATGTGGTCTATGGTACTGAAGCCTTTTCGGAAACCGGCTTGTTCGGGAGGCTGGAAGTCGTCAAGTCTGCGTGCGAGACGATTCGTAATGACTCTCGAAAACAGCACGTAGACGCGGCTCAGAAGGGAAATCGGTCTGTAGTTCTTTAAGAGAGCGTTGTCGCCTTTCTTAAAGAACAAGACCACCGCACTTCTGCTCCACGCCTCTGGAGTAGTGCCACCATGGAGGACGGAATTGAAGAGCTTCTAAAGGACTTCAAGTACCGGTGTTCCACCCGCTTTCAGAAGCTCCGCTGTAATTCCATCCTCGCCTGGGGCCCTGCCGTTTTCAAGGTGCTGGAGAGCCATTCTAATCTCGCTTAGACTGACGTCCGGGATATCATCGGAATAGTGTCGGATAAGACTTGCTCTTGGATCGTTACTCACACTTGCGTGTGGCTCCAGCGATGATGTGTACAGCTGCCCATAGAACCTCTCAATCTCACTCAAAATCTCAGGTGTCCCGGAAACGATGTTGCCACACTCAGTCTTCAGCCTTGACAGTTGGCTCTTTCTGGCAGACAGATCTCTGGCAAAGACTTTGGAGCCCTGGTTCCGCTCGATCGCTTCTTTAATACGAGAAGTATTAAAGTTGCGTAAGTCTCGCCGTATGCATTTGGAGATCTGTCTGTTCAGTTGCCTGTATGCTGTCAAATCTGTTGACGATTGCAGCCTCATCTCCCGTCTAACAGCCATGAGATTAAGAGTGTGATCGGAGAGTTTTTGTGTTCTTCTGCGGCGGGTCTTGCAGAACTTAGCTCCGACCGCATGAACAGTTTCCACGAGCTTGTCGTTCATATCGTCCACTGCATTGCAATCTTCTAGGCACTGGAAGCGGTTACGTAACTCGAGCTGAAAGGTTTCGGGATTCTGGATTAGAGCACGAGGGGGACGGAGCGTTGACTTCATTAGACGAGACCTCTCCAACTTAACGTTTAGGTTCAGTGTGCCTCTAACCATTCGGTGATCGCTGCCAGTTTTCACCCTTGCGATCACTGAGACATCACTGAACAGTTGGCGTCTGGTCGTCATAATGAAGTCAATCTCATTTTTTGTCGAACCGTCGGGGCTCGACCAGGTCCACTTCCTGTGGGGCCGCTTCTGGAAGAAAGAGTTCATCATAAAGAGTCCCTCTTTCTCCATAAAGTCGGCCAGCTGCTGGCCCCTTCGGTTCCGTTGCCCTACTCCAAATTTCCCTACCTTCAGCTCACCGCTTTCTCTTGTGCCCAGTTTTGCGTTGAAGTCTCCCATCAACACCGTGTAGTAGGTTTTGGAGGAATGCATGGCTCTGGAAATATCCTCATACATTTCCTCCACCTCCTCATCGGGATGTGCCGAGGTTGGTGCGTAAACCTGAATGACCTTCAGCGAATACCGTTTGGTGATTCTGAGTATCAGGTACGCGACCCTCGTCGACACACTCCCAATCTTTACAATGTTGTTGACGAGAGATTTGTGGACGATAAATCCGACACCTCCTTGGGACAGATGGTCGCCCTCCCGGTGATAGAACAAGTTGCCGGACTCGAGGATTGCCGTGTCCTCCCCCCTCTCTTCGGACCTCGGATAATCCAATAATATGCCAGCGCAACTTGTCTACCTCTTCTTCCAGCTCCAGTATCTTCTCGTCAGTCCTCAGGGTGCGTGCGTTATATGTTGCCAGGTCGAGTCGTCGTAGGTGGCAACCGAACCTCCACCGGAGATTCTTAGCACCCCCTGCCCCGCCGTTACCATGGTCGCCACCGTAGCCAGGAATAGCGGGGCCGCCGGGGACTGGGGGCCGTCTGTTTGTGTATTTATTCATTGGGGGTTATTTGCCATAGTTGCCACGCTTGGCGAGCGGGTTGGCAACCGCAGTTTTTTATTACGTCACAGTTGTCATCAGGAAGACGCTGCTGCCCATCTCCTGCCTGTCTCCCTCTGTCGCCTCTTACGACACCCACGGGAAGATATGGGGTAGTGGATATTCTTAACCGCCACTACACGGCATCCCAGTCCCATCGCCACTGGTTCTCCCAGTGTGTAACTAATTTTATGTTAACCTTTTTTTAATATTCTCCGTAGTCTTACCGAAGACTGAATTATTCATTAATTTATAAAAATCTTTTTCGACATCTGATTTTGCTAACGTTCTTAATTTTGTGTTTAGATCTATGCACATCTTCAACCAGGGAGACTTTTTAAATTTTAAACCTCTATGAATTTTAGTTAATTTTACCCCCATTTCTATGCACTGCTTTAAATTTCTGTAATGAATTACATATTTATCTTTATTATTTAAATTTGGAACTAATTTATTTTCATTAATATTTCCTGCACAAATGTTTTCGGGGCATAAAGGAAAGTCCGAATGTAAATCATGAAGTTCATCTGGATATTCCAAATCAACTTCTAAAATAAAACCGAAGTTCGATGTCTCAGACATATTAAATTCTGTATTCGGATTTACCCATTCGAATCCACCAGTAGGAAGACATTGAGACATAGCCCAACCATATTAATTGTTGGCATCAAAATATGTGATATATGAATTTGGTTTCCCTGCATCATAATCCCCCATGTATTTGTTATTAGCTCTAGCATAATGATTACTACATTGAGATACACCACCCCTGATACCTGATCTAAAAATGCAATTTTCTCATAATCTGTTAAAAGTTCTAATTCTATTTTTGTATATTTTAACAATGCATCCCAACTTAAACCGGGTGCTGTGTAATAATGGGCAGGGTCTAAATCATAAGTATTAATACATAAATTTCTAAAGTTTTCAAATACATCGGATAAAAGTAAAACGTCTGTTTTTAAATACAGGTTTGAATAATCTAGCATATTACAACACCAAAAATGTTCCCAAAGATCTTTAGCATGATTGTAATCATCATTTGAAATATGGGAATCTGTGAGCGAGCTATAAAAATTTTTTTGTTCGGGGGAGCGATGTTAGGCTTAAACTATCATAATTAGTCACAAGTTCATATGGATAAATGCCTTTCCGTTTTAAACGAAAGAAATCTTCATCATTAGGATAATTTCTACGTAATTCTTAAAATTGATCATTACTGAGATTTTTGGCCAATTCTTCTAATTTACGTGATAAAAACTTAAATGAATCTATGAATCTCAATATAATTTCGTGGTTATTCATTTTTAATTTTTTGGAAAAGGATATATATTTTTCTTTATTTTGAGGGATAACTTCGACTTCACCATCACAAAAGTTTAACGCGTGAACAATAAAATGAGCATCATAGTGACTAAGGTTGTGTAAAAATATTGGTATATAACGAGGTGTTCTGAACTTCGCTGCTGCATGATTCATGAGCAACACCTATAAAATTACCGGTGTACCAATCAAAATCATAAAAATGTTCTGCTAACTCCATATTATTTACACAGGCATTTAATCTTCATCTTCAGGAGTGACATTGCTCGGATAGAATCTTTTATTCTTATAAGCTACTGTCTCGTTTATAACACTCATATCATTTAAAAATATATATTAAGAATCGCTTGCGCTTTTAACATATGACGAATTACGCTGATTAAATTGGCGGTGGCTACGTGCCCTCCAAAATAAGTGCTCGTATTGTTAGGAAATACGAGTAGCTATGTCCTATTCCATCAATTGAAGATAGAGATACCAATACAATAATTTTTAACTGTAAGAATTACTGTTTCTTATTGCTCTGTGTAATTGATTTCGTTACCGTAACATTCTTATAGTTTATATTTATAACAATGTATCATATATTAAAGATCCTTCCTAGAACTATATGTGGTAGAGCTACCCTGCACCTATATTATATATTGGTTTTAGTTTGAATGAGTCGGCTCGACCGGGTTGTCACCTCTAAGGACTAAGATGGAAAATGCCTCACTGCTTGTAATTATATGGACTGTTAAAACCATTCAAAACGTAACACAGCTGTGCAGGCATTGTCAGTTAGTGGCAGAAATCGACAAGCGAATGGCACCTACTTTTGTGGACTCCTAGACAAAAAAATGTCTATCAAATAGTAGTTTTGATAATTATATTTTCAGATTTTGAATATATAATTTAGTAAGAAAATTATTACATATTTCCTGGACCTTTTCTGCACCAAAATCCTATCAGAAACGAAAGATCTCGTTTATCGATCACAATAAAAGTAAATTCTTACAAGGTATCCATTTCATTAATCTCATTTGTATTGTAAAGTTGCAAAGTTTTGCCATTTCCTCATACATATGAAGTCATTCGCATGGTTTGTGTGCAAACTTAGATGACGGTTTCAAGTTTATTTTTGTTGATGTTGATTGATACAATAGTTTCATATCAGAATTCACGAATTAACGACGTTGATTGCTGTTAATTGCTTCGAAATCGGTTAATGCGTCGAAGCGAAATCGATGGCGATTATAACTTTTGAATTCAAAGTCTTATTGTCATGTTTGATCAGCTGGTGATCTTTTAGTCTACCTAACTCAGAGATGGGTGAAGGCATTAGGGTCCAAGGGGAAGGCATTGGCCATTAGTTTGGACATACGAAGGCCTTCGAGTTTGGCACAAAGCAATTCTTTCGAAGCTCCCTTCCTATGGGTTTCCCGAGAAATTGTGCAATTGGATCACCAGCTTTGTTGCAGATCGGAGCATCAAGGTCGTTGTAGACGGTGCAAGCTCCGATTACAAGCCTATTAATGCTGGTATTCCACAAGGTTGCGTGCTACCACCAACGCTGTTTCTTCTGCATATCAATAATATGGTGGAAACCCGTAATATTCATTGCTATGCAGATGACAGCACTGGTGATGCTCTGTACACCGGCCGTTCCAATATTCCGAGTACCGGGACAAACTTGTGTCTAAAGTCGAATCTTTGCTAAGCACAGTCTCGGATTGGGGGCGACTAAATCTAGTCCAGTTTAACACTCAGAAGAAGACACAAGTTTGCGCGTTACCCGCTAAAAAGAACCCCTTTATCGTATCTCCTCAGTTTCAAGGCACTCCCCTTGTTGCCTCAGCCAGTATTGGAATCCTCGCGTTCAACATATTGAGTGACATGCAGTTTCGTGGTCACTTGGAAGAGAAGGCCAAATTGGCCTCTAAAAAAGCTTGGCGTGCTCAGCAGAGCGGGACAGTGTTTCATGCCGGCACACCACCTGAAACTTTACCAGGCGCAGGTTTGGCCACACATGGAATACTGTTCCCATCTCTGGGCTGTGGCTCCCCAGTACCAGCTCCTTCCACTTGACCGCATCCAGCGCAGAGCGGCTCGAATCATCGACGACCAAGTGCTTTCCGATCGGCTCGATTCACTGGCGCTGCGAAGAGATGTTGCATCTCTTTGCATTTTCTTTCGCATATACCACCCAGCTGCCAAATTTCGTGAAAGCACTACGCGGCAAACGTCCCGATACCATCCACACCATCTGCATGCTTGGTGGGCCACCACTGTACGTTTCACAAGGAGTTTTCTTCCACGTACGACCTCTCTGTAGAATAGTTTACCACCGGCGATTTTTCTGGACCG
This sequence comes from Parnassius apollo, assembly GCA_907164705.1. Lineage (NCBI taxonomy): Eukaryota > Metazoa > Arthropoda > Insecta > Lepidoptera > Papilionidae > Parnassius > Parnassius apollo. The sequence continues at coordinate 632,545 of CAJQZP010001258.1, forward strand.
ATTCGACCTGGGAACAATCAAGAAAAGAGCTTGCTCCCTTCTAAAGGGCCGGCAACGCACCTGCAATTCCCCTAATATTGCGGTTGATCATGCGCGGCGGTAGTCACTTAACATCAGGTGAGCTGCATACTCATTTGCCCCCTCTACTATTAAAAAAATTTGAAATTTACCCTACCCCAAAACATCTTAAGTATCTAAAGAATAGAAAATCACAGAAGTATTTACCATCGCTAACTTCAGACTGTTTTATAATAACAGACCTGATCGGGCATTGCCTATGGATTTGATCATTATAACGGTGTCGGTACCACTGTATATTTTGAACTTTCGGGACCGTGCCAACTGTGGACGTTTTTATATCATAGCTCAAATTTAAAAAATAATGCAGGTGGATTAAAAGAAATCAATTAGATATTATCTATGTAAATTAGTATATGATGTTGTTTTAATCTGCAGAATGATAATTACAAGTTTACAAGGTTACAAATTTATGCCGCTGGAGAAACTACCATAAATGTTCTTCATCGCACTACTTAAGCGTGTATACTGAATGCAAAATAAAGCATAATATGGCATTGGATTTGCAATCATTAAGTGTAGTGATCACGGAAAATGATGTTATGTCGGAAAACAACAAAGATGTTATTATGGTAGTTTCCATTGTTATTACACAAAATTAAGTAAATATCATCATCTTTACAGCCCTTCACAATTCCACTGCTGAAAATCAAGGCACCCTAATAACACAGTTCCGTGCCATCTAAATACATCGACTTCCTGCAAACATTGCCAGGTCGACACTCCACCACTATTTGGTGGTGCAGTGTCGACCTGGCTAAACTACACTTGACTTTCAGGTGCGATTCTTCGAGATACATGCGCCGGCCATTACCACTGCGATCTCTCTCGTTCTGCAACTGGTATTCTCATTATGAAGTCTAATTCGCAGAGAAACTCTAAGTATAGATCTTTGCATAGTTCGCTGAATGATCTCGAGCTTACTACCAGCTGTGAAAGAACAATTCCGTCAGGGAGCAACGTTAAACTTTATTCATTTTTTATAAAACAAAACAAAAGCTTACAAAAGCCTCATAAAAGTTCGATGTTAACATTTTAAGTATGATTTAATAATACAAACGGAAGCCGCCTTTCGACGACCAATTCACTTTTCCTGTTGTCGGAGTAAGGAAGTGGATTTTATCTTCCTCATGACCTAATATTATTGCTTTTTAAAGACCTCTAAAACGCTTTTATCTCTCTACTTTTGTCCGAAACATGTAAAATCATTTATATATAATTTAGAAAACAAAAATGAGGCTTACTTTTACGGCCGGATTGCCCTTACTGTTTACCGATATTTAATTTTACTTTTTTATCAGAAATATAAATATAAAAAAAGTAATAATGTGTTGTTTAATTATTAGGCGTCCAAAATCCGTTCGATATACACCATCTTAGGTCGCGACACTATTGATTCTGATGATCAACCTGACCTTTGGCCAAGGGAGAAGCAAGACTTAAATAGAATTTTACTAAGAGCTGGGACTCCTTTTCTGTCTAGGAGTCAATCTGGATAGGTTCCACCCACTTACCTACTTCTGCTGTCAAATGGCAGTGCTTGCACTGGTGTGGTATAGAAAGCTATTAAGTATAGGTTGTGAGACATTCCATTGTAGCTATCATTTTTTTGAAGTTGGTTTTAGGTTACTGGTCCATGGACTGCAGCAACCACTTGGCATCAGATGGATGTTTAGTTGGTGAATCTATTTATTTTTATAAAGCTTAAACAAACTGTTGGACAAAGGCCTTTTTTAAGCTGAGAGATAGTTTGTTACTCGATATCTCAATTGTAACTAGGAAGCTAGAAGAAAATAACATGCCTCAAGAATATGCAATACTACTTGAACATTGCCTCACATCTGGCTATCTATTGTGGAAGGAGGAGTTCTACAAGCAAGTAGATGGTGTGGCGATGGGCTCACCTGTGTCTCCCATAGTCGCCGACATATTCATGGAGGACTTTGAGGAGAAAGCCCTTCTTACTGCTCCTGTAAATCCAAGGTTCTACAAGCGGTACGTAGACGACACTTTCACAATTTTACCATCTGACAAAGTAACTGCATTTTTAGACCACCTTAACTCCATAAACTCTAAAATACAATTCACAATGGAGTTAGAGGCAAATAATTCTTTAGCTTTCCTAGATGTTTTAGTCATCTGAAATCCTGATAACACTATTGGTCACACTGTGTATAGGAAAAAGACCCATACCAACCGATATTTAAATGGTGAATCTCACCATCATCCTTCACAGTTAGCTACCGTGGGTAAATCTTTGTTTCAGAGAGCACGAGGGATCTGTGACAGAAAACATCTGGCCACAGAGCTTCAGCACGTCAAGCAAGTATTGCAAGACAACAAGCTTCGGGTCCCGCGCCTACGTCACAGTGAACGAGTGAAGCCGGCCACAGTCGAGCGCGCGCCTGCTCTACTACCATATGTTAGAGGAGTCACGGACAAGATTGGCTACATCTTGAAGCGAGCGTCCATTAAGACATACTACAAGCCGCTGAAGAAGATTAGTCAATTTTTACCATCCATCAAATGTAATATTCGTCTACAAGATGCAGGTGTGTACAAGCTAGATTGTGAATGTGTTCTCTCTTACATAGGTCAAACAAAGAGATCTATAAAAACCCGCGTGAAGGAACATATAGCTGATGTGAAGCACTGACGCTCCGGGAAGTCTGCAGTCTGCGAACATGTTCAAGATCGTCCCCACCATTACATTAGATTTGATAAACCACAAATTCTCGCAAAAGAACACCGATTCCTACCAAGGATGATACGCGAGGCTATTGAAATTAAAAAAACATCCAAATTTCAATAGAGAAGATGGTTGGGTGCTACCATCTGCTTGGGATCCTATAATTAACAAAATTAAACCCAAACCCAAGCATACCACTGCAAGACTTCATGATACTATAAGCTCGTTTTGCGTAAATCGGACCAAAAATTAATATTAAAAAACTGAAGGTAGCCGGACTAACTATGACATTGTGACGTCAAACATCTCAGTCCCCCCCGTGACCATGGGCGCTGTAAAGCACCCGAAACGTCGGGATAATAATAAAAATAAATTAAAGTAATTAAACGCGATAAAATCCGTAAATAATAGTTTTATTCAACTATTTTAATCCTAATGTAATATTGAAAGCGTTTACTTATTGCTGTAGATTTTATATTATATTTTATTTATGACGACTGTACAATACAAACGAATCACTGCGGTTTATGTGCTGTTATTGTGTTTAATAATTAAATAAAACACCTTAACAAAATTCTTACAAAAGAAGATAAAATAGAAAATAGGTGATTTAATAAATCTATAGACAGAAATAAAACGCATTATTGAGAATATAATAGTTTTAATTTTTACGTTTTGACGTTTAAGCTAAATCGCACAGTACTGGTATTCACAGAAATCCCCGGCTGTGACCGATAAGACCGGGTGGGCTCACGTCGCGATTGCGCCGGGCGTAATAACTCAGGCCTCAGTAATCCTCTTATATTGTTTGCTGCTATTGGAGGGATTAACAAAACAGTTGTGCAAAAGAATATTTTTAACAATTTTTAGATAAAATCGACACTCATTTTATTTTCTTTTTACGTTGTCTTTTGCGTGACAGTATCCTAATGGTAAGGTGCGATGAACGAACTCAAAAGATCGTGGGCTCGAATCCGCCATTAGACTACTGTCGTTAACCATGTCTACAAGAATTTTAATTTTACCGAGAGTGGTTAAAGGTAATATTAGTAAAATAGCAATGCTAGAATTTCTTCGAATATAAAATATTTGAAAGGGCATACTAAACTGCGGTGTAGGGGAGATGAACCTCCACAACGGCCAACCTTGACTGCAGCGTGATTATTGATGTAAATTTAATTAAAACGATGGCGAGATACGCGGACCTCACTGATGTACGTCACTAGGAATCAGGGTGGCAATTAGTATATGATAAAGCTATACGAGTATAACTTATGTTTATAACGTAAAATATCGATATAAATAATGTAATTTTTTATCAAATGTATAAAAAATATGTATGTATACTGCCAGCTTGTACCAACTTGTTTGAATTTATTTGAGTTTTTATTACCGTAATACCGTTTGATTAATGATATTAACCTTTTAATTAATGATGCAAAAATGATGCTTATTTAGGTTTTTAACTCATAGACAGTTGTAAAAAGAAAACAAAAACTTTTGCATGGCATGCGGTGAACGCGTGAATTGTGAAAAGATGTACTGTTTAAATTCAAAGCAGAACGCCGTGCCGAAATTGTGAACAGCTTTGCTCTTGACAGCTCTTGCCAATCTTTTCACGTTTCTGGCGTTCCGTGAATAAACGGCCACATATTGCTTGCTACTTTAATATCTTTAAGTTATATAATATTATATATAAGGCGGATAAAGACAGATTAAAAATCGATGTGAAATTACCCTCAAAAATAAATGCAAATCATATACAATTTTAGGAATTCTAAAAGTTTTAGATAATCAATACATAATATAAATAATATTGAAGTGTCTGTCTGCAATTTAGAAATAAGTGGCTTCTATTGGGTTCATAGGCTTGTTTACATGCAGGAATTAAATAACCATTCTTAAAACGTTTGTCTGTCTGTCCGCGGCAATCTTCGGAATACTTGAAACCAATTGTGATAAAACTTTACAAGCAGATAGATTGGCAATGACAGGAAGGATCTAGGCTGTACTTTATCAGATTTTTTAAACACGAAAAATTTATGAAATAAATGATCTTTGAATATCTGAAATCTAAATAACGATACATTAATAGATCCTATCCAGGCGAAGCCGGGGTGGGTCGCTAGTTGGTAATATGTTAGTTTACAGGTTTAAAATCCTAATACATTTATAATTGAATATCTGAAATCCAAATAACGCTACATTAATAGATCCTATCCAGGCGAAGCCGGGGCGGGTCGCTAGTTGGTAATAAGTTAGTTTACAGGTTTAAAATCCTAATCCATTTATAATTGAATATCTGAAATCTAAATAACGCTACATTAATAGATCCTATCCAGGCGAAGCCGGGGCAGGTCGCTAGTTGGTAATAAGTTAGTTTACAGGTTTAAAATCTTAATCCATTTATAATTGAATATCTGAAATCTAAATAACGCTACATTAATAGATCCTACCCAGGCGAAGCCGGGGCGGGTCGCCAGTTGGTAATAAGTTAGTTTACAGGTTTAAAATCCTAATCGATTTATAATTGAATATCTGAAATCTAAATAACGCTACATTAACAGATCCTATCCAGGCGAAGCCGGGGTTGGTCGCTAGTTGGTAATAAGTTAGTTTACAGGTTTAAAATCCTAATCCATTTATAATTCGACTTCGTTGGCCTTCATGTATCGGTCGTAAAGCATCGACTGCGGTAATGTTATCCGGGTTCGAATATCGGATCGGGGATAAAATTATTTAATAGGTTTTTCTGTCAAAATAGTTTTTTTTCCTGACAAATTTTGTTTCTATCGAACTGAGAGTGTGGGAATTAAGAGTGCACTTGCGCAAACACTCGTCTACTTTAACTAAAACAAGCCACCGTGACCAAAATTTGGTCTCATCATCATCATTCATCATTACAGCCCTTCACAAGTCCACTGCTGAACATAGGCCTCCCCTAAGTAACGCCACAAAGCACGGTCCTGAGTCACTTGCATCCATCGACTTCCTGCATGTCTTACCAGGTCGTCACTCCATCTAGCGGGGGGTCGCCCTACACTACGCCTACCGGTACGAGACTGCCACTCGAGAACCTTTCTTCCCCATCGGTTATCGGTTCTTCGAGCCACATGGCCGGCCCATTGCCACTTCAACTTACTAATTCGTTGGGCTATGTCGGTCACTCTGGTTTTACTGCGGATATCGTCATTTCTGAGTCTATCACGCAGAGAAACCCCGAGCATAGCCCTCTCCATAGCTCGCTGAGCGACCTTGAGCGTCCTCATACGGCCAGCAGTGAAGTACCACGTCTCTGATCCGTAAGTCATCACTGGCAACACGCACTGGTTGTACACTTTAGTTTTCAGAGATTGAGGTATATACCTGATGAGAAGATGTGTCGTAATTTCCCGAACGCTGCCCAGCCAAGTTGAATCCGTCGATTGACCTCTCGGTCGAAGTTGGACTTACCTAGTCGGACTATTTGTCCCAGGTAAACGTACTCGTCAACAACTTCGAGCATAGTGCTCCCAACAACTACCGGCATAGGTGTGATATGGACATTGAACATGATCTTTGTTTTGTCCATGTTCATCTTAAGACCTATCCGTTGGGAGACACCATTGAGGTCATTGGGCATAGTGCTAAGGTCCTCCAGCGATTCTGCCATAAGGACTATATCGTCGGCAAATCGAAGGTGAGTGATGTACTCGCCATTGATGTTAATACCGTATCCTTTCCAGTCCAGTAGCTTGAAAACGTCTTCCAACGCAGCGGTGAAGAATTTCGGGGATATAACGTCACCCTGTCTTACACCTCTCTGCAGTTGAATAGGTTTCGAACTCTGGTTCTGTACTCGGATAGCCATCGTAGCCCTAGTGTATAAACACTTCAGCACTTCGATATACCGACAGTCAACTTGTCAACGCTGAAGGGTACTGTAGCATCGCCCAAATTTCGACGGAATCAAAGGCTTTCTTATAGTCCAAATACGCCAGGCAAAGTGGCAGATTGTACTCTTCGGTTTTCTGTACAATCTGCCGCAGGGTATGTATGTGGTCTATGGTACTGAAGCCTTTTCGGAAACCGGCTTGTTCGGGGAAATATCCCCCCATGAACAGCAATGTGATGAGCAAAATTTGGTCTAGAGGACATTATTTCACATTGTATTAAATTATACGTAAAAAAATAGTTTCATTCATCAAATACCATGCTTGGTAGGCAGATGTTGCCCCTGTTGCTGATCTGGATATTCTAAGCCTGGCGTAAATGGGGTGGTTATATCGTCATCTATCGTAAGTCATAAATTTATTTTGGCATTTCTCATATCACAAGATAAAATGGACAGTAAATTCTCTTACGATTACCTACATGCCTGTAATGTATTTTTTTATTTATTTTATTTATTATTCGCAGAATACTAGCGTAAAATAGCAGAGTAATGCTGCTGTGTTTTGTATGATGAGTGTAGAGACCCGAGACCCTTTTTATAATAGAAACGAAGCGTTATATTTTAGCTCCGTGTTTTAAAAGCATCTGCAATTCGTTCAAGAATAAATGTAGATGTCTATGGACCACAGCATCCACTTACCATCAGGTGGACTGTGTATTCGTTTGACATCCTTATTCTATAAAAAAACCTTAGGTAAATAGTTTATTTATGGGTTCAATGGATTCTCAGATAGTCGCTCACGTTATAATAATAAACGTTCCATAACTTACACATTTTATTTTTCCAGACAACAAACAGAATTACTAAAATAAATTTCAATCTGTCAGTTTCGCGCTAAATTCAAAGCGGTGAGATTCGATTAGTGGAGCTTGTGTCACGAGGCTTTTCATAACCGAAAAAATGAGTTTACTGGCGGTAAGATAAAAGGTAAATATGACGAAACTTGATTTTGCTGTCGATAAAGGTGAGTGATTTTGTGTGTGTGCTTATTGGCATTAGCAGGGATTTATACCTTAAAAAAACAAGATTGACGAGTTTATTGCCATTTGGTTATAAAATTAAAATTAAATACAATGAAGTCGGAAATATAAACTGCGGTGACTTTATGAGGAAGAATAAAAAAGTAACAAATGAAGCATAATATCTCTTTAAACTATGATAATATAGTTTAACTTACCGTATAGTAGCGGTGTAAGAATATCCAGTACCAAATGTCATCCCGTGGGTGTCGTATGAAGGGATAGAGAGTAACAAATCACTAGATAGCAGCAGTGTCTTCATAATATCGACTAAAAATAAAAAACTGCGGTTGCAAACCCACTACCAAGCGTGGCACGCGTGACAATTATGACGTATTTTATGGGGAGGCCTACGTTCATTAGTAGACTTTAATAGGTTGTAACTTCTTTAAGTTGAAGTGACCCGCAGAAATTTTAATTTCGTTATCACCCCTGAGGACTAAGTTGGAATTTATAGTTAAAAGGATCACCGGAAAACACTTAATATCAAAATAATTATAATGTAGAAAAATTAAATGATAATATACACGCTGATGTGCCACTCATTATCCGCACCTCAGATTAATAACAAGGACGAACGATAAAGTATAATTAGAGTAAATTACTAGAACCCCTCTAATTAAAATTTAAGGATGGCATGTAGAAACTTTTTCATTTTTAAAAGAGCCTACGGCGGAAAATTAATGCTGTATATTTTGGTTAATTAAATCATATTAGGTTTTTAGAGATTTAAAAACGGTAAATTTATTGTGAGTGTCGTCCAAAGATAGATTACTCTCAAATTAACTAGTTTTACGGATTTTATTGCGGATTTAGAATATCCATGCTCACAAGGAACCTAAGCTCCCCGTGATCAAGGCTGATATATAGTGACAGCATGTGACAGCTGATAACGGGATCAGAGATCAAAATGCGATGAAATCTGTAAAACTAGTTACCTGGAGTATTAAAAAGGGTGTTGAAGAAGAATAACGCACCTCCAGGTTGGCGCGTAAATCAGTAGGAACTTCAATTGTTACCGTTTAGTGATTCTCAGTATAAGGTACGCAACCCTCGTCGATACACTCCCAATCCTTCAAACGTTGTTAACGGGAGAATTTTTGTGGATAAATTCGACACCTCCCTGAGACAGAATTAGAGTAGAGAGAAGTGAGACAGTAGATATCGACCTCCCGGTGATAGAACAAGTTGCCGGATTCGAGGATTACCGTGTCCTCCCGCTCTCTTCGAACCTCAGAAAATCCTATAATATACCAACGCAAATTATTTATCTCTTTTCCCAAATCCAGAATCTTCTCGGCAGTCATCAGGGTGCGTGCGTTATATGTTACCACGTCAGATCGTCTTAGGTGGCAACCGAACCTTCACCGGAGATTTTTAGCACCCTGCCCCGCAATTACCATGGTCGCCACCAGTTGTTGTAGTATTTCTGTTATCAGAAAGATGCTGCTGCCCATGTCCTTATATGCAAATAACTTACTCATAAGAATCGACGTAATTTTACGTAATGCTTATCATTATCGTATAATTTGCTCTCTCTTTCCCTTCATTAAATAACAAATGAGAGAGAGAGAGAGAGAGAGAGAGAGAGAGAGTGAGAGGGAGAGAGGTATAGAGATAATTAAAAAGTAAGGCAGAACATGTTTAAATATTTTTTTTATAATTTACTTCTCCGCAATATTAGCAAATGTGCTTTATTCACACAGACTGGCTGTCAATAAAGTATTTTATCACCTCTTGAGTTTGTGCGGCACAAACTAATTTAGTTTGTGGTTCAGTCGCTTTCAGCTCAGAAGTGACATGAGAGAAACTAGCGTTATTAAATCGTTCTAATGATTCATCAGGTCATTTCATTAAGTCAACAGTCAGACTGCGCATGATAGAACACGGATGTGACCCAAGGAACTTTCTACATAGCTGGCTTATTTCCACTCCATCTTACCAATTAGTTAGAATTAGTCTATTTTCATTTTGCTGTGTATATCCTAGTCACGGATCGAACAAATCGAGAAAGTAGGGTTAAGAAATTCATTTTGGTCAACTTATAATTTCTAATGGATGAGTAGAAAGATTTTTCTAAACACGCTAAAATTTCAACGATACATGACGATAATTAAAAAGGTTCAAGAGTAACTTACAAAGAATAATTTAATTTTAATGACATATAAAGCAAAAAAAACTATATAATATTGTTACGAGCTTAGGGTTCCCGACAGTAAAAACTGCCGATTTAATTAACAAAATTTACACTTTAATTCACTTTAGTTAAAAGACACTAATAATTAATCACACTGATTCACTTTATTTCGCTCCGAATCTTTGGTTTTCTCGCCAAATTCAATACTTCCCCGATCGCGTATTGCAGCGCCTTTAAAAACTTCCAGAATATTCAAGTAAATACGCGCGCCAACCGACCAGGCGCCGAAAGTTCGAGTGTAGGGCTCCTAGAAAGTTTAGTTCTTCAATTCTATACTAGATGGCGCTGTCGGTTGAAAGATTAGTCATGTCATTTTCTGGAAAACTCTCTCCTCGCTCTGTTATCCGACACTAGATGGCGCTAGTGCCAGATATCAACTTAGCCGCGCAACAATATGTATAATAACAAGATGTTACATTATATTGTTTTATTTCCCTGCCACGCTTGGCAGGCGAAGCATTATGGATGGAAGGATGGAACCTTACGCCAAATATTTTGTTAAAATCATAACAAGACTAACGCAAATAAAATAAAATGGAGAAAATAATGAATTCGTTTACAAATAACTTCTTACGTTGTGGTATTTTCGTTGTTCCGTTTTACTGCCATTATTTTGTTATTATCGCAAAAGAAAAGAGTTTTTGTGGTTGGGAGGACTATTTATTAGTTTATTAGAGTAACAAAGTTTAGCTTTCAGTTTTTTCTAAAGTCTTTACTTTTAACTTTTAAAATAAAACACTACTTTTACAAACAACAGAAAAGGATTTAGTATTTTGATTGTAAAAATATTTTATTTAGTCTTACACTTCTTTATTCTGTTTCTAATTATTAATGACAAACCCGTTCACAGTTTACCTAATAGTAAGTGGATGTTGTGCCTCATAGTCACTTACATTTGTTTTGGACTTAAAATCATAATACAGTTAAGTTATCACCTTTGAGAACTAAGTTGAAATGCGGATGTGCGCCCTATTTTTTTCTGTTCTTATCTGACAGCCTGTGTGTCAAGATAAGACGAATGCACATACATTAATCTTACCACGTTCTATGTTGTTTTGTAATAAAAAATAAGCTACCCTTTCAAGTGAAAACAGTAAGAACCTGTACGTCTGAGACTAATTAAAACCCGCACAAATGTGAAGTACGCCAACACGCATTGAGCAGTGCGAATGACATTTTCTTTTCTCAAAAACCCTCTTACTATGTTTTAGCCCCGAATTCAGAAAGTGAAATTATTATTTTTGGTTCTGTGAATATTTTTTATAGGAGGGGGCAAACGAGCATACGACTCACCTGATGGTAAGCGATTACTGCCGCCCATGAACAACTGCAACACCAGGGGAATTGCAGATGCGTTGCCGGCACTTTAAAAATAATTAGGCTCTTTTCTTGAAGGTATCTAAGTCGTATCGGTCCAGAAAAACTTTTGGTGGTAGTCTATTTCACAAAGAAGTTATGCGAGGAAGAAACCTTATTTTAAATCGCAAAGTGGTGAACCGCCAGTCATCGAGATGGTGTATGGTATCGCCAGCTTTGTCACGATGTGCGATGGTTAAATTCTGCGGCTGAAATTGGTTCGAACAATTCCTCAGAGCACTCCGTGTACAAATAAATAAATAAATAAAAAATCATTTATTCCTAGAAATAGAGCTACAGACCTGAACATTAGGAAAAAAAATAGTGAGTTATATTAAATTAATTTTAACTAATATTATATTAAATTAAATGCGTATTACATATAAAAAAGTTACTGGCGGGCCCCAAACTAGGCATAGCCTGTATCTTGGGGACCAGGAGTACGGTTATCAGTTTTACTTACGTAATTAAAAGTACCCAAAATTATACAGAACAACAAATTATTTCTTAATTTAGGAACATAGTTTTTAACTATTTGTCGCTTACATTAATATTTATTTTATTATTCCTAGGAAAAATATGAATACAATATTTTAGTGTAAAACGTAGATAATCTGGTATTATTTTCGCTTTAATATTAAGTTTTCGGGATCATTATAATTTAGTGTGGTGAGATATCTTTTTAGTATTTGTTTAGCTTTCAAAGTGTGCCTTTTTGAATGACAGGTAAAGTTTGGCGAAAGTCACCAGCCAGTAAAACCACCATTCCTCCCATTACATCGGTATTGCTGCGCAAATCCTGGAGCGTTCGATTTAGTGCTTCTACAACTTTTTTATGCGACATTTTACTTTCGTTCCACACTAAAAGTTTGCATTGTCGTAGCATTATACCTCGTGCACTATTTTTGCTAAAGTTGCAGATCGGAGATTCTTCCTGGGCTAGATTTAGAGGGAGTTTTAAAACAGAATGTGCAGTGCGGCCCCCGCTTAGCAGCGTGGCGGCTATACCGGAGGAAGCTACGGCCACAGCAATGTTTTTATCTTTCCGTATTTGCGCTAATAATGAATTTAACGAAAATGTCTTCCCAGTTCCTCCAGGGGCATCTAAAAAGAAAAGTGCACCATTTCCAGATTCAATTTGTCCTAATACTTTGTCAAAAACTCGTTTTTGTTCGGAAAGCAAGCGGGGTACAAATTCGGCTACTTGCTGCTGCAAAGCTGGTATATCGTAGTTTGTTTCACGTATAATTTCATCACTTAGTTCATTTTCGGTTGTTCGCTGAGGGCTTATCATTCCAAAGTCGCTTAATTTTTTGCCTACAATTGCCGTTACTTTATCTTCAATTTTTCCAAGTGCTTCATTATAAATGTGTTCATTGTATGTCATATTCGCGTATGTCTGCTGTAACCTTCGCAAAATATCTTCCGCCATGTAGTCTTTGTATTTGTCCCACAATACATGTGCATTAGATAAACCGCAAGATGATATGAGAGTTGCATAAAGATCCCTAATTTTGGCTGGTGACTGGTACTGCACAGCTTACTCCATGGTTTCATCCCAGTGATTATCGTTTTCTAAAAGATGCAGAGCTTCACATGCTTCTCTATAAATTGCGCATTTCTGCCCGTTGATAGTTTTAAGGTCTTTATATCCTGTAGGACCCCGAACGTGGTGCAGCAGCAATCGTAAACAGAAACATTCAAAATTAGTTACATGGACGGTATACACACGACCAAGGGCATCTGATGACTTTACACCGGGCCAATTTGCAACAGGCGCGCCTTGAATACGGCGTTTCCACTCCTTCCTAGATGTGTTCCAAGTATAATAGCGGGGGACTTCAGAATATAACAACGTTTTTGCAAAGGGGTCGGTTTGACAAAGTTGAAAGAAGGCTGTTAGTGTAGTTTTTGGCATGCAATTTTTTCTTGGAAATTTCTTTCGGTGAAATATACACGCTCTCCATTTTCTAAGTGCACAGCAAGGTGAGTAATTGTATATAATGATGTTCAAAACAGCCTATAATGAATGCTATAAGAGATGAGAATGGCTATATTCTGAATGATGAAGTTTTGAGTTTAAAGAGATGGAAGGAATATTTTGAAAGCATGTTTATGAGTGAGGAGACAACGTATGAACTGAATGAAATAGGAACTCCGAAAGAAGAGGAAGGAGGTAGCGAGATAAGTATAGATGAAATAATGAAAGCAATGAAAAGCATGAAAGCAGGTAAGGCTGCCGGATATGATAGAGTTTCACTTGAAATGCTAAGGGCTGGAGAGGAAGTGGTGGCAGGCCTGCTGCACACCTTGTTTAATTTATGCTGGGAACTGAAGCGGGTACCGGGAGACTGGTGCAAAGCCGTGATAGTCCCAGTATATAAGGGAAAAGGGTCGCAGCAGGACTGTAAAAACTACCGCGGTATCAGCCTTCTTAGCATCGTGGGAAAACTGTATGCCAAGGTACTAATTGAAAGGGTCATGAAAGAAACCGATGGAAAAATTTGGGATGTGCAAGCGGGATTTAGAAAGGAAATGGGATGTACAGATCAAGTCTTCTCCATGCGCATGATCGCGGAGAAGTTTTTGGCCAAAAACCAAAAGGTTTTTTGTGCGTTCATGGACTTGGAGAAGGCCTATGACAGAGTGGATAGGAATGGGCTATGACAAACACTGAACTCATTTGGGTTGAGCGCTGGCTTGATACAGGCATTGGAATCTCTTTATAGGGACTCTAATGCTTGTGTTAGGATCAACGGGGTCTACTCGGACTGGTTTGGCATCCATAAAGGTGTCAGACAGGGCTGTGTGGCTTCCCCGTGGTTGTTCAACCTATTTATGGACAGTTGTTTGCAAAATTTGAAAGTTGAAGAATGCGGATTAAGAATGGCTGAGTTAACCATCAAATGCCTTTTGTACGCCGATGATCAAGTTATTCTTGCGTCGTCGGCGGCTGAGTTGCAAATGATGGTTACATTAATGAACAGATCATTAAAAGAAAGGGGTATGAAAGTGAACGCAAGTAAGACGAAAATTATGGTTTTTGAAAGAGATGAAAGTAAAAAGATATGTGAAATAAGAATAGAAGGGGAGTTGTTCGAGCAAGTAGATGAGTTTGTATATTTGGGTTGCGTATTTAGCAGGGATGGGAGATATGATAAGGATATAGAACGACGAGTGAACGCAGGAAACAGAGTAAATGGGGCCCTGCACTCTATTGTGAAGAGTCAAAATGTGTCAAAAAAGGCACGTATGGCAATTCACAATGCTGTGTTGGTCCCTACTTTAACGTATGGTAGTGAAAGTTGGGTATGGCAGAAGAAGCACGAGAGTAGAATAAATGCAGTAGAAATGCGGTCGTTAAGGAGTATGTTAGGGCTGAATCTGAATGACAGGGTTAAAAATTGTGTGATAAGAGAAGAGTGTGGTTTGCAAGATGATGTTGTGACCAGGATTAAGAAAGGAATGCTTCGGTGGTTTGGTCATGTGGAAAGAATGGATGAGGAAAGAGTGACAAAGAAAATTTATGTTGCAGAAGTGAATGGCAGAGTCGGAAAGGGACGTCCTAGGCGAAAATTTATCGACCAAATTGGCGATTTATTGAAAACGGGCCAAATTAGGAGTACCCTTAACCGACGAGCATGCATGCGTAGGTGTATGGATGTGAAGAAGGCGAGAGAGGTGTGTCAGGATCGTGCCAAATGGAAGTCTGTAGTCTCTGCCTACCCCTCTGGGTGACAGGCGTGAGTGTTTATGTATGTATTTCCTCATGTTCGTTATTTTACTGTTAGTTATTTTACTGGCAAAGAGAGCGTAAAATTTTGCTTAAAAAGTTTTTTCTCTATACGTGAAGCGGTAAAAATTAAGTAGAAATAAAGTTGAAGGAGGTACGCTTATCGGTCTTGTAATATTTTTTCGTGAATTTAAAATTTTGTTAATATTGAATTGTTTAGTTTAAGGTGGTAGACTTGTACTGCAGCTGTATTCAAATTGTAGTACAAAAGAGTCGATTTGACTGAGGCGGGACCACGCTCTTACAGAATACCAGCTCGGTAAACAAAACTAACTAATACATCAACGAATACGACATGCAGGGGCGTGCGTTGGCGCAACCATATTTTATAGTCGTGGCGCGAATCGGTCCGCTTGACCAAGGTAGGACCATGCTCTCACAGGTTACTATTATTAAATAGCAGCCTAAAGCTGCTATATTTCGTATTGTGACTGTAAAGAACCCGATATCCTAATTTTGGAAATGAGGCATTCCATCTCAGTCCTCGGTGGGGGGGGGGGGGAGACAACGCATCTGCATTTTGATTCTTAGTTGAAGATAAATATAGATGTATATGAGCTACAGCATCCACTTACCATCAAGTTAACTATGTGCTTGTTTGTCACCCTTATTCTATTAAAAATAAGAATACCATTGTAGCAGCAACTTAATATTGCTATGTTTCGTATGGTGAGTGTAAAGAACCATAGACTCATTTTACTGGAAATGAGACATTCCATCTTAGTTCTCAGGGGTGACAAAGCATCTGTGTTTCGATTCTTCATTGAGGATAAATATAGATATCCATGGGTCACTGCATCATGCAGTGGCCCATAGACATCTATATCTAACCTCGATTACAAATCAAAATGCAGATGCGTTGTCACCCGTGAGGACTAAGATGGAATGCCTCGTTTCCAGTAAAAAGGGTTTTCGGTTCTCTACACTCACCATACGAAACACAGCAGCGTTAAACAATATAGCAATACGTAATATATAAGCCCTTGACGTTAAAATTTATGCAATAGTAAAATATTGCAGGCTTTTTCACTTCCATTAATGGCTTAACAAGTCAGTTGTTACGATTTCCAACTTATTATAAAAGGAGATAAAATCGAGAATAATCACTCGAAGACGGAACAAAAATTATGTTGCGGGAACTGATTTCTCTATGGAAATAATTTGGTTCAGGAAAAGTTGACAATTTACGTCGATTCTTAGTTTCGAATGCGAATAGCGTTCATTGTTTTTTTTTCAATTAATCAAATAAATTACCAATGTTAAATAAGTGATAAAAATTTATATAATTTTTTATAAGAATCAAAATTTGATTAAGTATCTAAATGCAGATGCATGTCACTTCTTCGGGAGACGGAATGCCTTGTTACCGGAAATATAGGATATCCAGTTCTCTGTATTCAATACCATCTTTTTATAAAATTTAAGTAAGTAGAAGTTAGTAGAATTGATTATGTTTATGTTTATGAAGTGTGACATGCGAACTTGCAGTACAAATAGTAGTAAGTGGTTACTTGCCACCATAACATTGTAACGCTACTGTCCACTTTTCGGATCTAATATCCGATTTGCATTTCAGCAAGTACAAGTAGGGAGTTTAGTTACAGGGCAGTTGACACAGTAAAGGTCTGAGTTGACAGTAGCTTTCAAATGTCTTATTAGCGAGTTTATTTAAAAAAAGTACAATTTTCTATTTTGAGGGTCGAACGCGAACACGTTGCGTCCTGTCAACTTATGCACTGAATTAAACTCGCTCATTCACACGAGCGTTCAAACGAGATTTTCTACTTACTTTTCTACTTTCTACGTACTTGGCGAAATGTATATCGGTCTTTTGATAAAACACATATATGATTCCTTGCACAAAAGACCAAGAAAAAACGACATAAAATGTATTTTTTCCTCTTTTTTTTTATAAATACTTTCGGATTTTCTTCTGTATTTTGAAGTTAATTTAAAAATATAAATTGCCCAAGGACCAACATCCAGAACCGGAACAATTATTTGTAGGTCATACAAATACTTGTTGCGTGCGGGATTCGAACCCGCGGCCCCAAGCGCTGCAACTCACTGTTAAGCCATTGCGCCACGGAGCCGTCACTTTGGAGGCAAAAAGGTTAAGAGAGTCCTAAAAATTGGTGGCATTAATAATGGTCTTAAAAGATTAAGTAAAATGACATCTAAAAATCCAGTACAATATACTTTGTCTTTTTGCTGGACTTGGTATGCCCACGGAATATTCATATAAAATGATATTCTTGACTATATTATCTTCATCGTCACAATCAACAAACCCTCAACTAAACGTAGTTCTCCCCCATTATATTACCACAAAGTAAGTACAGATATCAGCCATTTGTATCCATCGACTAACTGCATATTTTATTCAGGTGTACTTCAAGTGCGAGGCTGCCACTCGAGATTCTGTTTTCTTGGTTCTTCGAGCTATACGGCTATTCTATTATCTGAGATCACGATTATTAACTCAGGCCTCAACTTGGCCTAGTATGAATAGTAACTGGGACACGATACTTTAATAAAAGTATATACAACGGAGATGTAATAAATTTGTTTATACTAGAGTACGAGATTAAACAAATTTTATTTGAAAACTGATTTGTTGTCAAACTAGTACAAATTCATTTATTTATTTATTTTATTTATTTATTTACACTTTATTGTACTAAAGGTACAAACGGCGGACTTAATGCCATATGGCATTTTCTAGCTAACCGGAAAGTTAGTGGGAGATGTGTGTATTGCAGTACAGTGGGCTAGGATGAAACCTAAAATAGATAAATTTCACACACACATCGCCCAATCGCCAATCGTTAAGAATAGTGAACAGAGTGCTAAGAATAACAAAATTTAGAACTTTGTTTGTTCAAATCAAAGCGAGGGCTTTAATTATTTTGTTAAAAAGATTAAAACCAATGTTCATTGTGCTTGTTTGATGATTTTTTAGTATGAGATATAAAAGAATATATTATAATTATAGCCCATCACTCATTCTCTGAAACTTTGAATTATCAAAACAAAATTTAGAATGTTTGGAAGAAAACTGTCAAATTTTACATTGGATTAGATTGATTTAACTCTGTTATTTAGTTAATTAATTTTTATTAAAAGTATAAACACGTCATAACATTATCTTTAAGAAATATAACTGTTAATTTTAGATATTACCGAAGGCTTACACGTTCCTAAAAAATAAGAACGAAAAGATAAATTTGCATGTTTCTGTTCGCGAAATTTATGTAAAAAAATAATAATGGATCTGCAATATAACTCGGTAAGCAACACCGATGGGGAAGATAGATTTTTAAAGGACAGGGTCCCACGGCACATTTAAATGTGGTTACAAACAGCCTTCACTTGATATAGTATTGACCTGGTTAGACATGCAGGAACTTTATGAATGCAGGTTATTTAAGACCGTGAAATGGGGCAGTCCTTGAAATGTGTCCAATAGATACGTGGTCTCACGGTGGGCAGTAATAATGTGTATTGTTGGTTACACCGAAAAATATAATTTTAGTTAAATTATATTTTTTATGAAAATAAATTAATTCAAATGCCTGTGACAATTACCGGTAGTTTTTATCCTATATTTCATAAAAGTATGGTATTCCAGAAAGATACCATATGTTTAAGTCATATAAAAGAACTACTCAGTGATGTCAATCCTTTCTCCACGAGAGATGCCCACGTTCAACAGTGGACTTGTGGGTCTGATTACTTGTAAATTATGTCGATCAAAACGAACTTCGATTTTCCAATATTAAAATCAGAGAGAAATAGTAAATAAATTTTAACGACGCTTAAAAATTAAAATTAAATAGACATAGCGTCAGTCAACCTATTGGTTGATTGGTTGGAAAATTGCCAGGTAGGACGATGTGATCGGGTCATTACGTAACTCAGTATTGAAAACTCATTATGTGAGCGATTAGGGAACGAATGTTTTCTAGCAGTACAATTAAGAGAACAATGGCATTACATCTTACTGTCGTATATAATACGATGATACTGAAATTGAATCACTTTCACCACCAGCTTTTATTGCATTGTTTATCGTCATGGGTTTTAAAATCTTTTTAAACTTCCGTCATCAAATTAGGGATCTTCCAACGGGAGTTGATAAAAAAAACAGGGTTCCCAAACTTATTATAAATTGAGGGCCGCTAATTATTTTTGCTGATAAATAATAAAAAAGTCACCGCGTTGTTTCCCGAGCCTGGCCTCGAGGTTGACTATAACTGCGAGCCTCGTAATTCGAAACAGTTCAAAATTTGAAAATTTTGGACTGTTTCTGTTATATATCTGGACTTGTTAATGCCGGACTTGATTACGCATTACGTGATTTTGGTATATCATGTAAACTAGACAACATGTATAAAAGAAGACGTAGGTACTCTTAACATCCAGTCCCGTGACTTGGTTTTAAAGTTAACCGAGTACAAGAACGAGTCGCACAAGCGCTTGGAATTGGCATAAACTAGTTCGAAATATTATAAAAGAAAGTATGGGCCTTATGGCTGTGAAGATAATGTACTGCACACATCCAAAAAGTGAAAAAAGAAAACAAAAATACTACTACACAAGATAAGAATACCCCACCGTAAGTACTTGGATTTAAAAACAGTTGACGGTCAAAAACTTGCAACTTTTCGGCAGGCGTGTGAGAGAATGAGGTTGTTGGAAGATGATAACCACTGGGACGCCATCATAGAAGAGGCCGTGTTGTGTCGATTTACAGTTTTTGTTATTTTAGACTGCCGTGCCATGTGGTGGCAGTCATAAGACTTTCCGGATACTTATCTTAGTCGTTTATTACATCAAAATATAACAATTTACTAAGATAACTAAGTTAATAATTAATATAAGTTAGTACTTATTAACAAAAAATATCAGTAGTGGTGTTTCTGTTTTATTCAAGCTAAAATATTATATTTCAGATAAGTTTACGGTTCAATCGCACTTCTGAATTCTGGAACGTGATTTATGATTTTTGCGTGAAAATTAACCCTAATGGAGACGACGGTAATACAATATATCAATATTATTTACATATTTAATAAACAAAATACATTATGTCCTCCAGACCTAAGTTCGGTCACTGCAGCCAGTCTTAACGTAGATCAAGTATTTGCGTAGGACATGGTTTTAGTGTACAAGTGTGTGCACTCTTTATTTCCTTATTCTGATGATCCGTTAGGATGGTAGTTTGACACAAAATATCAGTAATGAGACTGGACAGATCAGGCGCAGAACTGTCGGCTTTATGTGCTTTCCGAGGAACGTGGATGTTAAAACTGCCAAATTCCAACTCCGGGCTGCTACTGAAAATTTCCTGACAGAAATCCAATAAATATAAACACGTGATCTCACGATTAGCAGTCGCGCTTACGACCACTAAACCAATGAGGCAGTCAATAATATATCTTTTATTTATATTATAATCTTTAAAATAATTATAATAAATATGTACCACAAACAAATTAAAGAAAGATAAGTAAACATATAAACATATTTTTGTAATATAAATTGAGAGTTTAATGTGATAATTAAGTAAATTTAAAGTGTTTTAAAATCAACAGTGACTGCTTGTGGCAAATTAAAAAAAAAACTTAAATGTAATATTACACAACTCATGAGAAGGCTATATTATAGGTTTGTAAACAAAAATCTGCTTCTAAACAAAGAATAAAAACGATACAAAGGATAGTCCGTAAATATCCAATTCTAAACCGTCTGGGCCCGGTCTATTTAGGATCCAATTACGGGGAGCTTAGTGGGAAAAAACCAAGTGTGATTCCAATTTAAAGAGGAGGGTAAGCTTATCAAAATGTATAAAGTATAAATGAAACAAATATATAAAACTTCTTAGGTTTTAGTGCACATATTACAAAAATAAAATTTCCGTAATATTATATTCAGAAACCAAAGTAAATATGTGTTAATTCATTTGAATTATTGTATAAAAGATTATTCAGGTTTTAAATCATAGACTGAGCTTGTGGACGCGGCTACAAAAAACCATTATGATTACAAAAAAAAAATTGCAGAGAAGGCGATAATCACCAAGGTTTGTAAAAACAACTCAAAGCAATATTAATGATCCAAATATAACAATATATCATTATCAGCGTTCACCATCCAACTAAATTAACGGTGACGTCTAAATTGTGAGAAAGTAAACAAAATTCGAAAGTATTCAGAAACAATATCATTTTTATATTACCGCATAATCATAAAACGTTTCCTTACATAATATGTCGAAATATAATATTTTCTCGGTAACTGGAATCCTTACTCGTCGAACGATGTAGATAAAACGGAGCCCAAGAGGTTAATCCTTTGGGAACTGAAGCGTTAAAATGTCGCTTTCCGAAGAGTTCGGTCAAGTTTATTTATTATATTTAGCTGAAGAAAAAAAAAAACGAAGCTGAGTTAAGCTACTTACTTCAATAAGTTATTGCATTCTTAGGGCTTCTATTTAATTGCCCTTAGCTATTTTATGCTATATTTAATGTGGACAAAAATGCTGAACATAGGCACCCCACAAAGAATGCCACAAAACACGGGCCTGAGCCACCTACTCTTAATACTTAAACACATTATGGTAGTAAATTTTTGATTAACTACGCTGATTTAAATGAAAAAGAATGATTATAATCTTTTTTTTTAGGATAGGGTGACAAACGAGCACACAGTCCACCTGATGGTAAGTGGTTGCTGTGGTCCATAGATATATACATTTATCTTCGATTGCGAATAAAAATGCAGATGCGTTGTCACCTGTGAAGACTGAGATGTTATTGCTTTGTTTTCAGTAAAAACGGTCTCCGGTTCTCTACACTCACAATACGGGAAAGAGCAGCATTAAGCTACTATTTTAAGTTTGTATTCTGTGAGAGCGTGGAACCTCTCGTCGAGCCGAACCATTCGTGCTACAACTATACTAATAATATAACTGCAGCATGGCTCTAACACATGCAAATATCTATATAATAAATATCAAATTCATAAAATTTTATTACTTGGATTTTCATTATTACTTTTATTAATTTTATTTACCTGAACGAGACGGTCACGCGAGTTCAGTGCTTCTTCCCCATCCCAAAAATATCCAACGTGCCTAAGAAAGGTTTCAATTTAAAAATTTTCACTTCAATAATTTTATTACACTAGTAATTGAGAAGCGTTATTTTAACCACTCCGTATGATGTACGAGCGATGTAGTTAGCGTGTAGAGTAATTGAGAAAGGCATGGAGTGTCATGAGGCGTAACGTATACCAATATGGAACCTTGTAGCGTGGCAAGGGTGTAAATATTACCGAAATAACAAAACTGCCTAGTGGTATAGAAATTCCGAAACATATTCGCTATACAAGGTAAAACTAAGAACGGAAAAGAATGAAATTCTGGGAACATAGTCAAGGTATCTTATTTTATTTATGAAAAATATTTAATAATAATTATTATTTCTTTCTATATTTTCATTTTTTAATTTTTATTAGAAAAAAGTGACAAATGAGAACGTAGTCACCTGAAGTTGATGCTGTGTCCATTGACATTAACATTTATCCTCGATTAAGAATCAAAATATATAAGCGTTTTCACCTCTGACTGAAGACTGAGATGGTATGCGTCATTTCTATTTTACGTTGGCATTCTTTGAAAGTTTGGTCCTGCTTCACTCAAACCGATCCACTCGTACTATAACTACAATATAGCTGCAGGGTGACTCTACCACATAAAAATTGGTTCAAAATAGTCCACTGCTGGATTTAGCCTTCTCTTCTTCTCTTTGTTGGCCTTTCTCGCGTTTGATGCTGTTGCCCTTTTCCGATGTGGGTATTTTATATTAATCATAAATGAGATGGTGATGCCGCCAGCTACCGGGCCTTGTAAGATTTTTATGGTATTACAATTTAAAATTACGCATACAGTAATTACGCATACACTTATGCGTAGATATATGGATGTAAAGGAGGCGAAAGAAGTATGTCAGGATTGTGCCAAATGGAAGTCCGTAGTCTCTGCCTACCCCTCTGGGTGACAGGCGTGAGTGTTTATGTATTATGTATATGTAATTTAAAATTCAATTTGAAATTACTTTATTGTAAACACAGGTTTTACCGTGTAGTGGCGGTGTAAGAATATCCATTACCCCTTATGATGCCTTTGGTGTCGTCATAGGCGACAGAGAGAAACAAATTCAGGAGATGGACAGCAGCGTCCTTCTAATAAGATTAAAAATAAGAATTGCAGTCGCAAACCTACTTACTAAACGTGACAACTTTGGCAAATATGCCCCTACGAGGCAGTCTATGGGGGAGGCCTATTTTGACTTTAGTGGGTAGGTTACACACGTAGGAGAAAAAAGACACAGGTACACAATAGCATAATATGCTGATATAAAAAAATACGAGTTCTCTGTGATCTCTCCGTTAGAACATACAAAATCTATTAAACACAACAATATTACACTGAAGAAGACTCTCTTCCGCAAGTGTTATAAGAGGCGGCCATGGGAGAAACCAGAAATCTAAGACGGTGACGAGCAGCATTTTGTTACTACAATCGTCAACTCGCCTGTTGAGCTTGACGATCAAAGCAAATCCCATATAGGAAAGGCAAATCCTATGTAGAACAGGAGAGGCCCATAACTTTCAGTTAAGTCCATAGACTTTCTGTTTTTGAGATAGACTAATAGCAGCATAGACTTGCATCACAAAGTCATAGAGTACAGGAACGTAGCCAAGAATAAGTTAGTTTAACGTACATAATATTTAATTAATTAAAACCATACGATTTAATGTTAAATTTATTTAAGTTCTTTGTGATTATAAGTTACTAAAATATGTCCTGCGATTGCTAGTGAGTCGATTTAGTGGCAGAATATCAACACTGCATATCACGCTGTGCCTTCGGCTTGTCGCTCATTTAGCATCACCCGGGGGACACGTGTAAGGTGGGCCTAGGTGGTCAAAGCCTACGGACGCAAGCGACTTATCCTCCAACCATATAATCAAAATTTTTAAATAATTAAAATATTCGATATACTGCGATTATTACGTAGGTATTAAAAACTTTCTCAAACAAATAATTGGTTTGTAAGGAAGGGTAAAAAGCATTCTCGAAAAGCTTGCATAATATACTCGCAGGCAGGGAACTTTTTACGTTCGGTTTTACGATGCAAAACAAGTTTTATTTACGAATCGGAGCCAAAGAACTTTATGTCTGGTTCCAAAAAGTCTGTTGAAGCTATGTATATATTTAACTGGGTGGTAGGACATTTTATCTGCCTTGGAGACCGTGTGGGTAGGTACCACTCTCTTACCTGTATTTAGCCGAACAGCATTGTGTGAACTGTTGTGTTCCAATCTGAATGTTATAGAGAGCCAGTCTAGTTACAGGTTGTGAGGAATTCTATATTAGTCCTCAAAGCTGGTAACGCATTTATAGCCTTCTTTGTTTGAAGTTGGCTACAGGTGTCAATTGTACTTTTTTTATAAAATAAAAATAATAGTAACGTCAGTTCTAAATAAAATCTCGTATCGTCCTCACGTCTATTTAACATCTATTTATATATAAATTCTGCTTAATCAAACTTAACTTTAGCGCTCTAGACATTTGGTCCCAAATCGTACCGTATAATATATAATTTATTATATATTATCCGGTATTTATTATATTTCTTATTTTATAAATATATATATATATATATATATATATATATATATATATATATATATATATATTATTGCTAAAATAATGATGATGAAAATGTGATAGATATTTTATTTTTTTAATATCTGATAAATGCCTGACAGGGTGCAAGCTGGACTTATCAGCTAATGTATGTTCTTCTTCGGCATTATCAGTTCGTAAAAGTCACCACATTGAACAGACGTAGAAGATTTATGATATAGCTATAAGCTTAATGCTGCTATGATTAGTATGGTAAATGTACCGAACCGAAGACACTTTTTACTAGAAACGAGGCATTATGTCGTAGTCATCTGGGGTGACGACGCATCTGCATTTTGGTTCTTAATTGAGAATAGATGTAGATGTATATGGGCCACGGCATCCAATTTCTATATAGTGGATTGTGTGATCATTTGTCACCTTTATTTTATATAATTTACTGCCTCATTGGTCTTATGGTTGTAGTAGTACGACTGCTAATCATGAGGTCCTGGGTTCGAATCACGGGTCGGGCCAAAAAAAACTAATTATTGAGTTTTTTCCATCAAGGAATTCTCAGTAGTTGCCCGTAGTTAGGAAGTTGGCGCTGTCTCACCCCCGTCATTTCTCGGAAAGCACGTAAAGCCATTGGTCCTGCGCCTGATCTCTCTCCGCTCATGGGTATTACACCTGTGCTTGCGCATTTGACTATATGGAATCTAAAATTATTATTATATAAAAAAGACGTGGACATAACCATCACACAACCACACAACGTGTGTATGTGTGAGCGTGACTATTAGATAAGATTTATGTGTACGATCTTTTTTCTTTTTTATTCCAGCCCTAAGCAATTTACTGTTGAACAGTTCCAGGTTTGTCCTACTTTTTATGTTGTTCTCCCTCACCGGTTTAAGTTATTACTCATCTGGCATAAATGATTATTTTTGATTTGCGATATCCAAACGTGGTGTTGCTTACGTCACCACTTTACAGCTTCTTCTACTTAATCATCAGCCCGCAGAAGTCCATTACTGGATATGGGTCTGTCCTGTTGTACGAAGGATTTCTTGTTATACTTGGGAGGTGGATTGACGATAGCAGTGCCATACGTTTCACACCTTTTACGCTGCTGCCCGTCACCAGACTGCATATTATACGTCTTATGTAAACAAGATATTATATCGGAGGATTTTTTCGCATTTCTCATACCGTCTTTTCCGACGTAATGTGTGAGGTAATGGATTTCTAACGCTCCCACCACCACCGTGTAATATAATGTTGTATTATAATTCATCATATGTAAATGTTTTAAGAGGTGTTTTTCGTTTATCGTATGCGCGAGAGAACTACCTGCGCGCTGTACTTGAAAGGTTTCGTAAAGAACCCCTTAATTATCAGTCAGGAAGCCGATGTAGCTTACTAAACTTAAAGGAGGTGCTCAGAGTTAATGATCTCACGCAAAGGAAAACAAATATGCGTAACAGAACTGGATGTGTCTTTTGATAGAAGAAATTATTGATTTTCAGGTGCGTTTTAATTAATAAAATGCTTAAGTTTGTAATCAAAAAACAAACAAACAAAATATAGTAGAGTGGAAGCTTAAGAAAATCCGCTACCCTCTTTTAGTCCCGTGAGTACCAAAACAAGAATAGAGAGAATAATAACGTAAGCAGTCACTTTCTGAAAACAACTAAAAAAAAAAACCAGAAAACCGCCTGCCAAGCGTGGTATTTATAGGAAAATCGCCCCTTTGATGTAATCTAACAGGGAGTGCTTTCCGATCGGCTCGATTCACTGGCGCTGCGAAGAGATGTGCATCTCTTTGCTTTTTTTTACATATACCATGGGAAGTGTTCTGAGGAATTGTTCGCATCAATCCCAGCCGCCAAATTTCGTGAACGCACTACGCGGCAAACGTTTGAAGTCCACCACTGTACGTTTCACAAGGAATTTTCTTCCGCGTACGACCTCTCTGTAGAATAGTTTACCACCGGCGATTTTTCCGGACCGATACGACCTGGGAACCTTCAAGAAAAGACCTTACTCCTTTCTAAAGGGCCGACAACGCACCTGCGATTCCCCTGGTGTTGCAGTTGATCATGGGTCCGCCACCCATATATATAGTCACCTAACATCAGGTGAGCCACATGCTCTTTTGCCCGCTCTTCTATAAATAAAATCTAAAAGGGAGGTCATTGTTCAGCAATTGACTTCCCATAGGCTGTAACGAAGAAATTTAATTGTGATTAAATTAAATTGAAACCAGTATGTCGAAGGTGAGTTATGTATTTGAACTTATAGTCCACCTGATATTATTTGGCTACTGCAGCCCATGGACACCTGCAACATATAAAATATATAAACATATGTCCCCCTGAAGTCTAGGAATCTTCACAACCTGTTACTGGTCTTCATATCTTCAAAAAAAACTAGGAAATAAAAATTAAAAAATTCTTTTTTATTGTAAAGTCCATTGCTGAACGTGGGCGATCGCAGTATCTACCAGATGTCTCGCACCATTGACGCTGCTTCCCATCGCAGGTCTGAGTATTTTACATTTGGCATAACAGGTAGAAAGTAAATGCCATCAGAAACCACACGACCTTTCTGGAAATTTTCTATTTGCCTATTTCAAAATCCACTGGATGAATTGCGGATAGCCGATATCGTGAAACGTTATATGTATAGCGCCTAAATTGAACGCAATTTTGACACGGAAGCATTCATCTCATCTCACGCACGCATGTTTATGCAAACGAATGTTGAGAAATCGAGATAGATAATCTATGTATCACAGCTCGGCACATGTCTCCTTTCATTACCGAAAGGGTTGAGGATTAATTAGTCCACCATGCTGTTTCCAGGCGTACTGACAAATTGTACATGTCCTGAAAATATTTTTTTCTTTAGACATGCAGGTTTCGTCACTGTTTGTTTTCACCACCGAGCACTCGGCACTTAAATATTAACCACATAACAATTTTATTGAAGCTGTTGAAAAACATAACCCGGATTTCTCATGAATATTGTGAAATCCCTTAGCCAAACAAGAGATATTTCCTTTACAATTACAGTCCAATAAAAGTTTACTCCTGAACATAGTTCTCCCAAAAAAATAACCTCACAGGGGAAATATTTGCCGTAGTCGCCTCGTTTGTTAAGCAGGATGGCAACTGAATTTTATTTATACAGCTGTAATCAGGAAGATGCTATTGCTCATCTGCTGCTACAGTTTAGCTCAGTCGCTTTTTACGATAAACAGGGGATGATATGGGATAATGGATAAACATACACTGACAGTACACGGTGAATATAAGTTCTCTTTATTCATATATTTTGGTATGATTATTTTACTTTTTTTAATCTCTTTAATTTTAATATAAGAAAATATATATATATATATTTTTTTTTTGCGCCCGAAGCAATTAAAGGGCTATCCTTTACGTAGGGAGGCGGAAAATGCATTACGCATACCACGATAGCCGGTCTATCGTGGTTATGGGGGACTCACTGTCCTACCGGGGACCCTAAGTGATACCCCCTAAAAACCGCCTTTGGGGACAGGCAACCGGCTGATTAAGCTCTATTGTGCCTTATCATGAGCGACCCTCTTTTGGGAAAAGAGGGCGCAGGCGGCTAAGTGCCGCTGAGGGAGTGCCTACGAAGGCAAATTAATGTCAGATATTACAATAATTTTATTTAATTAGAGTCGGCCTGAGCCGCCAGGAGACAGTTCAGGTCGTTTGAAAGTTTATTAGGCGGGTCCGAGAGAGAGTTTCTCGGCCTGCGGACACGATAGCGAGAGGGGGGGTGGGGCTGCATAAGAAGCTGCCTCACGAATTAAATGGTTTGGGTGCGACTCTGAGGCTTTGAAGAAGTTCTCAGAGAGTTTTTTAAGAAATTGTTGAATTGTTGGGAGCTCTAAGTCCCGATGAAGGTCGGCAGTACGAACGTACCACGGTGCGTTCGCAGCTCGACGACAGAATAGGTTCTGTCGTCGAGCTGCGAACTGAAACAGACACACACAGACACAGACACAGACAGAACAGACTGTTGAGCCTACTCAGATAAAATCGTGCGTGACGGGTTACTCTTTTGACGTGGGGCTTGAAAGTAAGCCCTGTGTCTAGAGTGACACCTAAATATTTGGCAGACGTATGCCAGGGGACAGGGGTCCCTAGCATACGTATTGGAGGAGTGTTTTTGAGACGGCGTCGTTTATAATCGAAGTGAACGGCGGAGCTCTTCTCCGGGTTCACATCGATGCGCCATTTTTTGAACCAAGCTCCTAGGTCATCAACTGACTTTTGGATCTTGTTCCGTATGAAGGGTAGTGAGACACCTTTGCAGTAGATGGCAGTGTCGTCTGCAAAGAGGGAGAGTTGAACACCTTTCGACGGGATGGGAATGTCGTTGGTGAACAGGATGTACAGCAGAGGAGCAAGTACTGAGCCCTGAGGGACACCAGCCTTGATAGTTCGCTGTGAAGAAAGCGTGCCTTCGTGTCTAAAACGAAAGGTACGATGTACACAATACCGGAACCGGTAATGTAAAATATGCACAATTAAAATTTTCAGTCGAGTGAATAAGCGGACAAGAAACATTAACATTAACTTGATTTCCTGTTGACTGCCTGTTCATTTTTCCGCGAGTTGATGATTGAATTCCAGTCACACTAAAAGGTATTACAATCTCTTTTTATTAAAAATAAATCAGTACCTTGCTCAATCGAGAAAACATAAAAAAAACATAAACACTCACGCCTGTCACCCAGAGGGGTAGGCAGAGACTACAGACTTCCATTTGGCACGATCCTGACACACCTCTCTCGCCTCCTTCACATCCATACACCTACGCATACATGCTCGTCGGTTAAGGGTACTCCTAATTTGGCCCGTTTTCAATAAATCGCCAATTTGGTCGATAAATTTTCGCCTAGGACGTCCCTTTCCGACTTTGCCATTCACTTCTGCAACATAAATTTTCTTTGTCACACTTTCCTCATTCATTCTTTCCACATGACCAAACCACCGAAGCATTCCTTTCTTATTCCTGGTCACAACATCATCTTGCAAACCACACTCTTCTCTTCTTACACAATTTCTTACCCTGTCGTTCAGATTCAGCCCTAACATACTCCTTAAGGACCGCATTTCTACTGCGTTGATTCTACTCTCATGCTTCTTCTGCCACACCCAACTTTCACTACCATACGTTAAAGTAGGGACCAACGCAGCATTGTGAATTGCCATACGTGCCTTTTTTGACACATTTTGACTCTTCACAATAGAGTGCAGGGCCCCATTTACTCTATTTCCCGCCTTCACTCGTCGTTCTATATCCTTATCATATCTCCCATCCCTGCTAAATACGCAGCCCAAATATACAAACTCATCTACTTGCTCGATCAACTCCCCTTCTATTCTTATTTCACAAATCGTTTTACTTTCTTCTCTTTCAAAAACCATAACCTTCGTCTTACTTGCGTTCACTTTCATACCCCTTTCTTTTAATGATCTGTTTATTAATGTAACCATCATTTGCAACTCGGCCGCCGACGACGCAAGGATAACTTGATCATCGGCGTACAAAAGGCATTTGACGGTTAACTCACCCATTCTTAATCCGCATTCTTCAACTTTCAAATTTTGCAAACAACTGTCCATAAATAGGTTGAACAGCCACGGGGAAGCCACACAGCCCTGTCTGACACCTTTATGGATGTCAAACCAGTCCGAGTAGACCCCGTTGATCCTAACACAAGCACTAGAGTCCCTATAAAGAGACTCCAATGCCAGCCGTATCAAGCCAGCACTCAACCCAAATGATTTCAGTGTTTACCATAGCACATCCCTATCCACTCTGTCATAGGCCTTTCCAAGTCCATGAACGCACAAAAAACCTTTTGGTTTTTGGCCAAAAACTTCTCCGCGATCATGCGCATGGAAAAGTCTTGATCTGTACATCCCATTCCCTTTCTGAATCCCGCTTGCACATCCCAAATTTTTCCATCAGTTTCTTTCATGACCCTTTCAATCAGTACCTTAGCATACAGTTTTCCCACAATGCTAAGAAGGCTGATGCCACGGTAGTTTTTACAGTCCCGCTGCGACCCTTTTCCTTTATATACTGGGACTATCACGGCTTTGCCCCAGTCTACCGGTATTCACTTCAGTTCCCAGCATAAATTAAACAAGATGTGCAGCAGGCCTGCCACCACTTCCTCTCCAGCCCTTAGCATTTCGAGTGAAACTCTATCATACCCGGCAGCCTTACCTGCTTTCATGCTTTTCATTGCTTTCATTATTTCATCTATACTTATCTCGCTACCTCTTTCCTCTTCTTTCGGGGTTTCTACTTCACTTAGTACACACGTTGTCTCCTCACCCATAAACACGCTTTCAAAATATTCCTTCCATCTCTTTAAACTCAAAACTTCATCTTTCAGAATATAGCCATTCTCGTCTCTTATAACATTCATCATAGGCTGTTTTGAATGTCCCCTGGCAGTTCTTACAAGTTTCCAGAACATTTTAATATTTGCCTGGAAGTTATCCGATATTCTTCTATCATTCTTATCTGTTCTTTCTTGCTTTTTTTCTTTCAACTACATCTTTTACTCTCTTATTAAGATGTTTAAAGACTGCCTTTTTTCTTTCAATATCATCATTCGTAACGCTAGAATTACCAGCCTTTGTTGCTAGTAAATCTAGCCATGCTCTCTTCTTTGCTTCAACTTCCATACGTATCTCATCATCCCACCATAACGTATTATTTTTACTTTCATTCTTTCTCTTACTAACACCACATACTTCCGTAGCTGCATCCACTAAACCTTTCTTTACATTTTGCCATACATTCTCCAAGTCTAACTCCTTCATACATAATTCATCCAAACCACTTATATTTTCTTTCAGTCTACATTTGAACTTGTTTCTCTCACCTTCATCTTGTAACCTTTCTGTTCTAATACGCTGTAACGTAGTGGTAGACACAGATGATCGATGGCGCCAACGCCTGAATAGACCATTAATTCGGCATAAAACCAAATAATGATCCGTTCCTACGTTAGAACCCCGGTAAACCCTTGTATCTACCACTGCGCCCCTCAATCTTTCATCTATCAAACGCTCTGTCCCGGCTTCGCACGGGTGATTTCTGGATATCGAAAACAGTGCCACCTACCGGGTTCGATTATGAATGTAATTCAGAGACCCACTCAAAAACACAAAATTTTTATAAAAATAAGTCAAAACATTTCCAAGTTTTAGCGATACTAACGGAGAGCAATTGGTAGTAAAGTTTCCTTCCTGTATTACTCGCATATCAGTTTTAATAAATACTCTGTCCTGTGACCTACAGGAAAATATCATTTATATATCTCTTTTCCTCAGGTACTAGGTAATATATTTTATTATTTTTATATTGCACGCATGGTGATTTTATTAAATACTAGCTGCTCCCCGCGCATTTGTCCGCGTATAATTTAGGGTTTTATTTTTTGCGCGGAACTCTTACGCTTATTCTAAAATAAAAGTAGTCTAAGTTACTCCTTATAGTATTATCAGCTATCTGCCAGTGACAGTCCCGTCAGAATCGGACCAGCCCTTTCGGAGATTAGACGAAACAAACAGACAGACAAAAATTTTTAAAATTGTGTTATCGGTATAAGTACCGTAGGTATATACTTTTATAGACATTGTGTAAAAAGCTGTTATTTTGACATTATAAACAGACACTTCAATTTTAATTATTTCTATAGATATATTACACTTAAAAATTTGTTAATATTCATCACACTGGAAGGACAAGTTCGATTTTTTTAAATGATTTCTTATGTAAAATAAAAGAATTTGTAGGACATTTTGCAGCTTTAGTGACATAAGACAGAACCAGTAAAGTACACGACAATTTTATATACGTTTAACCTGAGGTAGCAACAGTATTTGGAAGATGTCCAAAGAAAGGTAGTTTTGTGGTCCAAATTACACCCTCAAAGCTTTTAAAGCTATGAATGTACTTTTGCGCGCCACAATCAATGCCTGATGCATGGCGACACTAGTTAACACTAGCGCCTTCTTGTATCGAGTAGCAGAACTAGGAGAGTCAAGATCCTTCTAGAAATTTCCGTGGAAGAGCTTTCTAGAATTATCGATACCTAGTCGGTCAGAACCGGTATGTACTCAAATATTCTAGATGTTTCTACAGAAGAAAGTTCTGGAACTATCTAAGGTCCTATATAAGGCTTGTATAGAACGTGACCCGAGTCAGTATTAAATTGGCGATGCAAGCTGATATTTCGAAGCAATACAACTGTGAACTAAAGTGAACAGTAGTAAAATTGTGTTTTGTTATTAGTGTTGTTTTAAGTCGTAATTAGTGTTCTGTAATTAAAGTCTCAATTTTGGTAATTAACTTAGCAGTTTTAACTGTCTCAAGTTCGTTACGTTAGTACACTATAAAGTAGGATAAAACATTAATGCATATAGTTTATTATAGAGAAGTATGGTTAACAAACAAATACAGGCGCGGTCTAGAATCAACAGGCAAAAAAGAACAAGTGTTAACAATAATAAGCATTCCTTTATTATTCGTATATATATCTCACAGCTTTTAGCACATACCTTTTTCGTTTCTAAGAGGGTTATGTAGCGTAATGACGATGTAAGTATATCCACTACCCCATAACGTTCCATTAGTGTCGTAAGAGGTGACAGAGGGAAAGAAATCAGAAGATGGACAGTGGCGTCTTTCTAATAACACCTAAAAACTTCGATGGTCAACTGATTTGCCAAGCGAGGGTACTTTGATAACATTTCTCCATATGGAGCTAACTATAGGGGAGGCCTACGGCAATGGACTTTTGAAAGGCTGTGACGGTAAAGTTAACGGTAGAGAGATCTTTGACCCCAAGATCTATATCTTCACCAACCAACACTTGGTAAATTAGCTTTTAAATTGCAATAAATAATTTCATCGATGCAGGCATTCCTTAAATTAATTTCTTTTAATTTTAGACATCTGTTGTGTTCCGTTTGGAACATATTATTTACACAGGCATTTAATCTTCATCTTCAGGAGTGACATTGCTCGGATAGAATCTTTTATTCTTATAAGCTACTGTCTCGTTTATAACACTCATATCATTTAAAAATATATATTAAGAATCGCTTGCGCTTTTAACATATGACGAATTACGCTGATTAAATTGGCGGTGGCTACGTGCCCTCCAAAATAAGCGCTCGTATTGTCAGGAAATACGAGTAGCTATGTCCTATTCCATCAATTGAAGATAGAGATACCAATACAATAATTTCTAACTGTAGGAATTACTGTTTCTTATTGCTCTATATAATTGATTTCGTTACCGTAACATTCTTATAGTTTATATTTATAACAATGTATCATAATTTAAAGATCCTTCCTAGAACTATATGTGGTAGAGCTACCCTGCACCTATATTATATATTGGTTTTAGTTTGAATGAGTCGGCTCGACCGGGTTGTCACCTCTAAGGACTAAGATGGAAAATGCCTCACTGCTTGTAATTATATGGACTGTTAAAACCATTCAAAACGTAACACAGCTGTGCAGGCATTGTCAGTTAGTGGCAGAAATCAACAAGCGGATGGCACCTACTTCTGTGGACTCCTAGGCAAAAAAATGGCTATCAAATAGTAGTTTTGATAATTATATTTTCAGATTTTGAATATATAATTTAGTAAGAAAATTATTACATATTTCCTGGACCTTTTCTGTACCAAAATCCTACCAGAAACGAAAGATCTCGTTTATCGATCACAATAAATAAATTCTTACAAAGGTATCCATTTCATTAATCTCATTTGTATTGTAAAGTTGCAAAGTTTTGCCATTTCCTCATACATATGAAGTCATTCACATGGTTTGTGTGCAAACTTAGATGACGGTTTCAAGTTTATTTTTGTTGATGTTGATTGATACAACAGTTTCATATCAGAATTCACGAATTAACGACGTTGATTGCTGTTAACTGCTTCGAAATCGGTTAATGCGTCGAAGCGAAATCGATGGCGATTATAACTTTTGAATTCAAAGTCTTATCGTTTTTTTAACTAGATTTTATTATTGTTCTCAAAATACCTCGTTGATTGTCACCAATAATATCGAAATCGGTTAATCCTTTCGAAAGTTATCGCTGTCCAAAAATTCCAAAAAAAGTGTTTTTGTTTTAATAAATTCGCAATTTCTGCTCAGATCGGTTTGTATGTGAGTTAAGTATTAGTTTGTAAAATATTTTTGGCGAGCGTTTTGAGATCAAACATAGCGGAAAGTTTCAGGGATGGCCTATAAGGTCAACGGATTTTTATTACAAATTCACCCGTACATTAATACTTTCCGATTCCATTGATTTAATGTCGGTGGTCTGATACTAACTAAAATTATCAGTAAATCTAAATATCTTTATAAGGAGGGAAGTTATAAAATAATTAACAGTTCCATTTCATTCCGAAACTAAGGTTTCCTTGAAGACATTTCTAACTCAATCTAACACGAGTTCGTGCCTCGAGTTCTTGGTTCATGCAATTTCCAAGAACGTGGGAAGCCGTAAAAAGTTTGAGAACAACATTATGAGTTTTCACTTCAACCGCGCCGGATATCTTATAAAATAGACATTCGACTTGAATTTCATCAGAGACTTAACATTGGAAGACAATCTTCGCTTACGTACTTAAATATTATAAAGTAATTCGAATATAAAATATATATTGGAATTACTTTATAATACTTTATAATATTTACTTTATAAATAAAATATAATAAAAAGGTTTTAATTTTATTAATGATTTACTTTCTAGGATTATTACAAGTACCCACATTATTCCACCTCCCTGGTTAAAACGGTTAAATTCTCTTATGAAGAGTATTTATTCAACAATGATGTATTTTTTTATTATATATAACGTAGTAGAGTCACACTAACATACATAAATACCAACAAACAAGTTTAAGTGATGTGCTGTAATAATTACATGCGACACAATAATTATAATTAAGTTATCAGCGACTTATGCATTAAATTTTAAAAGTCAATGAAAGAAAAGTGTCAGCCAGGTGGTATTTCGGTTATCGAGTTCTGAGTAGCTGACACACGGACAGACTGATCAGTTCGTATTTAAAATACATGAACTTATTAATATATTTACACAGGCTATACATAACAGATGTACCGTTTAGTGGCAGCATAAGGGAATCTACTACATCATAATATTATATCGTTTATGGCGTAGGAGACGAGTGAGGGAAATGAGACAGAAGTTGTTCAATTAAATACAAAATATTTCTAGCAACTAATCAAAATATTTTAAAAAAATCTGCGGTTTCCACTAAGAAAAATATCCTCCTAATTTTTTATATTCTGCATTACCTCCTAAGTTATTTCTGACCAAAAGCACTAAATATTATAAAGATAATCTGATCTTTTTGTTACTTTTACTTGCAATCCCACATGGAAAGAAACAACCGAGGAGCTAATGCCGGGCTAAAAAGTACTGACAGACACGATTTAGTTGCTAGAGTATTTAGATTTGAAGTACAAAAATTAATGAATGTAATTAAAAAAGGGAAAATTTTCGGAGAGGTGCAGTACTTCATGCATTCAATTGAATGGCAAAAAAGAGGATTACCGCAAGCCCACATTCTAATATGGCTTAAAGAGAAGTTGCGGCCCAGCCAAATAGATGACATAATAAGCGCCGAGGTTCCGGATCCTGAGCAAGATAAAGAATTGTATGATACCATCGTCCGAAATATGATTTACGGTCCATGTGGAACACGAAATTCAATATCGTCATGTATGAAAGAAGGTAAATGTACAAAGAAATTCCCTAAACAGCTATAAAAGAAACAGTGCACAATGACAATGGCTACCCTTTATACAGGCGCAGAGCTCCCGAAGATGGTGGCAGGAAAGTTACAATCAAATCTCGCTCTGGAGCGTTCGAAAACTAATATAACAGCTGGATTGTCCCGTATTCGCCTATTCTATGTAAAATATTTAATGCCCACATTAATGTAGAAGCATGTAGCTCTGTCCGCACAATCAAGTATATCTGTAAGTGCATAAATAAAGGAAGCGGCCAAGCAATATTTAATCTCAGGAGTGAAGGTGAGGCAAATCCCGTTAATGAAGTACAGACCTTTCAAGCAGGGCGTTATGTCAGCAGTAACGAGGCAGCGTGGCGTTTCCTTGGCTTCCCTTTACACGAAAGGCACCCAACAGTTACTCACCTTGCTGTGCACTTAGAAAATGGAGAGCGTGTATATTTCACCGAAAGAAATTTCCAAGAAAGAATTGCATCACTGCCAAAAACTACACTAACAGCCTTCTTTCAAATTTGTCAAACCGACCTCTTTGCAAAAACGTTGTTATATTCTGAAGTCCCCCGCTATTATACTTGGAACACATCTAGGAAGGAGTGGAAACGCCGTATTCAAGGCGCGCCTGTTGCAAATTGGCCCGGTGTAAAGTCATCAGATGCCCTTGGTCGTGTGTATACCGTCCATGTAACTAATTTTGAATGTTTCTGTTTACGATTGCTGCTGCACCACGTTCGGGGTCCTACAGGATATAAAGACTTCAAAACTGTCAACGGGCAGGAATGCGCAACTTATAGATAAGCATGTGGGAAGCTCTGCATCTTTTAGAAAACGATAATCACTGGGATGAAACCATGGAGGAAGCTGTGCAGTACCAGTCACCAGCCAAAATTAGGGATCTTTATGCAACTCTCATATCATCTTGCGGGCTATCTAATGCACATGAATTGTGGGATAAATACAAAGAGTACATGGCGGAAGATATTTTGCGAAGGTTACAGATGACACACGCGAACATATGACATTCCTTACAATGAACACATTTATAATGAAGCACTTGGAAAAATTGAAGATAAAGTAACGGCAATTGTAGGCAAAAAATTAAGCGACTTTGGAATGATAAGCCCTCAGCGAACAACCGAAAATGAACTCAGGGATGAAATTATACGTGAAACAAACTACGATATACCAGCTTTGCAGCAGCAAGTAGCCGAATTTGTACCCCGCTTGCTTCTTCGAACAAAAACGAGTTTTTGATAAAGTATTAGGACAAATTGAATCTGGAAATGGTGCACTTTTCTTTTTAGATGCCCCTGGAGGAACTGGGAAGACATTTTCGTTAAATTCATTATTAGCGCAAGTACGGAAATATAAAAACATTGCTGTGGCCGTAGCTTCCTCCAGTATAGCCACCACGCTACTAAGCGGGGGCCGCACTGCACATTCTGTTTTAAAACTCCCTCTAAATCTAGCCCAGGAAGAATCTCCGATCTGCAACTTTAGCAAAAATAGTGCACGAGGTATAATGCTACGACAATGCAAACTTTTAGTGTGGAACGAAAGTACAATGTCGCATAAAAAAGCTGTAGAAGCACTAAATCGAACGCTCCAGGATTTGCGCAGCAATACCGATGTAATGGGAGGAATGGTGGTTTTACTGGCTGGTGACTTTCGCCAAACTTTACCTGCCATTCAAAAAGGCACACTTTGAAAGCTAAACAAATAGTAAAAAGATATCTCACCACACTAAATTATAATGATACCGAAAACTTAATATTAAAGCAAAAATAATACAAGATTATATCTACGTTTTACACTAAAATATTGTATTCATATTTTTCCTAGGAATAATAAAATAAATATTAACGTAAGCGACAAATAGTTAAAAACTATGTTCCTAAATTAAGAAATAATTTGTTGTTCTCTATAATTTGGGTACTTTTAATTATGTAAGTAAAACTGATAACCGTACTCCTGGTCCCCAAGATACAGGCATGCCTAGTTTGGGGCCCGCCAGTAACTTTTTTATATGTAATAAGCATTTAATTTAATATAATATTAGTTAAAAGTAATTTAATATAACTCACTATTGTTTTCCTAATGTTCAGGTCTGTAGCTCTATTTCTAGGAATAAATGATTATTTATTTATTTATTTATTTGTACACGGAGTGCTCTGAGGAATTGTTCGAACTAATTTCAGCCGCAGAATTTAACCATCGCACATCGTGACAAAGCTGGCGATACCATACACCATCTCGATGACTGGCGGTCCACCACTTTGCGATTTAAAATAAGGTTTCTTCCTCGCATAACTTCTTTGTGAAATCGACTACCACCAGAAGTTATCTGGACAGATACGACTTAGATACCTTCAAGAAAAGAGCCTAATTATTTTTAAAGTGCCGGCAACACATCTGCAATTCCCCTGGTGTTGCAGTTGTTCATGGGCGGCGATAATCACTTACCATCAGGTGAGCCGTATGCTCGTTTGCCCCCTCCTATAAAAAAATATTCATAGAACCAAAAATAATAATTTCACTTTCTGAATTCGGGGCTAAAACATAATGTAAGAGGGTTTTTGAGAAAAGAAAATGTCATTCGCACTGCTCAATGCGTGTTGGCGTACTTCACATTTGTGCGGGTTTTAATTAGTCTCAGACGTACAGGTTCTTACTGTTTTCACTTTAAAGGGTAGCTTATTTTTTATTATAAAACAACATAGAACGTGGTAAGATTAATGTATGTGCATTCGTCTTATCTTCACACACAGGCTGTCAGCTAAGATCAGAAAAAAAATAGGGCGCAGACCGGCATTTCAACTTAGTTCTCAAAGGTGATAACTTAACTGTATTATGATTTTAAGTCCAAAACAAATGTAAGTGACTATGAGGCACAACATCCACTTACTATTAGGTAAACTGTGAACGGGTTTGTCATTAATAATTAGAAACAGAATAAAGAAGTGTAAGACTAAATAAAATATTTTTACAATCAAAATACTAAATCCTTTTCTGTTGTTTGTAAAAGTAGTGTTTTATTTTAAAAGTTAAAAGTAAAGACTTTAGAAAAAACTGAAAGCTAAACTTTGTTACTCTAATAAACTAATAAATAGTCCTCCCAACCACAAAAACTCTTTTCTTTTGCGATAATAACAAAATAATGGCAGTAAAACGGAACAACGAAAATACCACAACGTAAGAAGTTATTTGTAAACGAATTCATTATTTTCTCCATTTTATTTTATTTGCGTTAGTCTTGTTATGATTTTAACAAAATATTTGGCGTAAGGTTCCATCCATCCATCCATCCATAATGCTTCGCCTGCCAAGCGTGGCAGGGAAATAAAACAATATAATGTAAGACATATTGTTGCGCGGCTAAGTTGATATCTGGCACTAGCGCCATCTAGTGTCGGATAACAGAGCGAGGAGAGAGTTTTCCAGAAAATGACATGACTAATCTTTCAACCGACAGCGCCATCTAGTATAGAATTGAAGAACTAAACTTTCTAGGAGCCCTACACTCGAACTTTCGGCGCCTGGTCGGTTGGCGCGCGTATTTACTTGAATATTCTGGAAGTTTCGGTATAAATGTGTTTTTAAAGGCGCTGCAATACGCGATCGGGGAAGTATTGAATTTGGCGAGAAAAGCAAAGATTCGGAGCGAAATAAAGTGAATCAGTGTGATTAATTATTAGTGTCTTTTAACTAAAGTGAATTAAAGTGTAAATTTTGTTAATTAAATCGGCAGTTTTTATTGTCGGCAACCCTAAGCTCGTAACAATATTATATAGTTTTTTTTTCCTTTTTTGTGTCATTAAAATTAAATTATTCATTGTAAGTTACTCTTGAACCTTTTTTAATTATCGTCATGTATCGTTGAAATTTTAGCGTGTTTAGAAAAATCTTTCTACTCATCCATTGGAAATTATAAGTTGACCAAAATGAATTTCTTAACCCTACTTTCTCGATTTGTTCGATCCGTGACTAAGATATACACAGCAAAATGAAAATAGACTAATTTTAACTAATTGGTAAGATGGAGTGGAAATAAGCCAGCTATGTAGAAAGTTCCTTGGGTCACATCCGTGTTCTATCATGCGCAGTCTGACTGTTGACTTAATTAAATGACCTGATGAAGCATTAGAGCGTTTCAATAACGCTAGTTTCTCTCATGTCACTTCTGAGCTGAAAGCGACTGAACCACAAACTAAATTAGTTTGTGCCGCACAAACTCAAAAGGTGATAAAATACTTTATTGACAGCCAGTCTGTGTGAATAATATTGCAGAGAAGTAAAATTATAAAAAAAATATTTAAACATGTTCTGCCTTACTTTTTAATTATCTCTATACCTCTCTCCCTCTCACTCTCTCTCTCTCTCATTTGTTATTTAATGAAGGGAAAGAGGGAGCAAATTATACGATAATGATAAGCATTACGTAAAATTACGTCGATTCTTATGAGTAAGTTATTTGCATATAAGGACATGGGCAGCAGCATCTTTCTGATAACAGAAATACTACAACAACTGGTGGCGACCATGGTAATTGTGGGGCAGGGTGTTAAAAATGTCCGGTGAAGGTTCGGTTGCCACCTAAGACGATCTGACCTGGTAACATTTAACGCACGCACCCTGATGACTGACGAGAAAATTCTGGATCTGGGAAAAGAGATAAAGAATTTGCCTTGTGATATTATAGGATATTCTGAGGTTTGAAAAGAGCGGAATGACACGGTAGTCCTCGAATCCGGTAACTTGTTCTATCACCGGGAGGTCGATATCTACATCTGTCTCAGGGAGGTGTCGGATTTATCCACCAAAATTCTCTCGTTAACAACGTTTGAAGGATTGGGAGTGTATCGACGAGGGTTGCGTACCTTATACTGAGAATCACTAAACGGTAACAATTGAAGTTCCTACTGATTTACGCGCCAACCTGGAGGTGCGT
This sequence comes from Parnassius apollo, assembly GCA_907164705.1. NCBI lineage: Eukaryota > Metazoa > Arthropoda > Insecta > Lepidoptera > Papilionidae > Parnassius > Parnassius apollo. The sequence goes on from CAJQZP010001258.1 coordinate 674,121, forward strand.
TATTCTTCTTCAACACCCTTTTTAATACTCCAGGTAACTAGTTTTACAAATTTCATCGAATTTTGATCTCTGATCCCGTTATCAGCTGTCACATGCTGTCACTATATATCAGCCTTGATCACGGGGGAGCTTAGGTTCCTTTTGACCATGGATATTTTAAATCCGCAATAAAATCCGTAAAACTAGTTAATTTGAGAGTAATCTACCTTTGGACGACACTCACAATAAATTTACCGTTTTTAAATCTCTAAAAACCTAATGATTTAATAAACCAAAATATACAGCATTAATTTTCCACCGTAGGCTCTTTTAAAAAATGAAAAAGCTTCTACATGCCATCCTTAAATTTTAATTAGAGGGGTTCTAGTAATTTACTCTAATTATACTTTATCGTTGGTCCTTGTTATTAATCTGAGGTGCGGATAATGAGTGGCATATCAGCGTGCATATTATCATTTTAATTTTTCTACATTATAATTAATTTGATATTAAGTACTTTCCGGCGATCTTTTTAACTAGATATTCCAACTTAGTCCTCAGGGGTGATAACGAAATGAAAATTTCTGCGGGCCACATCAACTTATAGAAGTTACAAACTATTAAATTCTACTAATGAACGTAGGCATCCCCCAGAAAATACGTCATAATTGTCAAGGGTGCCACGCTTGGTAGCGGGTTTGCAACCGCAGTTTTTTATTTTTAGTCGATATTATGAAGAAACTGCTGCTATCTAGTGATTTGTTACTCTCTATCCTTTCATACGACACCCACGGGATGACATTTGGTACTGGATATTCTTACACCGCTACTATACGGTAAGTTAAACTATATTATCATAATTAAGAGATATTATGCTTCATTTGTTACTCTTTTATTCTTCCTCATAAAGTCACCGCAGTTTATATTTCCGACTTCATTGTATTTAATTTTAATTTTATAACCAAATGGCAATAAACTCGTCAATCTTGTTTTTTTAAGGTATAAATCCCTGCTAATGCCAATAAGCACACACACAAAATCACTCACCTTTATCGACAGCAAAATCAAGTTTCGTCATATTTACCTTTTATCTTACCGCCAGTAAACTCATTTTTTCGGTTATGAAAAGCCTCGTGACACAAGCTCCACTAATCGAATCTCACCGCTTTGAATTTAGCGCGAAACTGACAGATTGAAATTTATTTTAGTAATTCTGTTTGTTGTCTGGAAAAATAAAATGTGTAAGTTATAAAACGTTTATTATTATAAAGTGAGCGACTATCTGAGAATCCATTGATCCCATAAATAAACTATTTACCTAGGTTTTTTTATAGAATAAGGATGTCAAACGAATACACAGTCCACCTGATGGTAAGTGGATGCTGTGGTCCATAGACATCTACATTTATTCTTGAACGAATTGCAGATGCTTTTAAAACACGGAGCTAAAATAGAACGCTTCGTTTCTATTATAAAAAGGGTCTCGGTTCTCTACACTCATCACACAAAACACAGCAGCATTACTCTGCTATTTTACGCTAGTATTCTGCGAATAATAAATAAAATAAATAAAAAAATACATTATAGGCATGTAGGTAATCGTAAGAGAATTTACTGTCCATTTTATCTTGTGATATGAGAAATGCCAAAATAAATTTATGACTTACGATAGATGACGATATAACCACCCCATTTACGCCAGGCTTAGAATATCCAGATCAGCAACAGGGGCAACATCTGCCTACCAAGCATGGTATTTGATGAATGAAACTATTTTTTTACGTATAATTTAATACAATGTGAAATAATGTCCTCTAGACCAAATTTTGCGTCAAAGCTGCTCATGGGGGGATATTTCCCCGAACAAGCCGGTTTCCGAAAAAGCTTCAGTACCAAACCATACATACCCTGCGGCAGATTGTACAGAAGACCGAAGAGTACAATCTGCCACTTTGCCTGGCGTATTTGGACTATGAGAAAGCCTTTGATTCCGTCGAAATTTGGGCGATGCTACAGTACCCTTTCAGCGTTGCCAAGTTGACTGCCGGTATATCGAAATGCTGAAGTGTTTATACAGTAGGGCTACGATGGCTATCCGAGTACAGAACCAGAGTTCGAAACCTATTCAACTGCAGAGAGGTGTAAGACAGGGTGACGTTATATCCCCGAAACTCTTCACCGCTGCGTTGGAAGACGTTTTCAAGCTACTGGACTGGAAAGGATACGGTAGTAACATCAATGGCGAGTACACCACTCACCTTCGATTTGCCGACGATATAGTCCTTATGGCAGAATCGCTGGAGGACCTTAGCACTATGCCCAATGACCTCAATGGTGTCTCCCAACGGATAGGTCTTAAGATGAACATGGACAAAACAAAGATCATGTTCAATGTCCATATCACACCTATGCCGGTAGTTGTTGGGAGCACTATGCTCGAAGTTGTTGACGAGTACGTTTACCTGGGACAAATAGTCCGACTAGGTAAGTCCAACTTCGACCGAGAGGTCGATCGACGGATTCAACTTGGCTGGGCAGCGTTCGGGAAATTACCACACATCTTCTCATCAGGTATATACCTCAATCTCTGAAAACTAAAGTGTACAACCAGTGCGTGTTGCCAGTGATGACTTACGGATCAGAGACGCGGTACTACACTGCTGGCCGTATGAGGACGCTCAAGGTCGCTGAGCGAGCTATGGAGAGGGCTATGCTCGGGGTTTCTCTGCGTGATAGACTCAGAAATGACGATATCCGCAGTAAAACCAGAATGACCGACATAGCCCAACGAATTAGTAAGCTGAAGTGGCAATGGGCCGGCCATATGGCTCGAAGAACCGATAACCGATGGGGAAGAAAGGTTCTCGAGTGGCAGCCTCGTACCGGTAGGCGTAGTGTAGGGCGACCCCCCACTAGATGGAGTGACGACCTGGTAAGACATGCAGGAAGTCGATGGATGCAAGTGACTCGGGACCGTGCTTTGTGGCGTTACTTGGGGGAGGCCTATGTTCAGCAGTGGACTTGTGAAGGGCTGTAATGATGAATGATGATGATGAGACCAAATTTTGGTCACGGTGGCTTGTTTTAGCTAAAGTAGACGAGTGTTTGCGCAAAGTGCACTCTTAATTACCACACTCTCAGTTCGATAGAAACAAAATTTGTCAGGAAAAAAACTATTTTGACAGAAAAACCTATTAAATAATTTTATCCCCGATCCGATATTCGAACCCGGATAACATTACCGCAGTCGATGCTTTACGACCGATACATGAAGGCCAACGAAGTCGAATTATAAATGGATTAGGATTTTAAACCTGTACACTATTACCAACGCAGGATCTGAAGAGCGTTATTTAGATTACAACAATAAAATGGACCTGTAAACTAACTTTTACCAACTAGCGACCCGCCCCGGCTTCGCCTGGGTAGGATCTGTTAATGTAGCGTTATTTAGATTACAGATATTCAATTATAAATGGATTAGGATTTTAAACCCGTAAACTAACTTATTACCAACTAGCGACTCGCCCCTGCTTCGCCTGGATAGGATCTATTAATGTAGCGTTATTTAGATTTCAGTTATTCAATTATAAATGGAGTAGGATTTTAAACCTGTAAACTAACTTATTACCAACTAGCGACCTGCCCCGGCTTCGCCTGGATAGGATCTATTAATGTAGCGTTATTTAGATTTCAGATATTCAATTATAAATGGATTACGATTTTAAACCTGTAAACTAACTTATTACCAACAAGCGACCCGCCCGGCTTCGGCTGGATAGGATCTATTAATGTGGCGTTATTTCGATTTCAGATATTCAATTATAAATGTATTAGGAATTTTAAACCTGTAAACTAACATATTACCAACTAGCGACCCACCCCGGCTTCGCCTGGATAGGATCTATTAATGTAGCGTTATTTAGATTTCAGATATTCAAAGATCATTTATTTCATAAATTTTTCGTGTTTAAAAAATCTGATAAAGTACAGCCTAGATCCTTCCTGTCATTGCCAATCTATCTGCTTGTAAAGTTTTATCACAATTGGTTTCAAGTATTCCGAAGATTGGCGCGGACAGACAGACAAACGTTTTAAGAATGGTTATTTAATTCCTGCGTGTAAACAAGCCTATGAACCCAATATAAGCCAATAATTTCTAAATTGCAGACTGACACTTCAATATTATTTATATTATGTATTGATTATCTAAAACTTTTAGAATTCCTAAAATTGTATATGATTTGCATTTATTTTTGAGGGTAATTTCACATCGATTTTTAATCTGTCTTTATCCGCTTTATATATAATATTATATAACTTAAAGATATTAAAGTAGCAAGCAATATGTGGCCGTTTATTCACGGAACGCCAGAAACGTGAAAAGATTGGCAAGAGCTGTCAAGAGCAAAGCTGTTCACAATTTCGGCACGGCGTTCTGCTTTGAATTTAAACAGTACATCTTTTCACAATTCACGCGTTCACCGCATGCCATGCATAAGTTTTTGTTTTCATTTTACAACTGTCTATGAGTTAAAAACCTAAATAAGCATCATTTTTGCATCATTAATTAAAAGGTTAAAATCATAAGCAAACGGTATTACGGTAATAAAAACTCAAATAAATTCAAACAAGTTGGAACAAGCTGGCAGTATACATACATATTTTTTATACATTTGATAAAAAATTACATTATTTATATCGATATTTTACGTTATAAACATAAGTTATACTCGTATAGCTTTATCATATACTAATTGCCACCCTGATTCCTAGTGACGTACATACCCGACGCATCAGGTCCGCGTATCTCGCCATCGTTTTAATTAAATTTACACCAATAATCACGCTGCAGTCAAGGTTGGCCGGTGGAGGTTCATCTCCCCTACACCGCAGTTTAGTATGCCCTTTCAAATTTTTTATATTCGAAGAAATTCTAGCACTGCTATTTTATTAATATTACCTTTAACCACTCCCGGTAAAATTAAAATTCTTGTAGACATGGTTAACGACAGTAGTCTAATGGCGGATTCGAGCCCACGATCTTTTGAGTTCGTTCATCGCACCTTACCATTAGGATACTGTCACGCAAAAGACAACGTAAAAATAAAATAAAATGAGTGTCGATTTTATCTAAAAATGTGTACAATAGTTTTGTTAAAAAATATTCTTTTGCACAACTGTTTTGTTAATCCCTCCAATAGCAGCAAACAATATAAGAGGATTACTGAGACCTGAGTTATTACGCCCGGCGCAATCGCGACGTGAGCCCACCCGGTCTTATCGGTCACCGCCGGGGATTTCTGTGAATACCAGTACTGTGCGATTTAGCTTAAACGTCAAAACGTAAAAATTAAAACATTATATTCTCAATAATGCGTTTTATTTCTGTCTATAGATTTATTAAATCACCTATTTTCTATTTTATCTTCTTTTGTAAGAAATTTGTTAAGGTGTTTTATTTAATTATTAAACACAATAACAGCACATAAACCGCAGTGATTCGTTTGTATTGTACAGCCGTCATAAATAAAATATAATATAAAATCTACAACAATAAGTAAACGCTTTCAATATTACATTAGGATTAAAATAGTTATTTAGTTTTTAACTATTAGCTGATAGAAAGTATGCAACGATAAGTGATACAGTCGAAGTTGCAGTTTTGCCTTATTCAGTTTATTTATATATAAAATAAATGTTTGCTCATTTTAATAATCGACTTCAAAAATTAGGCGGTTTTTAGTTGGATTATATGTATATTTTACTTTTTTGTACATATTATGTTATGCGATATCTTCGTCAATTTTATTCCGATTTTATTGATCCTTCAGGTTACTACAGGCTTGGTTCATATAAATTTGAAGAAATAATTCCGAACAAATCGATGAAGTTTTTAATAAATTGTTTGTTACATTTTAAGTTAAAGTTACAGTCTATATAGGCTGTAACTTTACTTTTACTTAAAAGTTCCAATGCCTGGCACAGGCCTCCTCTCATTTCTGGGGAGTTTAGATCAGGAAAATGTCCGCCGCGTTGACCCGTTGTCTTCGAAATTATGTTTTTTCTTATTTCTCAGACATGCAGTTTCCTCACGGTGTTAACTCAAAATTGAATAACCACTTAAAATTGAAATAAACAATTTCATTGGACCTGGTGGGGTTCAAACCCGGGTTGCCCACGTACTGTAAAATTTAGAGCGAGCGCTTAGTCCCTGAGCTACAACGGCTTCTTGTTTTGTGATATTACTCAGTCTACTAAAAATATTTAATAATATATATAAAAATAATTATCTAGAACTAAAAATGTTGATGACTCTGATGATAAACTGCTGAAGTTCTCTACTTCACATAGCATATGATGAAGAACTTTTACGATTTATGATGAAATTGTGGATTTATTTTTATATAAAGTAAGTCCATAAAAGTATAACTACAAAGCAAAATTTCTGGTATAATAATAATTATAATTTTTTCAATCATCAATCATTAATAATAATTTCTCGTAAAATAAAGGAAATAGCAGAAGTAGAAATAACAAACTTTTGCTGTTAATTGACGTTTTGCCGACGCTATTAATGGATGACAGGAAATAGTAGTTACGACTTTTGCAATTAAGCGTATCGGATCGTAAACTTAGTCGTATTTTAATTGCAGATTCTTTTGAAATTGACGCTGTTAAAGGTAATAACAATGAAATTAAAATATTGTAACTGAGCACTTTTTATAACACGGATAAACGAGCTTTTGGTAAGTTGGTAAATTTCAATTTCTGGTATATTCGAGGAAGATTTTCTTTTCTGCAAGAAATGCCAGTATAACGTATATAGTTATAGGCATAACAATGACAGACGTGATATCGAGTAACAAACTATCTCTCAGCTTAAAAAAAGGCCTTTGTCCAACAGTTTGTTTAAGCTTTATAAAAATAAATAGATTCACCAACTAAACATCCATCTGATGCCAAGTGGTTGCTGCAGTCAATGGACCAACAACCTAAAACCAACTTCAAAAAAATGATAGCTACAATGGAATGTCTCACAACCTATACATAATAGCGATTTCTTATATTTACGCGAACATTGCATATGATTAAAACTACTTTTACTCCTGCCTGTGTGTGGGCTACATCTTGAAGCGAGCTTCTATTAGAACATTCTACAAGCCGCCGAAGAAGATTAGTCAGTTCCTACCATCCGTCAAGTGTCATATTCCTCTACAAGATGCAGGAGTGTATAAGCTTGATTGTGAATGTGGTCTCTCTTATATAGGACAAACCAAAAGATCAATTAGGATCCGCGTAAAAGAACATATAGCTGATGTGAAGCATCAACGTTCCGGGAAGTCTGCAGTTTGTGATCATATCCTAGACGGCCCCAACCATTACATCAGATTTGATAGACCACAAATCCTCGCGAAAGAACACCGATTCCTACCAAGGATGATACATGAGGCTATTGAAATTAAAAAAACATCCTAATTTCAATAGAGAAGGAGGCTGGGTACTACCACCTGCTTGGGATCCTATAATCAATAAAATTAAAACTAAACCCAAGCATACCACTGCAAGAACTCAAGACATAGTCGGTTCATTTTGCATAGATCGGACCATAAACAATAATTAAAAAAAAAAGCTGAAGGTACTCCGTGTTTAACAATGACATCGGGACGTCAGTCATCTCAGTCCCCCGTGACCATGGGTGGTGGAAAGCGCCCGAAACGTCGGGAATTAAAAATAAAAAGTAAAAATAAACGCGATAAAATCCGTAAAAGTAGTTTTAATCATATACTTAATAGCTTTCTATACCCTTCAGAACGGAACACAGCAATGCAAGCACTGCCATTTGACAGCAGAAGTAGGTAAGTGGGTGGAACCTATCCAGATTGACTCCTAGACAGAAAAGGAGTCCCAGCTCGTAGTAAAATTCTATTTAAGTCTTACTTCTCCCTTGGCCAAAGGTCAGGTTGATCATCAGAATCAATAGTGTCGCGACCTAAGATGGTGTATATCGAACGGATTTTGGACGCCTAATAATTAAACAACACATTATTACTTTTTTATATTTATATTTCTGATAAAAAAGTAAAATTAAATATCGGTAAATAGTAAGGGCAATCCGGTCGTAAAAGTAAGCCTCATTTTTGTTTTCTAAATTACATATAAATGATTTTACATGTTTCGGACAAAAGTAGAGAGATAAAAGCGTTTTAGAGGTCTTTAAAAAGCAATAATATTAGGTCATGAGGAAGATAAAATCCACTTCCTTACTCCGACAACAGGAAAAGTGAATTGGTCGTCGAAAGGCGGCTTCCGTTTGTATTATTAAATCATACTTAAAATGTTAACATCGAACTTTTATGAGGCTTTTGTAAGCTTTTGTTTTGTTTTATAAAAAATGAATAAAGTTTGACGTTGCTCCCTGACGGAATTGTTCCTTCACAGCTGGTAGTAAGCTCGAGATCATTCAGCGAACTATGCAAAGATCTATACTTAGAGTTTCTCTGCGAGATAGACTTCATAATGAGAATACCAGTTGCAGAACGAGAGAGATCGCAGTGGTAATGGCCGGCGCATGTATCTCGAAGAATCGCACCTGAAAGTCAAGTGTAGTTTAGCCAGGTTGACACTGCACCACCAAATAGTGGTGGAGTGTCGACCTGGCAATGTTTGCAGGAAGTCCATGTATTTAGATGGCACGGAACTGTGTTATTAGGGTGTCTTGATTTTCAGCAGTGGAATTGTGAAGGGCTGTAAAGATGATGATATTTACTTAATTTTGTGTAGATAATAACAATGGAAACTACCATAATAACATCTTTGTTGTTTTCTGACATAACATCATTTTCCGTGATCACTACACTTAGCGATTGCAAATCCAATGCCATGTTATGATTTATTTTGCATTCAGTATACACGCTTAAGTAGTGCGATGAAGAACATTTATGGTAGTTTCTCCAGCGGCATAAATTTGTAATCTTGTAAACTTGTAATTATCATTCTGCAGGTTAAAACATCATATACTAATTTACATAGATAGTATCTAATCGATTTCTTTTAATCCACGTGCATTATTATTTTATTATATTTAAATTTGAGCTATGATATAAAAACGTCCACAGTTGGCACGGTCCCGAAAGTTCAAAATATACAGTGGTACCGACACCGTTATAATGATCAAATCCATAGGCAATGCCCGATCAGGTCTGTTATTATAAAACAGTCTGAAGTTAGCGATGGTAAATACTTCTGTGATTTTCTATTCTTTAGATACTTAGGACGTTTTGGGGTAGGGTAAATTTCAATTTTTTTAATAGAAGAGGGGGCAAATGAGTATGCAGCTCACCTGATGTTAAGTGACTACCGCCGCCCATGATCAACCGCAATATTAGGGGAATTGCAGGTGCGTTGCCGGCCCTTTAGAAGGGAGCAAGCTCTTTTCTTGATTGTCCCCAGGTCGTATCGATCCAGAAAAATCGCCGGTGGTAAATTATTCCACAGAGAGGTCGTACGTGGAAGAAAACTCCTTGTGAAACGTACAGTGGTGGCCCACCAAGCATGCAGATGGTGTGGATGGTATCGGGACGTTTGCCGCGTAGTGCGTTCACGAAATTTGGCAGCTGGGATTAATCCGAACAATTCCTCAGAGCACTCTCCGTGGTATATGCGAAAGAAAATGCAAAGAGATGCAAGATCTCTTCGCAGCGCCAGTGAATCGCTCTGCGCTGGATGCGGTCAAGTGGAAGGAGCTGGTACTGGGGAGCCCCATCCCAGAGATGGGAACAGTATTCCATGTGCGGCCAAACCTGCGCCTGGTAAAGTTGCAGGTGGTGTGCCGGCATGAAACACTGTCCCGCTCTGCTGAGCACGCCAAGCTTTTTAGAGGACAATTGGGCCTTCTCTTCCAAGTGACCACGAAACTGCACGTCACTCAATATATCGAACGCGAGGATTCCGATACTGGCTGAGGCAACAAGGGGAGTGCCTTGAAACTGAGGAGATACGTTAAAGGGGTTCTTTTTTGCGGGTAACGCGCAAATTTGTGTCTTCTGAGTGTTAAACTGGACTAGATTTAGTCGCCCCCAATCCGAGACTGTGCTTAGCAAAGACTTCAGACACAAGTTTGTCCCGGTATTCGGAGACGTTTTCCCGAGAAATATTTGCACGGCCGGTGTACAGAGCATCACCAGTGCTGTCATCTGCATAGCAATGAATATTACGGGTTTCCACCATATTATTGATATGCAGAAGAAACAGCGTTGGCGGTAGCACGCAACCTTGTGGAACACCAGCATTAATAGGCTTGTAATCGGAGCTTGCACCGTCTACAACGACCTTGATGCTCCGATCTGCAACAAAGCTGGTGATCCAATTGCACAATTTCTCGGGAAACCCATAGGAAGGGAGCTTCGAAAGAATTGCTTTGTGCCAAAACCGATCGAAGGCCTTCGTATGTCCAAACTAATGGCCAATGCCTTCCCCTTGGACCCTAATGCCTTCACCCATCTCTGAGTTAGGTAGACTAAAAGATCACCAGCTGATCAAACATGATGAAAACCGTATTGGCGATCACTAATCAGCTGGTGATCCTCAAGGTACCTCATGAGCTGGCAGTTTACAATGGACTCCATTGTTTTGGAGAACAAGGAGGTGACGGCGATAGGCCTGTAGTTGGACGGGTTTGAGTGGGTGCCTTTTTAGGGATCGGGTGGACGAAAGCCGTCTCCCACGATTTTGGGACTACACCTAGGGAGTAGGAGTACCGGAAAAGACGCGTTAAAACCAGTGCTAACTCTGGAGCACACGTCCTCAGCACAATTGAGGGGATTCCGTCAGGCCCACTCGACTTGTGGATGTCCACGTAGAGGAGTGCTTTGCAAATCGAGCGCTGTATGAACTGTACTTCCGGCAAGGAACACTGCGGAATGGTCGGCGGCGTACTCCCCCCGTCATCGAGAGTCGAGTTGGACGCAAAAAAAGAGCCTAGCAGATCGGCTTTCTCCTTTGCGGTATGGGCCAGTGAGTCGTCCTCTAATGTCATAAAATATTAAAGTCATATATATTAAAAACAATTTTTGGTTAATTTTACATAAACACTTAGGTACATTACCGATGTTAGATTATTATTAAGAAAATTTCACTTTTAAACAATAAAATTAAATGGTTAAACGAACTTACCTTAAGTGAAGTTCAACCATAATTATACGAAGCTCCTTGTCCTAGACATTCTTAACAATTGTAGTACGCCGCATTCCATGCCAGCATCACAATTTATCCAAGCTCGCTTAAAAAAGATTTTAAAGCAGCAGTATATGTGGCAACACTGTATCAACCCGTCCGTCAATGCAAATTCATTATGTTTAAAGCAAGGAATTAGATGAGCAACCCTAACCCAGGGAGGGTTGGGCTGGGAGTACCGTCTAGGACAAGGAGCTTCGTATAATTATGGTTGAACTTCACTTAAGGTAAGTTCGTTTAACCATTTAATTATACTCTCTCCTTGTCCTAGACATTCTTAACAATTGTAGATGTTTGAAGACGGGGTTGCGAATTTATAATAACAATAAATAGAAATCTGCAATTTTCCTTATTTTATAAAAAAAAATTGTAGATATTTTCTGTATATCCTAAATTTAAATTAATAACATAAAATAAATTATCTTTATTTTATAATATTTCCTTATACACATAAGGCCAGCTTGATTGCAGCAGAAGTGGCCCTGTAGAAGAATTATGACTGAAAAAGGAAACAATCTGGAATATCTATTCCAGTTTAATTTATAATACATTTTCACTTAACATCCTATAACTTACTAACTTACTTAAGAAATACTATTCGAAGTGGGTTAAATTTATCACTATCTTGGGTTCTGTTTTCTATTAAATATTCAACCCCTACTCATTTATTTTTTCCCATACAAATCCTGTTGAAGTGAAATTCTATCTATATCTTAACTATACATCGGAGCTCCCCTTTGAATAAATGTAATATTTTTTGAAGGACAATGTACGTATATTATAACATGTAACTTATCACAGCTCAGCTTGTTACTAGATTTTGTAAATTTCCGTATTCTCAATATTTATTACAATAATCTGTTGTTAATTAATCTAAAAGTAACTTATTATTAAGTCTATTTTTCTAACTCAAACCTAAGTAAAAGGCACAAAAGCCCAGTAAGGAATTCCATTTTACTTACTACAATTTGGTACGATAGAGAATTAATAATTTTATTATTTTATAATTTATAGTATTTGACACAGGAGAGTTCACTATAATTCTTAGTACGAATTTGGGAGTAAATCTTGGAGTGCCATATTTTACAAAATGCTTCACTAATAGTAACCTATGATGTGTATGAGATGTCTATGAGATGACTGTAACATGACACAGTAGACATTAGAGGAAATACATAAAAGAAGAATCGTCACCCCATCTAATATAACTGCCATGGTATCTGGATCATATCTACAGAACCCCATTGTTAAGTATATAATATTTTTACTATTTATCGTTACTAATTTGATCAATTTTTAGCTTTTGACACTGCTTTATGATTTTGTTGAATAGACTTGAAAGACTTCCTCCGATTGTTCTTTGTTTACTTGGCTCAATTTTAGATTGTAGGTTTAATTTCCATATTTTTATTTAATTTAAGGTATTGAATCCTCAATAATTAATGAATAGAACCCTCTCTATCTTGTTAATATACGAAGCAGGGGTTTTGTCAACTCTAAGAAAAATTGTGCACCATAAGTATTATTTAGTTGTAGTAATTTTATTATTCATTATAACTATATTGTTTTAGTTTTAGAATTTTTGACTCCAGTAAATAAAACTTTTTTCGTCCGATGCCCTATAATGCAACCCACACCAGACAAAGAGTTAAAATTTGTTCCATAGCTCCGCTTAGCCCATGAGCCATCTGTTACGGTTATACAGGGTACACCTCGACTATCGACTTCATGATTTTCAAAAGCAAGACGCATTTCTTCCGCACCTGCTTCTAACATAAACTGCAATGCTATATCTTTTTGAATTGTATAAAGCTCTTTACTTTTTTTTAATATAATATGTTTCACTCATGTTGGGCATGTTTATACTTGCGCATATTTCGTCAAGCTGAGCCCATCCATTACCAGTTTGTGAAACGCCTATTATATTTAAATTTATTGGGTTTTCTTTAGATCCTTGATAACATGTTTGAGATCTAATTTTTTCCATTTTATTGCACAACCGGCATTTAAAATAAAATTCTGAAAAAAATCCAGTTCTTGGCTCTTTTACAAAACCTAAATGTTGAAAATTACATTGAAAGGGATGGTGCGATATATTTTTAATTTGCTCGAAATGATATGCTCTATTAACTATCCTATTACCTTCCAAACTTGTATTTATGTTGCTATTATCCTTACTAATAATCTCAACAGGTAGATTTATATCCGAATTTGAATCGCTGGATTGGTTGCATGGTGACGTCAGTTCTGTCTGCGTGACCGGTGTGATCCTGTAAACACAATATTTTATCAGAACCGCCAAAAACATACGTTTACGAAATTGATTTCTGAAACTGATTATACTCAAAAATCCGGTGTGTTAGGTGCAAAAGCAACGTCAGACTCTATGATATCGCTTTGATGCTGGTAGTTATAGGAGTGCATCATTTTGCGCGGTACTTCGTGAACATCTGCTTCTACTACATCTTTATTAGCATTTTTCCAGTTTGATCTTGAGGTGCATTATGTACTTCCGCTTGAACTATCATTTGCTTCGATGACCTAAATCACAAAGATTAAAAATTAGTGAATACATATACTCGCTATGGGTTCTTCTTACTAAGTAAATATTACTTCTTTCAACACTGTTTACTTTTCTAATCTTATCACTTATCAGTTTGGCGGAAAAGTTGCCACAATATTTGCTTGACGTGGGTTTTTGGCGACATTTGCGGTATATCTCGATATACCCGTAGAGCACCTAAAAAGAAAGGTATATGTCACCAGATGATGGTAAACTCCGTTAAATAATAAAGTATCTTGAGAGATTATAAACTCGAATACAACTTAAAACTTGAGAAATTACAAACTGTGAACTGTACATTTTTCTACAATGTTATTGGCATGAAAATAATTATTATACACGAAAAAAGAACTTACGATTCAGACATAGTCATTCTTGCAGGAATATTTTCTTTATTTGCATTTGAAAATCTCCCTTTTACTCTGCATCTCTGATTGCGAGCGACACTTGGCAATACGCTGGTCTTTTTGCCCATTCGCTTATCCTTGTTTGGCTCTGTAACACAAAAGATTATTCTGTATGGTACAGGATTCAATTCAATATACCGACAAAGGATGCCATAAAAGCAGTTAACAAAAGGTTTACAGCAAAATACCTGTGATTCTCTTCACAACGCCCTCCTAGCAAAGTTGACAGCTACAATCGATAACGAATGACGTCACTGAACGTAAGTCACGTGGTCAGTCCAAACAAATAAAAGACGTGAAAGAGATTTGATATGAAACTTTTGTAACTTGGATAGGGGGCTGGCCTGTTTATGCTATTGATAACCAAGGCTATAAAATATGTACAACTTATAAACTAAATCGTATGTACACTTATCTCTATTTTTAACCTAATATCTGAGGTAGGTTGCTGCGCTCCTTAGTTTTTATGTAGTTCGTATTATTCTGTAAGAAATCTAATCTAATCCAAAATATGCTATAATACCATATCAAATCTACTACTATTTTCTATAGTAATAGGCATCTAGGTACGAATGTATATTAAATTACTACTTCATGTCACAAAGTAACGGGTAGTTTCGGGTGGCCGAGCCGTGCCCAGCCGAGCCGAGCTTGTGATGTGAGTTGGGTTGCCAGGTTTAAAACCGAAAAGCCGGACGAGCTAGGCCGGACACTTTTAATTTTTTAGTCTTAGTATAACGACAATCTTTTTAAAAGTAAAACAATGTTTTTATCACTTACCATAAACCTCTTAAATTCTAATGAAATATCAATAATTGAATATTTAAATCAACCTTCTTTATTATTAATCATTCAATATTCTTAAATATAAAAAAATGAGTAGGTAAGTAATCTGTGGTAAGAATAAATATAAACAAATATTTAAAAAACAAAAAAAAAAAAAACAGCCCACTCCCACAATCTACAAATTAAATATACATATACTCAACAAAGCCAATAATACACGTTTCTTTTTCTAGTAGGACCCTTTTCAAATTTATTTTTACTATTTGTTGTTATAGCGGCAACAAAAATACACGTTCTGTGAAAATTGCAACCATCTACCTATTACGGATCATGAGAAACCCTTACAGACAGACACACGGAAAGCGGAGGCTTCGTAATGGAGTCCCATTGTTTACCCTTTGGGTACGGAATCCTAAAAAGTCACATCTGTATGGTTCTTTCTTCAAAAGACCATATTAGACACCTGCCTGGTTCTTGTATGACATGACTAATATAATACCTTTAATTTAAAAAAGACTATGACATCTCTGAGTTTGTTTCGGCAGATCGTGTGCTTCTCAGTTTCATTATTTTGTTGTGTAGTGTTTTTTTAAAAAAAAAACAACATACAAAACAAATTTCACTTATCACTGACTGCCCTTCTTAGATTTTTATGTACTTCCATAAATTGGATTGGGTATATTAGATTCCTATAAGTACGATTATCAAAAATCTAAAAATTTCCAATTCTAATTAAATTAATATTTATATAATTTATATAATTTCTGACTGCCTCGTTGGTCTAGTGGTTGTAAGTAGTGCGACTGCTGATCATGAGGTCCTGCGTTCGAGCCCCGGGTGGGGCCAAAAAATCAATTATTGAGTTTTTCTGTCAAGAAATTCTCAGTAGCTGCCCGGACTGAGGAAGTTGGCGGTGTCTCATTCCCGTGCCTCGGAAAGCACGCAAAGCCGTTGGTCCTGTGCCTGATTTCTCTCTCGGCCGTGTCGGTTTACCGTCCCATCGGATTACGAGAGTGAGGGAATAGAGTGTACCTGTGCTTGCGCATACACTTGGGCACTATAATTCTGTCCTGCGCCGATGGCTAGCCTCCGTTGAGACAGGCCGCCGTTTTGTCTCATGAATTTTACTCACAAACTAAATTCAATCAAAGATTACACTTACCCATTGTTCCCTTAATTGCTGAAGATCACTTCAATTCACTTCACTGATACAACAAGTTCAAATTCAAATGCCGTGTACTAGATCATTACAACTATTAAATCGGAATCCAAAGTCCAATGCCAGGGTCAGTAAAATTTGAGACAAATCAAAATAATCAAAACAAAATATCTATCAATAAAGGAATATCAGAATCCAAAGTTCAAGCCAGGGGTCAATGTTATAAAATATAATTTACGAATACGTTAGCACACTATCAGTTACATACAAAGTTTTTTTATTACGATTACGTATGCAGCAGCCGACTGAGCATGTGTGGGTGCACGCTGCGCTCCCCCCCCCTTCGTTCGTCCCACTGATCGGGGGAAACAATTTGTAGCGAAAGGCAAGATGATATACAACAAAACGAAGCGCGCGAAATTTTATAAACAGACCTTTGGTAGTCTGGATGTCATGAAAAACCTATTACATGTATCTGTTCAAAATGAAATTATTTGCATTTTTGAACAAATAATCCCTGTATGGTAACTGTTTTGCAATTTTCTTTCTTCTTATGGTATTTATTTCCGCCCAAAAATGTGTTAAAATTAGTGTTGAAATTTGAAATTTTCGACGCTTATAACTTTTAAACATATTATTTTTTTACTTTTTTGTTTCCATACAGGGCTAGATAATGATGAGATAAATTGAAATCATTTTTTATTTTGAATGTATACCATCAAAGAGTGGAGTAATCGCCAGACTACGTTTGTATGGAAGAATGGGCGACTAGTGTACCCTTAATAGTGAATTTGTTCGATAATTTATCATACTTGTTAATAAATGCGCACGGTGAATCTGATTTTATTATTTAATAAATGTTTTAATTTATTTATTTTATATACACGTGCATCTACCTCGAACAATAGGATTTTTGTTTACCGCTGATCGGTTGGCTCCATTTTGAATATCTTCCTTTCCCAAGTACATAATCCAATTATTACAACGCAGATACGTAATAAAGTTATTTGTAGTAGGTTTTGGATACAAAACATTTGATTTTACACTAAACATATTTAATTTTTACAACAAAAATTATAAAAACACACTGTGATGGCTGGCACGAAAAAACCTAATGATGAAGTTGCATTGACGGACGGGTTGATACAGTTTTGCCACATATACTTCTGCTTTAAAATCTTTTTTAGCGAGCTTGGATAAATTGTGATGCTGGCATGGAATGCGGCGTACTACAATTGTTAAGAATGTCTAGGACAAGGAGAGAGTATAATCACATCCATATTTCTATAACAAAAATAATATGTTATGTTTAATATTTACTTCAAATACATTACCATACTTTGACCATTCGGTGCATTAATCGCAGTCAGTACCGTAAGGGGCTTACGTCAGACCTGAGTTATTAGTTTTGTACTGGAAACGAGGATCGAAACGGGGTCTGTTAATGTAAAGGATGAAGGTGGAAATTTTAAAAATATTTTAGATCCTTATTAATAACACTTCGATTATACATATATTTACAATTTTTATATTAGAATAAGTATTAAATTTTGCTAGTTCTAGGTTTTAGAGATATAAAATTTTATATTTATTCATGCAATTCGCAATACTTATAATAACAAATAAGAAAATTCTAACAGAACTAAGAATAATTTTTTGCTATTTTTTTTAAATGAGGAAACAACTTATAATTTTCAACTAGTAATAGTTATTCGTTATCTAGGTATTTTATGTGTTTTAAACAAATGTGTTAATAGACAAATAACATTTTTATACAGGATTATTTTGCAATAACCGGCCAAAGTTGCAGAGAAGTTTCAGTTTAAGTAATATGGGCGTATGTTGAAGAAAAATGAATTCAAAAAGATCTCAAAATTCTGTCCTTTTTATCTTTCAAAATGAGTGGCAATGAATTATTTTCACTGATTTTACTGCGCACGCATAGATTCGTAAGGGTCGATCGGTAGGCAAAAACGTTGTTGCCCATAAATCACATTCAATTTGGGTTAATTTCAAATAAAATTAAAAGCCTAATTTACTCGTATTTTCAAAAACTGCAATCATTATCAATATCATTTAAAAATTTGTACCTAAGCTAAAAATTTGGCTACTCTGTGGAAAATAACCCTGTATAATCATTTTTTATCTCTTTCATTCATTCATTACACCCTATAAAAGTCCACTGCTGAACATAGACCTCCCGACAAATTGTTTATCACAAAGTGGAGAGATATTTTAATAGTTGCCAAGCTTGGCAGGTGGGTTGGCAATAGCATTTTTTATTTTCTAGTTATTATTAGAACGACAAACATGCAAAACCACCACCCAAATCTTTATATTTTTTTGATCCCAGAAAATCCTTTACACAGTAATTTCCATTGAGAAACGTTAAGTTATGAAATAATTTTTTTACACTTATATAAATAAAACAATTAGATCAAAGATGTAAGAAAGAATGAACATATATTTTTATAACACTTAAGTGACAAACAAACTTGCTGCAACTAACGTCAAACAAAGAGTGAGCAGATGCGTTGTCACCTGTGAGGGCGGAGAGAGAATGCCTTACAGCCTGTAAATACTGGCTCTGTATACCCTTCAGACCGTATAGTGGGTGGTACCTACCCAAACCAACTACCACTTTTTGTAATATTATGTATGTCATCTTTTCTCCACGTCCACGCCGTGCCCATTGCTGATTCGAAACGGCGGCAAACTGATAGTCGAAAATCTGTGAAGTATGCCATTGAGGCTTATATCATGTCTGTGATTTATTGCTTGAAGTTAATTGCAGGCGCCATTGCAGCCAATTATCCTCAATTGAATTTTCATCTTGTTGGACACCTAAAATTTTATAAAAGAAATCAAAACCATGCGACTGCTACTAGCTTTAGCGTTTAGATATAAATTTACTAAAATTAACTTCGGCACTTTTTCTTCAACAATCAGCTTAAGCATACCTTTCCTAACATTTCAAAAAAAAATATACCTATTATGTTACCATGCCTTTTGGGTTATATTTAAGTAAATAAAAAATATCTGACTTTCTAATTACGAATTAACTCCGGCTCTAACACAATAAACGTTCAGTGAACCTGTCGTTGGAATCGCATCTAATAAAATATTACAAAATGTCCTTTGATGGAAACTGGTCACAACGACGTGGCACTTTAACTAATTTTACGCAATTCTCATCGGCCTTCAAAATAAACCCTAATAAAATACCCCCCTCTCTTGGCAATTAGAATTCCAGTAGATTTTCACATGCACCATTTCACACAAACAGTTGAAATTGAAACCAATTATCGTGACACATTTAAATATTCGTAATTCGAAACAGGTGTGCCATCGTTTTCTTAAATAAAGAACCAAACATATTTAAATCCTCCTGTCTAGATGGAGCAACAATCCACACCAGATGGTTGGTAGCAATTTGATACGTGAAGGAGAAAATCGGGTTAAGTGGTGTGCTTTAGAAGCACCGCTGCTCATCTTCTGTATGTTTCTCCTCCCGTTTGTTAGATTTTCTCCAATAAAACCACGGCACTTTACTTAGTTAACTGTTTAATCACTATATTCCGTGCTTAATCACACTCTCAAACTGTATATGAGTGTTTTAACACACTACACTTTACTTTTACAGAGAACACTATATTTTAATTCCACTTTGACTTACAATCTTTCGAATCACTTAATTTCACGACAGACTTAACTATTATAACCTTCTCAGTACCAATGTACGTATTCAACTGCCGGGCGTGTCAAGTGTAGGCGCTTTTATATTATGACTCGATTTTAGAATTAATGCGGGTAGTTTGAAATGGATTCATATTGGTATTAATTGTGAAGATTGCCATGTAATATTGCATAATGATTATTTATCTAACACTCGACCAATCCTGACACTAGACGCGTCCCCGCGTAAAAACAGTACCAAAGATATTAGGTTTTAAATTAACAATAATTACAATAAACTGAAATATGTATAGCAACAAATTACTATTTTTTTTTTCACTTAGCACTGCCTAAATAGCACCATTTGGCATCGGTTTTCTCTTTTAACTGTAATGAATGCCGTTGCACAGAACGGTCCACACCGATACCACTCAGTAACGGCTCACTTTTATCTCTAATGAATGCCGTTGCACAGAACGGTCCACACTGATACCATACGGCACCAGCTCACTCTTTAAATCTAAGAAATGCCGTTGCACAGAACGATCCACACCGATACAATTCAGTAACGGCTCACTTTCTTATATCTAATGAATGCCGTTGCACAGAACGGTCCACACTGATACCATTCGGTACCAGCTCACTCTTTAACTCTAAGAGATGCCGTTGCACAGAACGGTCCACACCGATACAATTCAGTAACGGCTCACTTTCTTATATCTAATGAATGCCGTTGCACAGAACGATCCACACCGATACAATTAAGTAACGGCTCACTTTCTTACATCAACTCACTGCATTTTACTCACTATATTCATGCAATATCTATTACATTTTATTCTTAAATATTAAACCCAATTAAAATCTACAACAGAAAGGAGTTATCATAATATTAATTTTTGTGATGACTCTTAAATAATATCAAAACTAATATATAATAATCATATAAATTACTATTGTATTTTTCACACGTATGTATATTGAATTAACATTTTAATATATCTCTTCCTTTATATATCATTATTCTAGAACAAAAATGACTTAACTATAAACTAGAACTACATATGTTAAAAGGACAATAATTTAGAGCAATACACGGATTAATAGGTATTTTACTCTGAGTCACTGGAGATTGGATCATTTTGGAATACCAACCAAGGGTGTATTTTATCTACTGGGTAAACTCCGACGTATGCCGCTTTACCTTCCTTTTTAGTAATGGGAGTGTCTTGAACCTCATATCGATCATGACCCAGGATTTTTGTTATTCTGTACGGGCCGGAACATTTCGGAACCAACTTTCTGGCCTGGCCCGGCGCCGTATACACGTCTTT
Source organism: Parnassius apollo (assembly GCA_907164705.1). Taxonomy (NCBI): domain Eukaryota; kingdom Metazoa; phylum Arthropoda; class Insecta; order Lepidoptera; family Papilionidae; genus Parnassius; species Parnassius apollo. The sequence continues at coordinate 695,259 of CAJQZP010001258.1, forward strand.
CTCTATACGAACAAGATCTCCTATTTTATATTGCGTAGCTTCTTTTCTCGTTTTATCAAATCTGTTCTTTTGTTTCAGTTGTTCAGAAGAAATTCGTTGTTCAACGTCGTTGCGAATTTCATCTCGGTTTTGCAATTGCTGAGATTCAGCAACTACACTGTTCATAACGCTATCGCAACTTCCCGTAGGAACCACCCCAAATAAAGTCTCAGCAGGAGTTTTCCCAGTGCCTTTGTTAATTGTGTTATTTAATGACCATTGCACTTTAAGCAATACGGTATCCCATTCATTTTCAGGATGTCCATGATTAACAGAAGCGAGCGACTCTACGAGAGTTTTATTATATCGTTCAATCTGGCCGTTTGCTCGAGGTGTAGCGACCGCATTTAATATGTGTTTCATACCTTTCCCCACTACAAATTTGCTAAATTCATTACTAGTGAAGCTGGTACCGCGATCTGTAATTAACCGCCGCGGCACCCCGAATAATGCAAAGTATTCTTCAAAAATTTGGATACTCGTCTTACTTCTACAATCATGGACAGCCTTAAGATATATATATTTTGTAAAAGAATCAATGATTGCCAGTATATATTGATTCCTCTTTTTTGCTTAACGGGAATGGCCCGCAATGATCTGCATGTATGGTGTCAAATGGTTTGCTTACCTTTTCAATAGGATGAAGCATTCCTTCCCTTGGTCCGGCTGGAATTTTATTATGAGCACATTCTAGACAAGCCTTGCAATATTTTTTAGTAAACTTTCTCATATTTTTAAACCAGTAGATCCTTTTGATACGTTCGTATGTCTTTTCAAACCCAAAATGACCGTTATTGTCATGATTCATTTTTAGTATTTGCCATCTTACAGATTTAGGAACTACCCAGAGCAACGTTACGGTATCGTTCTTTTTGACGATTCTATAAAGCTTGTCATTTTTTAATGTAAAGTTATTCTTAATTTCTACAACATGCTCACTTTCAGGATCTTGCAATATTTTTACTATACGCTGTAGTTCTGGATCTGACGATTGTACTGTTCCCAACCAAGCATCATTATTTACGAAGAGTACGTCAATTCTGTTTTCATTATTGTGCACATCAGTTCTAATAGGATTCCGGCTCAATGCGTCCACGTGAGCCATTTTATTACCAGGTCTATATTCGATTGTAAAATCGTATTCCTGCATAGATATCCACCATCTCGCAACGCGTGGCACTAAATCTCGTTTATTCATAGTGTTCCGAATGGCGCTACAATCCGTTACTGCTTTGAAATTCGTGCCTAACAGATAAACACGAAATTTCTGCAATGCCGTGACTAGTGCGAGAGTTTCTAACTCATAAGAGTGAAATCTCTGTTCCTCAGGTGAAGTCTGACGACTATAATATGCTGCTGGGTGTACCGCATCATCGTGCCTTTGCATGAGAATTGCGCCAATACCCAGTTTGCTGGCATCTGTGTGGACTTCCACAGGTGCTGTTGGGTCATACAATGCCAGTAAAGGACGGCTTATGAGTTTCTCTTTTAACTTATTAAACGCATCCTTTTCTTCTTCTCCAAAACGCCAGCTAACGTCTTTTTTCGTGAGGTTTGTCAATGGTCTTGCAATCACTGAAAAATTCCTAACAAAGCGCCGGAAGTAACTCGAAAGTCCTACAAATTGACGAACCTCGTGTACATTTTTGGGTTCTGGGAAATTTGCCACGGCTTGAATTTTTAGGTTACCTGGTCGTATACCTTTCGACGATATTTCATATCCTAAATAATTTATTTGTGTTTGGAAAAATTGACATTTTTCAAGCTTCAAAGTAAGTTTTGCCTTACGCAGAAGTTGAAGTACCTTCTCTAATTTTTCTGTACCCTCTTTTATAGTTTTAGAAGCTATCAACAAATCATCCATGTAGGCGAGGGCCAGGCGTCCACCAGATCCCCGAAGCATTGTGTTAATAGCTCGCTGAAACACACTTGGTGCATTGGCCAGTCCAAACGGCATTCGGTTATATTCGAAAAGACCGTCAGGAGTGACGAACGCAGTTAAGTGTTTGCTATTTTCAGCCATGGGGATCTGATAATAACCAGACGCTAAATCCAAGCTTGTGAAGTAGCTGTTACCTCCCAAACAGTCCAATTGGTCTTCAATCCTCGGTAAGGGATATTTATCTTTTAAAGTTTTTCGGTTGAGCGCACGATAATCGATGCAAAGGCGTTTCTCACCGTTTTTCTTATTAACAAGAATCACTGGACTTGCGTAACATGAATTGCTTTCCCTTATTATACCGTGTCGTAACAGATCTTCTACAATAATTGTTAAATGCTCTCGTTCTTTGATCGACATCCGATAAGGATTATACACAACTGGAGTGTCATCATTGAGCTTAATGTTCATCTGAGTCAGATTAGTTTCACCTAATTCCGATAAATTGAGGGCAAAACAATCTCTATATTTAGAAAGAAGGACCTGGAACTCACTTAACTCGGACACGCTCAATAAAGTTCCGATTTTAACTTTATCGATTGGTAGAGGCTCACTGCTATTGGCAACATCTGTTAAACCAATGTATTGGTCATTTGTTTCATTATGGACCCACCCTCTGGCTATAACGGTATTTTCTTTTATTGATGTCATATTTTTACTAATATTTGTAACCATTAGGTAGCCGTGACCAGCAGTAAATTTGTATAGGCCTGGAAGGATCATGAACTCATTATTTAAAATTAGTCGATGTCCACCCACAACAAATAAACCACCTGTATAATTCGGCTCAGTATGAACAGAAATTGGAGACGTAGCACAACTATTTATTAATGAATTTGTATTGGAACATATCCTATATTTGACCATTTCATTGCAACATTCCTGACCAGGGATACTAGTGAATATTAATTCACTGCTAGATTTGTACATTATTATGTTAGGTTTTTCAGTGTAAGTGTGGCCAATGATAACCGGTACGTGCATGTAATGATCAGAGACTACTATCAGATCTACTTCCGCAGCCACTCCATCAATCTCGACCATAGCCCTTTTAAGTCCTAGAGCTTTAACGATGGAGTTGCCGAAGCCATGTAAATTAGGTAAATTAGACGGGACCTCCCATTCAGTCAGTATATCCTTAGCATCCGATTCCCGGATCAAAGAACAACTACTCCCTAGATCTATATAGGAGGACCTTTTGATGCCATTAATCTTTATAGTTTTATAAAACTTTTTATTTGCACAAGCATTTGGTTGATCAATACAAAGTACTTTATTGTTCGTTCCCGTTTGATCCAATTGTTCAATTTGTTCACCTGCATCAGTTAAGGTACTGGAGCTAGAAGGTCGCTTACGACAATCCCTGGTTATGTGGCCCAACCGATGGCAAAAACCACATTTTTTAAGAGGCTTTGGACATTTTACGCTGATGTGACCAGCATCGCCACAATTAAAACAGCGTATGCCTTCAGAGCCTCTCATTGGGTCAGTTGCGTTTGTAACTTTACTACTCCGAGACTGTGGTGTTTCTGATAATTTTCCCTTTTGCAAGTGGGTCGTGCTATGAGCAATTGTCCTCAAGTAAGAAAACAGTTTTTCGGGTTCTTCGAACATGCATGCATTTGCACCCATGCGTACAAATTTATCATCAATACCGTGTATTATGCACCCAACAGCCTTTCTACCGGTAATTTCACATTTATTTAATAAGGCAATTTTGTCATAATAATATTCATCAAGAGACTGACCGAACCTGCAACGTATTTTTAACATTTTCGTAAGTAAATCTCCATAATTCTCGTTGGAAAGAAACGTAGCTCTCAGCTTACTGACCCATTCATCCCATGTAAATAGTAAGGAAGGCAGCCCCTGATACCACCTCTTAGCAAGGCCCGTTAACTTGGGTAACGCAAAATGACATATTTGCCTATCATCCCATGAGTATATTTTAGCACACTCGCTCACTTTATGAATCCACCATTCAATGCTTTGGCTATCAACAGAAGGATCAAATTCTGGTATAACATTAAAATTTGCCGTTATATTATTAGACCACATCTGTCCTCCAGTAGGAGCAACAAGAACAGCATTTGCGCTGTTTGTTAAACTTGATGTAGCTGGTGGTTCCATAACATAAGGTAGGGGCTGAGGATTCACACTTGCGACATTATGAGGCATGTCATTTGAGCTAATTCTTATCTGTGGTGACACTGTTCGAACCCTGGGCAACGGCGGAGTTCTTATCGAAACGCTCCTATTACGATTTCTACCTCGAGATCGATTTTTATTACTATGTCGAGATTTGCGATGATCGTGGTGCCGACAATGGGTTGATGGGGACCGTTTACGTTTTTGCCTACCATGGCGTCTTTGTTTACTACGACGATCAGGAGTACTAGAGTTATAAGAAGTTCCGATTGATGTTGATGAGCTTCCATAACGTTTATGAGCATGATTACGTCGCTTACGTCTGACCTGAGAACGTGACCTGCGTGGCGACCTCATAATATGAGTTTATTATTAATATCAGTTTTATTATCGAAAAAAACGCCCAAAATTAATTGTTAACATTTAGGGGTATTTTTACTCTTGTGTCTTAACTAACGGTAACAAATTAAAGGAAGAGAAATATTTATAATTACATGTTTAAATTAAAAGCTATCATACAGAGATATTGCAATTTCACTCTATAAGTTTTATGGTAATTAACAAATCTCCCCACCCAAAAAACACCCCCACCCCCCCCCCCCCCCGGGGCCCCCCCAAAAACCACTACAGCCCCCCCCCCCCCTCTCCCACCCCCCCCCCCCCCCCAAACCCCCCCTTAATTAAACAATCTGAGTAAAAAGGATTAAATTTATCTTATTTCAATTGAATTGTTTCAATCAAGCCTAAATTTCGTTATTTTTTCACTTATGTAGTCAAATAGTATTCACTGTACTATATTAAGTCAAATTGTATACACTGTGGGTGGCGGCCCGAAGATTTACACAGGTTGCCACTTATGAGATTAACACCGTAAGACACAGGATGTATCCACATACAAATTTATCACGAATCGCTAGAGAGGAATAAAAATCACTGACCTTGGTTCATAGTGAACTCACTTTAGCAGTCTTCTTTGCGTATACTCCAAATCGACTTTGAGACAGGATGTCTTGCGATTACGTGTGGGTTTTGTTCATCCCACTTCTGAATTTGTTAGATTTTCTCCAATAAAACCACGGCACTTTACTTAGTTAACTGTTTAATCACTATATTTCGTGCTTAATCACACTCTCAAACTGTATATGAGTGTTTTAACACACTACACTTTACTTTTACAGAGAACACTATATTTTAATTCCACTTTGACTTACAATCTTTCGAATCACTTAATTTCACGACAGACTTAACTATTATAACCTTCTCAGTACCAATGTACGTATTCAACTGCCGGGCGTGTCAAGTGTAGGCGCTTTTATATTATGACTCGATTTTAGAATTAATGCGGGTAGTTTGAAATGGATTCATATTGGTATTAATTGTGAAGATTGCCATGTAATATTGCATAATGATTATTTATCTAACACGTTCATGAACTTGTTCTCGCACGTTTAATGTAAATAAAACTACATTTATGAAATTTCGGTCTATTCGAACGTAAAAAATACCGGCATCTACTTTACGGTACCAATCAATATTCAAAGGGCTCAATGATTTGAATCGAATATCGCAAATACAAACATCAGAATACATGTTTGATATAAAATGGTGTTGCTAGACGTATGATATTAATGCAATTTTATTAAACTCACTTATGTGTTTCTGTAGTATATCATATAGCCGAATTTCAATCATTTACGTCCAATGTATACGCATATACCGAGGTGACTCTAAAGATATCCAATTTGGCTAATTTTGGTGATGTTTCAAAATTAAAGCCCACGAGAGCAAAGCCGCGGGTAAAAAACTAATTTTAATATAAATCATCTTATTGGTTATTCGATATTATACTATACAAAACTTCAAATTAACTTCACGAAATATAATGTAGAGAGAAAATAAATTAAACGACGACTTCTGACGTCATCTACTTCCCTTTCCTAATTATGTTACACTTACTTTGGTCGGTGTATGATTGTTTTAATTACCGACACACCAAATAATTTGAAATGGGAAAGAGGGAAAGCTCTAGAATTATCATATAAATTACTAGTAAATTACGGCATTGAACATCAAAGCGTATTTACTCGTCATGTGAGATAATTTTTCTATTATAATATATTATAGTAAAAAAAATTATACTATCGCGATCTCCTCGTTTTTTGGCTCTTGAAAATCGAAAGATCATCCGATTTCGATGATTTTTTTTAAATCTTCATTATAACGGCGGATTTACGAAAAAAATACAATAGTAAAAAAATGAAAAATAATATTGGTTTCAAGGCTTTAAATGCTCATGAAAATGCACTCGTTAACGATTGTGTTGATAACTTTTTTTAAATAATCAAATGAAGTAGTTTTTTTCGTAATCTACACAAAAAATGAACATTAAAATATTTAAAAATGTTTGTTTATTAACTTTTTAATTTTGGTTTTTATTGAGTGTAAGAACGAGCGATGCGAGGTCGCAAAGTTGCGTGGCGTTGCGTGGTTTGACCTCGTGGAGTGGCGTGGTGCTTCCCTCCCCCAACTCTCTCCCGTAGTGCAGCCGAGGGAAGCCCGATCAACGGAGCCCCGCTTTGCGGGTTACTTCTGAGTGGCTTATAAAAAAAATAACCTAACCTGTCCGAGTCGGGATGTCCTAAGTCCCGAGCTCGCTTTGTTCGATATTACACTCAATAAAACACCCAAATAATTAACTTTTATAATTATTTCGATTTTCTAGAGCGTTTATAATAACATTTAGAGTCAGAAAACCACATAAAAACTTTAAGTGAGATGAAAAACTAATAAACAAACATTTGTGTAGATTAACAAAAGAATAAAATTCGTTTAATGCTTTGCAGAAAAGTTATGAACGATTATATTCGAAGAAGTGCGTTTATGATCATATTTAAAGTCATAAAAATATATGTAATTTTGAGGTGAGATATTTTCCATAAATCCGCCATAAAGACGAAGATTTTAAAAAATCGTCGAAATCAGATGATTTTTCGATTTTCTAGAGCCAAAAAACGAGGTGGGCTAACAAATAGCTATACGATACAAATAAAAATGTTTTTTTCTCTACTCCATTTAAAAACCTGGACGGTAGGATGACTATACATACAAGTTACATAAGAAAAAATGGTAATCGCTTGTGGCTGGTTTTTTAATACTATAACGGTTTGTCGAGGTGTTTGAATTGTTGCGTTATCAAGCAATAATGACGAAGACTTTTTAACGAGTTGGGGTTTGGGGTAGGGTTGTTTGATTCATTCGGTTTGTTTTTCGCTTGCGATTATCATAGAGCTTCCAAATTTTTTCCATTACACGTCAAATTTGTGTCCAAAGCCTCCTTATCCATATCAATCTATACTAATGTAAACAAGGCTAGCTTCAACGTACGTTTCTATATGCACGTTAGTTTCTTTTGTTTATTTTTTTAATACATGGTGGGTAAACTGAGGATCGGCTTTCTCCATTTTTTTATTTCATCAATACTTTTAATTCTTTCGTTATTTACCTTATTGTCTAGTCTCGTGGTTTATCTTTTAAGTCACAGCCACCTATTGACGTCGTATTCTGAAACAGAAACTCATAAATCTTTCTTTGTAATGATAACTAAACGTTGCAGAAAGATACAAAAAAGAATCATTCTCATTTGTGTGTGGCATCATGGTCTCCGCTTTTCAGGGGAGCCCGTCCCATACTTTTCAAACAATTGAATACTAAATATTTTTAAGACTTTTTCAGCTATACATATAACACAAAACAAATAAAAAATACTTCGATGCATATAAAGAAATTAAACACACCGCTCTTTTTACCTTTAAAAGCAGTTTTTCTCAAATTCAAATGTTTATTTATTCTCGAATATAGGTAATCAGTCAGAACAGCAACAAAATCTAAATGTACATGAATACAATTTGTATTTTAATTACTTTATTAGATTATTTGTGTTATAATATTTGGAATTTTCAGTAGGTATTGTATTGTTTCATTTACAATAATGTAACAAGATAATCTCCTAATGATTTCTTATATTTACGCGAACACTACACATTGATTAAAATCACTTTTACGGATTTTTAATCCGTAGTGGAACTAGTGAAACCAATCGACATAGTCCAATAAGGTCAGTAAAATGAAGTGGCAACTTGAAACCGATAAGAAAAAAGTTCCCGAGTTGCAGCCTCGTACTACTAGGTATATAGAGTGACGAGCGTAACTAGATAGAGTGACGAGCACATATACAAGAAGTCGATAGATGCAACTCATATAGATGTGGCTCAGGACTAAGTATGAGGCATTCCTTGAGGGAGGTCAAGGATTATCTTCAAGTATTCTTTGTTGCATTTGATAAGGGCTGTCATGACGATGGTTGTGATGACGACGGTGTGTAGAAAATTTTTTTGGTATATTGGCATGTCTAATAAATTAAGTATTTCAAAGACATTCTATGTCCGCCAACGCGCAATTCTCTGCAGACTAATTGTTCCACATTCCTCTTAGTAATGAGAAGAGGCCTATGAACTGCTGTGAGACATATTTAGACTGTAATTATATTTCCTCAAGTGCTTGTCTGTTTTGTGGCATTTCTTGCGGGAGGCCTATGTTCAACAGTAGACTTGTAAATGTCTATAATAGATACCTACAGTCCGTACGGATAAAGATTGAGGTTAGAAATGGTGGCTCATCGAGCCCGTACCGTCAACATGCACAGTACTAATAGTAAAAGACCCGCTAATAGCGGTATATCGTTATAACGTTATATTATTCGGTTAATTAGAAATTTTCTATTAATACGAAAATATTTGAAAATAATTATATGTCCAATTTTAAAATAACATTTATAACTACCGACCTGTTCTGGCTTCGTCTGGGTGGGTTTTACAAATGTAATTATTAAAAGCTATTTATTGTATGTTATCAATATTTCTATTTTAATAAAATCTTTAAACGTTCTGGATGAAATATAGTCTAGATAATACCTGCATTTGGTTCAGCCATTCCGCAGATTAGCTCAGAAACACAGACAAACGAAAATATTAAAAATAACTCATCTCAACTAACAAAATCAACAACAATTTGCAATACCGAACTGATTTTTGTAGTTTATGTTATTTTGTAATTATTGATTCCAATAACAAGTTAGACTGAAGTTTTTATTAATAGAATAAAGGTGACAAACTAGCACACAGTCCACCTGATGGTAAGTGAATGCTGTGTGGCCCATAGACATCTACATCCATCCTCGATTAAGATTCAAGATGCAGATGCGTTGCCACCCCCGAGGCATTCCTCTAAGGTGAAATGCCTCGTCTCCAGTAAAAAGGGTCGTCGATTCTCTACACTCACCATACAAAACACAGCAACATTGAGCTGTTATTTTACGCTGGTACTCTATGAAAGCGTGGTACTTCCGCGGTGCAACCGACCCATTCGTACGCTACAACCATAATATAGCTTCAACAACGCCCTACTACATATAAAACGCATATCGCAACGTATTTTTTTCTAGTCTTTACCGGCGGGTGTAAGTATAGATAGCGATAGTATGCGAAGGAGAGGTCTATAGAGGCGACGCTATTTTCAATCCCATTCTTTAACCACACGGGTAGTATTTATGAACAATATTAATTTATAGTTGTGGCTCAACAACTTTAATATCTTGTCTTCCGACACATCCTGGTGCCATCTGACTCGATCCTGCATCGATTCTTACCTGTTGGTTATTTGAATGGCGTTTAAACACTTTTTGGACTTTATAGTGGATGAAAAATGCGTTCAATCGTCAATCGTCACAAAACGGCCTCTCGACCCGATCCGCCCTCAGCCTCACCACGTGGACGAGCCCCGTGGCTCATCCATTATCAAAGTAGAAATTAAATAATCAGCCTTAATTACTCCTTTGGTATTGGTCTCAAGCTCTAGGTGTTTTATTTTATCGTTTCTCTTGATTTTTTTTCTCTTTGTAGTAGTAGTAAAAAATTCAAACCAATCTAAAAGAAATTGATAAAATAATATCAGTTAATTTGCTATGCCCTGAAAATTTTCCAGTAAAATTAGAATAAAGTAAGGCAGTCTCCAATTTCTCTTGGCAGTCTCCAATTTCTCTTGCCCGTTCGTTATCTCGTTACAGAATGTACATTTAATTTTCTAATCTTTGTATTGGCGAAACGAATAATTTCAGGGAAGATCCTCATTCCGTTGTTTTTTCCTTCCGCCTTGTTTTAGGTGCGCATTTTATGGACGGAACCCAAATCAAATAAGCAACCTATACATAATTATATTGGTCCAAACAAGGACGTAATCTAGTTCACGGCCTATAAAAGTCACATCATTATCATCACTATCCTAGCCTATCAAAGACCGTTGCTGTAAATAGGCCCCCCAGATAGATTGGCTCATACCTTGGCTGGCAACCGCAGTTTTTTTTTTAATTGTTAGCAGAAAGATGCTGCTACTGATCTTTTGTTTCAGTTTCCCTTTGTCGCATATTAAAAGGAATTTAACTAGTCATTTCTAAGATGATTTTTGAGCAGGGAAAGAGTGCACCACGCTGCCCCATTCTGTGTTGGCGGACTTAACATAAAAAGTTTTAACATCCTGGATTAAAGGTTATACCGCCATTAACACTACTTCAGTTGGCAAACACTAAAGGCTACGTTGAAGATCTTAACAAAATAGTAAGATTTATTAATGCGCAAAACTAGCGAAGTTAGTTTGGCACTCGTTATATGAGATGACAATGCGGAAAAAGAGCCTATATATGTAGAAAATATTCTCACTCGATGCTAATTCATTTTGTGATTCGAGGCCTTGCTCATTGGAGTGTGGTTAATAATAACCGTTAATCCGAATAACAGCAGGTAATCTCCGCTATAATGGAACTTGAGCTCCCAATGGGTATGTTAAGCCTCTTGTGATTGTGCCACAACTCGCGAAATACACCCAATTGAACATAAGAAAGTATTGCGTAACTTTATGTAAGGCTCTTAATTTAAACTTGAGTAGTGTGTTCTTATTTATGTAAGGATGTGTGCACACTGGGCAGTATTTAAAATAAAAATATAATGTATATTTGAGTCAAATAACAAAAATAGTGCTGTAGATTTACATTGTAGAAGACATTAAATAAAGGAAAGAGTAGCGGGTAGGAGGAATTGTAATAAAATAGCGTTATTTATAGTAACACCCTTTTATTACAAATATTAATTTTATTCTATATCTTAGTATATAGAGCTTGATACTATATATTGCTTTACAATATGGTTGACTCAACTGGGGGTGGACCAAACTCGCTTAGAATAACAGCGGAAATTTGAATTTCGTATGAGTTACGAACCTTTGACGCTTTTTATCGGTAACGCGGCATTTCAACATAATTCTTACGAGTGACAACGTATCTGGATTTTAGTCTTGCTGTTAAATGCACGGCCTGTCAAAGTCCACTGCTGAATATAGATTCCCTGATCCTTATGATTGCCTGCCTAATATGATAATTGCTACGGTTACCACGCATGACAGGTGGGTTAGCACCGTTTTTATTGTCTTTAGTTAGTCGTTAGTTGGTGTCGCTAGTTTTTTAATTGTTTTTAGGAACACGCTGCAGCAAATCTACTAATTTGATTCTTTCAACCTCATACGAGACCCGCAGAACAATATGGAGTAACGGGTATTCTTACATCGCCACAACATGCTCCATTATATTCTTGAACGAGGATTAATGTAGGTGAAAACTAAATTTTACCTTCTTCTGCAATGTCTTACAGTTATAAAACATCCTTCATATAGCATGTTACATATGGCATGAATGAATGAAATCCACAAAATCCAATAATTTTACTATATTTTGTGCTTCGCCGCAGTCGGGTAGGAAAACATGCTACTACTACAGCCATATAGATTGCACCTGCATCGATCGATTGCCTGCGTGTTTCGTCTGGTCGTCACTTCGTCTAGTAGTTTACAGTGTATTAGCGGTGTGAGAATATTCACCACCATATCGTCCTGTTGGTGTCTTAAGCAACGTGCCAACTATAGCAAGTCTACCCTCTATAAGAAAACAACTGAATAAAATTATAGGCTCTATATTTCATTATCATCAGTATTAAGTAGACGCTTAATTACTTTAATTAACACCACGCTAAATAATCAAAAACGAGAGGGCACCGAAGAAGAGCTGAATATTAGCATAAATTGCTTATAAATAAGAAGTAATAACAACAAAGAAAATTTATTTGTGTTTCCTTTGCGATTTCGTACTCGACGCGAAAACATTAGATAAATATTTCATTAGGCATAATACCAGATAGAAATACAAGTCATATGCGATGAAGGATTTTGTTTTTGATTAGAAGTAAAATCGGGTTTTTAAATCCGTATATAAATCATTGTAGGGAATTGTAGAGATTTTTTTTCATAAACGCCATTTGGTAGGCGAATTGGTCTGCTGTCGCAGTCATACATTGCACTGGTACATTTGAAATTTCTACCGTCGAATCTTTATTATTCCGAATAGTAATTGCATAGATTTGAAATTAGTAAAACATTGATATTTTTTATGTTAACAGGCGTTTTTATTACATAATATATCCGTCTCTATTGTAACTTGTTCAAAGCGAAGTTACTCATAATTCATAGATATAGAAAAAAAAAACTTAATTGAATCAATAAATATATACATATAGTGTCACTTTCAATTTTTATGTCGATCCGAATGCGAGTCAGTAATTCATTTTATGACAGCCCCATAAGTTAATTACTGACTGTGGAGACGAATGACTGTTATTACTTTCTTGTGTCTGTTTACATGACTACGAATATGAATGTAGGTTACTTAATCTTAATTTACATATTATTATATTTTTAATAATTAATTATTTTACATAATTAAAACACTTAATCATCATCATAATTACAGCCCTTCGCAAGTCCACTGCTGAACACAGGCCTACCCCAAGGAATGACACATAGCCCAGTCTGAGCAACCTCCATCCATCAACTTCCTGCGTGTCCTACTAGGTCGTCACTTAATCCAGTCGGGGGCTACCCTACAATCAATATCGATACCTCTGTTTGCCTATATGCATTAGTCACAAACAATACGTTACAACATGAGCTGCCTTCTTTAAATTTTGTCATACGCTTGGCTATAAAGTTTCAACTTATATAATCTGCGATAACGAGCGCACGGAGCGTCGCCCTCCTATGAATACTGAATATCAGCATTATGCAAATTGTGCACTTGTAAATTGATTTTATGACTTAAAGTTTTTACTTTAAGTTCCTGTATATTCTTAAAAAAAACAGGTTTAGATTTACAATATTTACGCAAATACAACACATAAAATGCATAGACAAACATTTTAACAAAGTATTTAGGGTTTTATTTTTTTTTAACAACCAACAGTCCGAGGTTAATCGCATAATGATGTAGTCAATCAATGATAAAAATCGGTTGACCCTGCAGGCCATCCCTGGAACTTAAAATCCAGCTAATTTCAAATGCAAAGCGCAGTCTGTAAACATATAAAAGATCGTGCCTACCATTATATCGGATTTAATAAGCCACAAATGCTCGCAAAAGAACTCCGATACTTACCAAGAATGATACGCGAGGCTACGGAAAAAAATATCCTAATTTCAATAGAGAAGATGGATGGGTGATGCCGAACCCAAGCACACCACTGCAAGACTTCAAGATACTGTAAGGTTGACCAAAAATTAATATTTACCAATTTTTAAATATTTAAAAATTAATAGTACCTAGATGGTGGCGAACTGTGTTCACATGTGTCAACCTCATCCATTGATTGTTGTAGGAGATTTTAATGCCCATTCTAGGGCCTTGGGTAACACCAGAGACGATTCGAAGGGAAATATAATGGAATGGGCAGCTAGACTGGATTTCCGACTAGTGAATGAGTGACCCATAAACACAGGCGTGCGGTGGCAGGGGGGAGTCCATTATAGATCTAACGTGGGCAACTCCTCCTGCAATGCAAATACTGTCGGGGTGTGAGTTGCAAAAGGAGGCGGTTACACTGTCAGACCAACGACACATTGTTTTTGATGGTCCACTTCGCCAGCCTGATAGTAGTAGTTCTAGCCGTCGCAAAGCCGCCACCATCGTCGCTGCATGGCCAGAAAACGTTGAAGAGGTTCAGGTCGATCCGGTAGGGGAAGCAAACTGGTTTTGAGGTACGATTACGCAAATATGGCATCAACAGTTGATGCCTAGAACCAGTCACCTCAAGCGTAGGGTGGTATACTGGTGGTCAGCAGAAATCGCACAGCTCCGTGCGAATTGTCTGCGGAGTCGGCGCCAGTACACCAGTAGCCGAAGGCAGAGAAGACTCCGCCTGAGGAGATAGCTAGTCTCTACAGGACCTACCGCGTGGCTATAAAGGCGTTGCAATTTGCCATTTCCAAAGCCAGGTCTCGGTCTTGCAATGAGCTCCTGGAGGGACTCAACCTCAACTCAATCGGGGTGCCCATACAGAATGGTGCTGGGTAAACTCCGGCCCTGCCTTCTTGACGGAGACTAGATCCGGATTTTCTGGGAAGTGATCGGCACCCTCTTCCCAGAGGATCGGTCAAGTCTCTCAGGTCAAAATCGGTAGTTTAGGTAGACTTAAAAATTTCAAAATTAGATACGTCTAAATTATCCTACAACTTTTATGTTTTACAAATAAATTTTCAACATAAAGGTAATGTTGGACGTTTTGAGGCTGAAAATGAAATTATATATTTTACCGGACGCTATTGAGCTGAAACCCATTTGAATATTCGCTGATCATATATTGCTTCCATGAGCACAATGAAGCAATTAAAGATATTTTTCCAAATATTTTTTTTCGTTACTACTGCATTATCAGAAATTTTAAATTTTCTTTATATTTGTCAATATTCCGAAATTGTCAGGAGTCATTACTTATGGCTCACTAAATGACTTTGAGATTCTCCTTTTGAATTCTTGAAATTATTTTTGTTGAAGAGTACTCGACTCGTGATACGAGAAACAAAACAAAGTTAAAAAGTGAGTACAACCCAAAATAAGAGAATCATAGATAAAAAAATCGCAGTCACATTTAAAGTTTCAGCAACAACATATATTCTGGGGGCACAGTAGTAAGGTATTTCTATCGCAACTCGTTTCTATCGCATCTAGCAAGGGGAGTGTTCTGAGGAATTTGAGGAAGGAAGAAGTAGAAACCTATGTCCGTTATAGACTGTAATAATGCGAATATGGTTTTAGATAACTAAAACAATGCATTAGGTACTATGTAAAAAGTTACCAAAAAACAAAATGTATTTCTTATACAAATACAAATTCTTTATTTGCATAAAACACAGTTGTCGGGGTCTTCAGTGAAATATCTACAATGTACATGTGTTTAATCTGCTTGTAAATATTTAGGTATATAAAACAAAAACTATTTATAAGTGGAGCACATAATTCATTAAACAAATTTTTCCATTCTAAACATTTTCAACAGCTATAGAAACAATTTTTTTAGCGTAGAAGCACACGGCGGTTATCCGCTAGTTTTAAATAGCAGTCATTCTATAATCAGTTGTTCTCCAGAAACAAAATCTGTCTAAGTTCACCCGAACCCTTTTAATGCCCTCTGAATTAGGAAATTCGGATGGCAATCCCTAGCATTACTGCCGCCTGGGGTTGTCGTTTATATTCTATATGCTGTGTTATCACCGACTTCTGAAGCTATTATGTGGAAATTATTTTATTCTTTTTAGTTCATTAAAGGTGGTTTTTACTGATTAAATATTTTTATCATTTTTTTCTAATATTTATTGGCATTATTTGGGAGCTGACCTTCCTGAAATTCCCCTGACAGGGGTCATGAAGTTAGGCCCCCCGAAAAGCATGATATTATAAAAAAAAATCAACAGAAATATTCAGCACGTAGAAACCGCTTGTACTTAACCAGACATTACTGTATAAAAGATGTGTTTTTTATGGAGTTAGGATGACATACAAGCACACAGTCCACCTGAAGTGGATGCTGTGGCGCATAGATGACGTCTACATTCTACATCTACACTCGATTAAGAATCAAAATGCAGAGGCGTTGCCACTTCTAAAGACTAAGATAGAATGCCTCGTTATTAGTAAAAAGTAGGTGAGTGTGGAGATTAAGCCGCTATTTTACGCTGGTATTTCGTGACGGTGTGATCCTACCTCGATCGAGCCGACCCATCGCATAACAATCAACGAAGCGTTGCTTTATAATTTAGAATATAGCTGCTCTACCATGCTTAAAATTACATTATGAAGCAATATAAATTGTATAATGTTATAATAGTTGCTCTTTGTGAGTTGTGCCCCAGATAAAATTTATAACAAGAACTTGCAGGAATTACCGCCGTGTACATCGCAGTTATTGAGACACAATGAAGACTTAGTTTATTGTTTGCCAGCTATTGTGAGCGCCACCTGCATGTTGGCGGGAAACAGTCACGCTTCCACACAATGCGTTGGAACTGTGACGTATAATAATACCTACTATCACAGTATCAAAGATAACGCTACTGTATTTTGTTACTGTACCTATTTCGAATTTCGGTTTTCAATATGTATGTCGAATATACGAGTGTGTAAAAAAAAAGAAAATGTAATATAATATTACATTTTCTTTTGTGCTTCGTTTCACGGAGGTTTTATATAAAGTATATACACATCATATTATTATGATAATGGAAAATCATAAAAAGAGTTCGCGACAACGTAAATAATAATAAAATACATTGGTTAAGATGAGTTACATATGCCTACCGAGACCTTGCAATCAAGCAGGAAGTTACTTAAATTAAACCTAGCTTTATATACTACGTTGGAACGTGCTAGGTTATGCTTAGCAGGCGGTAGGTGATTTACTGATGGCACTGTGTTGATTATTCTTAAGTCACGCGCTGTTACTTAAGAATGATCTTAGTTAATGAGTGCGTGTAACGCGCGAGTATCATTTTTTTACCAATATAAGTACCACAGAAATACAAATAATTACTACATAATATATCAAATTAATATTTTGTACGAAGAAATTCAATACAGAACTTAACTTTTCTAATTTAAATCGTATATCCGAAATTCATTCAAAATGTGAAGTGATTTACAAATTTCAGAAAAAAAAATTGTAAGGATTTTTTAAATACATAATACATATGCGAACAGTTAACATTTTTTTATTTACACGTTTAATTAGCCACCTTTGGATGCTTTACAGCACCAATGGTCACGGGAGGGGGGGACTGAGATGTTTGACGTCTCAATGTCATAGTTAGCCCGGCTACCTTCAGTTTTTGAACTGAGCTTACAGTATCAGTTTTTTTTTATAGAAAAGGGGACAAACGAGCATACGGTTCACCTGATGTTAAGTGATCTGCCGCCGCACATGAACAGCTGCGACACCAGGGGAATTGCAGGTCGTATCGGTCCGGAAAAATCGCCGGAGGTAAACTATTCCACAGACAGGTCGTACGTGGAAGAAAACTCCATGTTAAATTCATTTAAAGTTTGACAGGATTATATTATTATTATAGGTATTATTAGTGTAGGTTGAGTGGTAAAATGTTAGATAAAAATTAAGCTATTATTTTTAAAATTAAGTAAAGGTTAATTATAAAATGTAGTTAGATATTTTGATATTCTATATAGTTATGTAGGTATATGGTCCCGTGTAGTGGCGGGAAATAATACCCACTACCCCATATCTTCCCGTGGGTGTCGCAAGAGCAAAATAGGAAAACAGTCAGGAGACGGGCAGCAACACCTTTCTGATAAAAGCAATGGTACAATAAAAATGCGGTTACCAACGCGCCCGGCAAGCGTGGCAACTATGGCAAACATCCCCCATGACACAAATAAACGGCCTAGTCTCCGGCGGCCCTACTTTACCTAGTTATGGTAACCACCATGGTAACGGAGCAAGGTGTGCTAAGAAGAAGTGGAGGTTCGGTTGCAACCTAAGACGACTCGACCTGCCAAAAACCCACGCACACTGAGGACTGACGAAAAGATCTTGAAGCTGGAAGAAGAGATAGAAAAGATGCGTTAAAACATTAAATGATTATCCGAGGTCTGAAGAGAGAGGGAGGACAAAGTAACACTCGAATCCCGCAACCGATTTTATAACCGGGAGGGTTATAAAATCAGTTGCGGGATATATATCTATCTCAAAGAGCTGTTAGATTTATCGTTTACAAGTTTGGATAAAGATTAAGGAAGTGTCGACGAGGGTTGCGTATCTTATACTCAAAATCACCAACCGGTATTCTCTGAGGGTCATAGGGTCACTGGTTAACGCACCATAATCGGCACATCCAGACGAGGAGGTGTAAGAAATTTATGAGGGTATATCTAGAGCCTTACATTTCTCCAAAACCTACTAAACGGTGTTAATGGGAGACTTTGATGCAAAACTAGGCACAAGAAAAACGGTGAGCTGAAGGTAGAGAAGTTTGGGAGAGGGCAACGGAACCCAAGGGGCCAAAAGCCGGCCAAATTCATGGAGAAAGAGGGACTCTTATGATGAACTCTTTCTTCTAAAAGCGGCCCCACAGAAAGTGGATCTGGTCAAGACCCCACAGTTCGACAAAAAATGAGACTGACTTCATTATGACGACTAGACGGCGACTGTTAAGTAAAGAAAACCGAATGTAGAGTGTAGAATGTAGACATACTGAACCTAAACGTTAAACTGTAGAAGTCAAGTCTAATGAAGTCAACACTCCATCCCGCTCGTGCCGAAATCTAAAGTCCCGAAAACTTACAGCTCAAGTAAAAAAATCATTTTCAGTGCCTAGAATACTGCAATGCAGTGAACGATATTAATGACAAGCTCGTGGAAGCTATCCATGTGGTCGAAGCAAAGTTCTGCATGACCCGCCGTAGAAATAGACTAACTCTCCGATCACACTATCAATCTCATGAATGTTAGACGGGAAATGAAGCTGCAGTCTTCACCAGGCTTGTCAGCATACAGTCAACTGGACAGAGAGATCTACGTGGAAGCTTCATGCTGCAGCTATGTTAGTAGTATAGTTGAAGCCCGAACGGGTCAGCTCGACCGGGGAAGGACTACGCTCTCAAAAAATAGCAGCGTAAAATAACAGCTCAGTGCTTCTGTGTTTCGTATGATGAGTTTAAAAAACTGATAATCCATTTACTGGTAACCAGGCAATTCATTTCAGCCACACGGGTGACAACGCATCAGCATCTTGATAGTATCGTAATCGAGGATAGATGTAGATATCAGCAACCACTATTATTAGGTAGATTGAATGCTTGTATGTCATCTTTATTCTTAAAAATAATTGGCAAATGCATGTGGCGGGATTTAGGCAACTTCAATACAATCCACCGGAACCAGGGCCAAAGTATTTTCCAGAGATTTGTCTGCCAAAAAATCCAGCTGAAGACCAAATGTGGCAGCATTGTTGCCGGGATACCTGAGATTTCGAGCGAGATTGAAAGATTCTATGGGCAACGGTATATATCATCGTTTGTGCCACATGCAAGTGTGAGAAACGATCCAAGAGCAAGTTTATCGGACTTAATTCCTATTATATCCCGAACGTCAGTCTGAGTGAGATTAGAATGGCTCTATAGCATCTTAAAAACAGTAAGTGCTCGGGCGAAGATGGCATTACAGCAGAGCTTCTGAAAGTGGTTGGAAAACCGGAACTTGAAGTCCTTCAGAAGCTCTTTAATTCATTCCTCCATGGTGGCAGTACTCCGTAGGCGTGGAGTAGAAGTGCGGTGGTTTTGTTCTTCAAGAAAGGCGACAACACTCGTGAAGAAATGTAAACCGATTTTCGTTCTGAGCCGTATCTACGTGCTGGTTTCAATAGCCATAATGAACGCCTCGCACGCAGGTCTGACAACTTCCAGCCTACCGAACAAGCTGGTTTCTGAATAGGCTTTAGTACCATAGACTACATACATACCCTTAGGAAAATTATACAGAAGACCGAAGAGTACAATCTGCTACTTTGCCTGGCGTATGTGAACTATGAGAAAGCTTTCAGATTTCACAGCTGCAGTTAGTGTAGCCCGTTGCGCGTTCATGACACAGTTGAATCAATTACAGATTAGTTTAGCTTTGCTTGACATCTGAGCTTAGCCTGAGTGTAATAGCCCAAAGCGATGCTCAAATTGTTTCATGACGTTTACTTACCAATTGGAACAAGTTAATTTATGAAATTACCTCTAAAGAATAAAATATTTTGAGAAGAAAAACATCAACTAGTAACAAAAACTAGAAATATCATCCATTCCATCTGGTTGATTGCCGGTCTACCACTTTACCAGAACTTATTTTCCTCGCACAACTTCCTTGTGGAATCGACTACCACTAGCAATTTTTCAGGATCGATATGATTTAGGGACCTTTGAGAAAAGAGCATATGCTTTATGAAAACGCAGGAAACGCATCTGCAATCTTCACGGATGACTAATTATGCTTGAGAAGAAGTACAAGAAAAATTATCACCTGTCTTCAATTGATTTGAGTACGTTATATAGTATTCAGGAAAAATTGCAATAATAGAAGCCCTCTTTTGTTATAGTAATTTTCAATCTTCTTTCATAAGAGAAATCTATGATTTAAAACCTAAATAGTTGCACAGACAAATATTTTAGGAAATTAACAAAATAAATTTTTCCTCTCAATACATTTATGAAAATGTAATGTAGGTACACAAAAATAAAAGTAGTTGTACAAAAATAAGTGGTAAATACTAGGAATAGACATAAGCTATTAAGTACCAATTACTCCACTCCATACAGTCAGTAATTTTTTTTAAAACGTTACCCCTACGCTAGGATTTTCTCCTGTATCGTGGGGGCAATTTACAAACATAAATTGTACAAGGACAAACATTTTAGACAATTATTTATAGGCCATACAAATACTTGTTCC
Organism: Parnassius apollo; assembly: GCA_907164705.1. Taxonomy (NCBI): domain Eukaryota; kingdom Metazoa; phylum Arthropoda; class Insecta; order Lepidoptera; family Papilionidae; genus Parnassius; species Parnassius apollo. Next base: position 716,313 of record CAJQZP010001258.1, read on the forward strand.
GTGCGGGATCCGAACCCGCGACCCCTAGCGCAGCCACTCATTGCTAAGCCACTGCGCCACGGAGTCGTCATCGAATTCATTCTTGGGGCGATGTACATATACACTTTTACAATAAAATCCCAGAAAATGTACAAAATTTGACCTGCTCAAGGTTCCTCCAAAACTTTATTAAACTAAGTTTATATAAAAACGGGTTTTTAATATTAAGGGATTTATGGATGATAATAATCTTTTTTATAGAATCTATAAAAACATGATAATAACCTCTGGGAATTATGTGATCGCTACCAAACTATTTACAATTTGTGGTGTTGATTAATTGTGTAACATACATTTTTTTATAGGATAGGGTGACAAAATTGCATACAGGCCACCTGATGGTAAGTGGTTGCTGCGGCCCATAGACATCTTCATCTACCCTCGATTTACAAATCAAAATGCAGATGAGTTGTCACCCCTGAGGACTAAGATGGAATGCCTCGTTTCCAGCAAAAAGGCACCCGGGTTCCTACACTCACCATACGAAACACATCAGCATTAAGCTACTATTTTACGAGAGCGTGGAGCGTAAGATTTTATGAGAGCGTGGTCCTTCTTCGGACGAACCGACCCATTCGTGCTATAACTATACCACTAATATAACTGCAGCATGGCTCTACCACGTATAATATTGTAATGTAAGTGATTGTAAGCTGTTATTTTTTACAAAAAAATCCCGCTGGGTTTCTTGCTAGATTTTCGCAGGACAGAATTTTTTTTCCAAACCATTGGTAATTAAACAAAAGAGTGACTTTCAATAAGCACTATTTGTAATCCATATTGAATAAAAAAGTTTTTGTTTCTGTTCCTGCAATAGAGATTTCTTTAGTAAGTAGGGAGAATTTGCCATATACGTCACGCTTGCCAGGTGGACGATAATCGCTGTGCCAGACGTTTTGTTTAAACTTACTATAAGCCAGTACTTGACCACAATCCCAACTGGTGGGATTTAATCTAAGTCGCGATGAAGCCCTCGCATTTTTGATGCTACTGCCAGTCGCCGGTCTGGCGATGGTTACACAGCCTGATTTCCACAGTGGCCTCTTAAGGCCACGGACGAAATTGGGTGATGAATTTTGTTACGCCGGCTTAGCCAGCACTCCATTATTAAGATGAACTATTTACTTTAAAATCTTTCTCAGAAATGTGACCTATGTCCAGCGTTAGAATGCGCCTAACTTCATGTTTTCTTTTACCTGTAAATTATAAAAAAGATTAAGAGTAAAGAATATGTATATAACCTATAGATTCTCTGCATCTCTTACAGTTTTTGTCTACCCCATAATGTCAAAGGTTTCTCAATTTTTCTTTTCTATCCCTACCTACGTAAAATCTCCATGTATACACATGTCGATTTAGCGCGTCGGGCATGTTTAAAACGTTATCTCCTCAGTAGGTATAGTTTACATACATAAATTGCACTAGGACAAACATCCAAACCAAAACAAATACTTGTTCCGTGCGGCATTAGAACAACAAATTAAAAAAAATTTAGTAAATTGTTACTTAAATATTAAAAACAGAAACCCTGCCCTAGGTTGCCACTATCATTAGAAGTGTGCAATATTTTGAATAGCTTTAAACATAATGACTTGAAGGGGTACACGCTACCCGAACTAGGCAAGGGTAGTGTTGCCAGCATTAGTAGGGATACCATACAAAAATACTTTTAAAATCCGTGCAAGCCTAGTACATGGAGGTGCTACTACAATACGTTAAAAATAAATCGCTCTAAATGAAACCATTCGCATAATTGTCATCGAACTTCAATTGGTAAGTTCATTTGATATTCAAATAAAATTGAATTTGATACGATGTTGCCGGTATTTATTTAACAGTAACTGAAATTAGTGGGTAGCAAAAGAAACTAAAACTATATCTAACAGTCAAGTTATGTATTTTATTAAACCCAAACATGGAATAAACTGATCAGGTAAAATACAATGATGCTTAAATAGATACTTATTTATTAGAACATAGGCCAGATCAACTTTTAAATGGAAAAATTTCGGGTTATAGTGATTTTGACCAAATTATATCGGTTAAAAGTGGTTTTGATCAAGAGTGATAGATAAAACTACTTTTGAATAATACTTTTTGAATTTAAAACTTTAATTCTTTCAATATTATATTTTATATCATTATAATGCACGCAGCTTTGAGGTGGACCAAGGACCACCGCAGCCCCAACTTAACCTACTGTGAATCTACAGTGTACACGAACGCTTTGTCATTATTTCGCTGATTACCTAGGCAATCTGTAGATTAACTAGTTAAAGTAGGACTGAATTTTTTTTTTACTTTTTAATGGATTCAGCCAGGTAATCTGCAGATTAACTAGTTTATCCAGCATTTAGTTCGCGTACAACAAAAATAAGAAAGATATGCATATATAGATATAAAGAAAAACAATGATATTTTTGTGACAATGATACCGAGTGGAAACTGGAAAGCGCATCCCAATTCAATAAGTAGTTAAGTTTAAGTCAATACACAGATGTAAACAAATCTGTTTATCTGTTTAGTTATATAATATAATATGACTACGGTAACACGAATTTAAAGTTTCTTCTTCTTCAACAATTTTCTACGTGGTAGAGCCATGCTGCAGTTATATTAGTAGTATAGTTGTAGCACGAATGGGTCGGCTCGACCGGGGAAGGACCACGCTCTCACAGAATACCAGCGTGAAATAGTAGCTTAATGCTGCTGTATTTCGTATGGTGAGTGTAGAGAACCGGAGACCCTTTTTACTGAAAATGAGGCATTCCATCTCAGTCCTCACGGGTGACAACGCATCTGCATTTTGATTTGTAATGGAAGATAGATGTAGATGTCTATGGGCCGCAGCAACCACTTACCATCAGGTGGACTGTGTGCTCGTTTGTCAGCCTATTCTATAAAAAAAAAAATAGACCGAGAAAGTCCACTCCTGCACTTTGGTCTCCCAGTTAAAGGAAGAATTGACTTCATTAATATTATAATTCGATCTAATTTTACAGGAAGGTACTGCAGTGGTATCCTCGTATCGGTAAGCAAAGTTTGGAGCGGCCCCCACTAGATGGAGTGAGACATGCAGGAAGTCATTGGATGTAGGAATTAGGCTTGCAGCAGAAAAATAAATTATCAACAATTAAACAGTTAGAATAGGTTAAAAAAGAGCAAAGCAAATAAAGAACATACGAAGAAATTTTTAAAACTAAAAATTAAAAAAAAAAGAATTAAAAAAATAAAAATGATCCTAAAACTGGCATAACATATTCCATATTTTTAGATAAAACGAAAAAAATCTCTCGAGGCCCGCATACGAACTATGTCTGTTGAATTATTAAAATGAAATCCGCCTTCAAAATCGGCTGGCTGTCGACATTATCTCTCACTCGCTTCAGTGAGTTAATGTCGATTAATTATATGAATGACAACAACAAAGTAAATAATAAATAATTTCTTATATTTACTATAGAAGCCATGACAGTTCAAGAGCTAAGCGCTGGCTGTAAATTTCACCGAGCAATCCCGGTTCGAACCCTGCTGGCACCAAAAAAATTGTTTATTGCAATTTTAAGTACTGATTTACCACGTGCCTGACGGTGAAAATGGACATTGTGAGGAAGCCAGCATGTCTGGGAAATAAAAAAAATATTTTACCAAGACATGTGAATTTCGCCAATACATATTGGAGCAGTGCGGCAGATATTTCCTTGCCCTAAAACCCTCTCAAATATGAGAAGAGGTCAGTGCCGAGCCATATGAGTATGTAGGCTGTAACTTCACGTTTTTAATTCACTTTTATCTATACATGAATGCTATGCTTTTGATAGCAGGTTTCGGTCTCGCACATAACAAATATTTGTGGCCTACACTATTAATTTTAAGATTTGGATGTTTGATCATGCAATTATGTATGTAAAACGCACCCACAATATAGGCAAAATTGTGGAAAAAGTGTGGGGGTAGGAATTTCTAAATAAAATAGAAATATAAATCATTTCTTAAGCATAATAAATTACCCTTAAAATGCGCAATGAATATTTTTGAATTACAAAATTCAAGTGAAGATAAAAAGTAAAAAGTCATCTAAAGGCCTTCTCTTGTATGATAACTGTTTGCATCCTAGGAGACTACAAATATTCATGGTCTGTGGCGGGCATTTCACCAGAACGACCCCGCAAATCTGTGATATGATACTCTAATGTTATTAAAGAAAAGAACGAGTGCGAGTAGGACTCGCGCCCTGAGGGTTTCGTGTGAACTTGATAATATGTAGATAGGTCATATATCCTGGAAATTATAAGTAAAGTTAGCACCGGACATTGTCGCAACGCAAAGATAGGTCGGATGGAAGGACAAAGTTAATTTTGCAGTAGAAAAATATATTCTCCCCATAGAATACCATAATACATAGTTCTTTCATACGGTCCCATCGAATGCTACAACTTCAAATGTATGTTTGTTTGTGATAACAAAAATTTGTTCTTATTTTAAAATGAGATTAAACTGTTTTCGGATTTCCCCTATACTGTACCGCAGGGCCTTGCATCTTCTTTAATTTAATGAATAGAATAAAATATTTTGTATTCCGTAGAGAGTACAAGTAATTCTCATAGATAGTATTTTTTTACTTTTATCATTGGTTTTGTTTTGTGGTGAAAAAAAAAAAAACGCAAGAAACCCAGCGGACCTTTTTTCATAGTAAAATTATGCAATAAAACACAGGTAGTATAAACTACTTACAAAACGTTTTGAAGAAACAGCTTGGAAGCAACCACCTTATTCCCATGAACGATTCTATGAATTTGTACTAATTTTAAAACATTTTACGACATTTTTTCTTAACTATACTAATTGTAGGTAAACGAGAGCACCCTATATGTTTGTTATTCGTGCTTAAGTGATTTAATAATAATTTAATTTAATAAAGAAATATTTGAATAAAGAATAAATAAAACTTTGCATGTCTTTTCTAGAGACTTAGTACGCGAGTTTGCGAGTACCATAATAGGCAACGTAATGATCGTCAAAAAACGAATCTTTTGATTGTGAAGCATGATTCTTAGTATTAAGTATTTGATATTAATTTCATAATGATACCGATGATACCCATTTCTGAGAAACATGGTCTTGACAGACAGACTGGTAAACAGACGTACAGCAAAATCACTTTATAATTTTTTTTCTTTCGAGTTGAGGAGCACTAAGCAATAAGGTCACATATTAAAGATGTTTCAAATTATTTAGAATTATTTAGAATTGCGTGCACTATCAATGACACCACTTATCCCAACACCACTACTTCTAGGTAGTATAGTGTAGTGTTACCTTATGTAGGAAACACTAATTGAGGGAAAGTGGAAGAAGTACTCTTCAAACTAGGTAAGACACATCATTTTATTTTATTACACGAATCTTGGCTAATAAATTTTTTACATCTTTAATTTATTTTTTTTATTTATTTATTTGCTTTTTCAGGGAAACATACAGTACAATAAAAAAATACATTATAAAACACATAAAAGTAATCCTAAAACCAATGAAGTTTCCACAGATATCTAAAACATATTAAAAGCTTGCAACCACAATATGTTTAAAGATTGAATAAAAAATACCTAAATGGATTTATAATTAAACATTAAGTTCTAAGCATAAAATAAAAGTAATACAATACACACGACCTATAGTGAAGCTACCAATTATAAATTAAGTTTTACAATATTCTTTTTATAACTATTGTATTTAAGGTGAAAAATATCTAGTTCACAATATTTTAAGTTAAAATTTTTACATGTACGAGATACAAAATTATTAGAAGCGTACTTCGTTTTTACTTTACGTAATGCAAAAAAGAGGCTTTTTTTCGTGCACCTAACCGGTGACACGCAAGATTCACTTTGCTTAAAAGTAGGGGTGAGTCGATGATATTATGTAGCAATTTGTACAACAACATTTGATCTCTTATATCACGGCGTTTTTCGAGTGTATAACTGTGTAAGCTATCAATAAAGGAGTCTACGGAAGAATCATATCGCTTTAAGTGACGCAGAAACTTATTATTGATTGTTTCAATCATTTTAACATAAACTTTGTATTGAGGATTCCAACATGAAGAGCAATATTCAAGAATAGATCGCACCAGAGTATTAAATAGTATAATTAATGTTGTAGAGTTTTTAAAATCTTTTGAGATACGCATCACAAAACCTAGCATTTTATAAGCTCTTTGAGTTATTATATTAATATGTGATCTCAGTAACAACTTACTATCCAACTGAACACCAAGATCACGCAGTTCATTTACTCTCTTTAGTAAATTATCGTCGAGCTTGTAGTTAAAGAGGATTGGATTCTTTTTCCTAGTAAATGAGATAATATTACATTTCTTGATGTTCAAGTAAATATGATTTGATTGGCAATATGAGCTAAGCCTACACAGATCCTCTTGAAGTAGATTGCAGTCTTCTATAGATTTAATAGATCTGAAAATTTTTATATCATCTGCAAAAAGGAGAATTTTGGAATTATGGAAGCAGGATATTACATCATTTATAAATATTATAAACAGTAGTGGACCAAGATGCGAACCCTGAGGAACACCTGAACAAACTGGGAGAAAAGATGAACAGTGTCCTTTTATTGCAACTGCCTGACTACGATTTCTAAGATAAGAAGATATCCATCGAAGTAAATCACCATGTACACCGATTTGATCTAATTTGTGTATCAGAATACTATGTGAAATTTTGTCAAATGCTTTTGTAAAATCGGTGTACACTGCATCTACCTGCAGTCCACTATCCATTGCAATATAGAGGTGATCAAGAAACTCGCAAAGATTACTTTCTGTAGACTTTCGACCTATAAAACCATGTTGTTCAGGAATTATAATTGGTCGAGCTATTTGGGAGAGTGTGTCATAAATAATTTTCTCAAATAGTTTTGGAATCGAGTTTAATTTTGAAATTGGACGGTAATTTGAAATGTCGTGCTTATTACCACTTTTGAATATGGGAGTTATGAACGATTTTTTCCATTCTAAAGGCATTTCACCCAACTTCATGGAAGTTCTAAACAAAATTGTTAATGGTTTAGCTAATTGACGGTAACATCTTTGTAAAAACAAGGGTGGAATGCCATCAGGTCCTGGTCCCTTACTGACATCTAAGCGTTTTAAATACATTGAAACCCCTTACGTTCTGCCCGAGAGTCCAATATCGGTGACAGTGATCGTTGACCTCGTCAATGACACACAGCGGTCGCACAAATAAACAAAATAAACAAGCGCTTAAACACTAACACAAATTTTAGCAATGTTTATGTGTAACTCACAGTTAATATAACACTATTAAATTTATTATGACAGTAGCAATGTCCACATTAGAAATCTATACAACTAAATAGTAAAAGTACACTTATGTCGGCAAAAACACAGACTAAACTGAGAGCAAATATTATAATACGTGGTGCTCGCTTAGGCGTCGCAACTGAACTGTAATATAATCGATTTCTGCAAAGTAACGTCTAAGTATTTAAAGTCACGTGTGACAAAACAAAATACGCGTTAATATAATGAACGAATATATATAAGATTAATTTAGAATATCAGAAGCGTCAAAATCTGTTTCCATGTCAGAATATCAAATCAACGATGTCGACATCATTATCGAACTAAATCAATATTCACTGCAGTCTGTGCCGGCTGTAGCTTACTCCCAGCATCCTTAAATGATTTACGATTAATTCGCATTCGCTTCGCATGACACGTTTGATGCAAACTGAACGAGTAGTGAAGCGGGATTTTTATCGATATTAGGCAATTCATTTCTCTGAAAATGACTCTAAATTCTAATTTTACGTGCTTGCATAATACAAACGAATGGGTTGGCTCGACCGGGGTAGGACCACGCTTTTATAGAATAACGACGTAAGAGAGTAGCTTAATACTGTTATGTTTTGTATATACTAATAAACTTAATAAAAATAAAACAACTGTGGTTTCCAACCCGCTTGCAGAGTAACAACTGTTGCAAATCTACGGGGAAATCTATGAGGAAAGCCTGTGACGATGGTTATTATGACGATGGAATCAGAGTAAAATTGCAGATCATACTTGCTGTATTTTTTAAAATGAGGGTAGGTCATTTTTGCCTATTAAATGAACTTCAATGTTAATTCAAATCGATTATAAATTTAATTATTTAAACAATGTATTTAAGTATTTAAAAATGTAAGTTATTTGTATTATTTAGTTTATTAGTAATTGGAGGCAAAATGTTACTACTTTTTCTAATTCACCTTAAATGGCATTGTTTTGAAAATGTGAAGCGTATATTGTCGATATAGTTCAAATTATTACGCAATGGTTAAAACTAATTTTAGGATTTATCAATAAATATGTTATTTATTTAAAAAAATCACACCAATCATATAAAACAGAAATTAATATCTAAAGAAAGGAATACAACAACCCTCCTTTTTTTGAAGTTCCTTAATTAGATAAAAGTAGCTTTTAAGTTGCCCTGGGTCCTAATACAAAATTTCATGGAAAGCTTTCCAGTAATTTTTGCGCGAATCGTGAATACAGAGACAGACAGACACAAATTCTAAAACCGCCAATTTGACTTCAGTGCCCTTTGCTTAGTCCCCTGGACTTTTTTTTTTTGAAAATATTATAACAATTACAATTACAGACAATTGTGCCAGAAACTCTTTGGGCTACAAAATACCTTTGTCATGAAGTAATGTATTTATTCTACTTTTTTGGAGTATTCTTAAGTAATTTTCATAGAAAATTGAAGTGTCTGTATGTATATATCAATATAACTTCTGGTTCAATTAACTTATTGTTATTTTAAGTCATAGATTACAACTTTACAAGCTATATTTGTCTGTCTGTCTGTCCAGGCTAATCAGAACGGCTGAGCGGTTGTGATCAAACTTCACGAACAGATAAAGAAAATTGTCTGGAGTGATCTAGACTAAATTTTATCCGAAAGCACACAGATTTTTTTTTGGAAATTAAAATAATAATAAAAGAAATGATTCTGATTATTATCTCATAAATTTGAAGAAAATTATTAAAAAAAAATTGAATTAAAGTTCTTTTTGTTTGCAATTTTACACAAAAAATATCAGGGTTGGTTATAATTATTTTATATATTATATTGGGTATCTTTACAATTCGGTCGCCTGAATTTGAAGATTTTCAAACAAAATCTGACAAAAAATTTGACAAAATCTTCAAATTCAGGCGACAACACATTCAACGGGGTTTATCTGAAGCACCCCCACGCAATTTTTGCTGCCGGAGCAGCGTCGAAGCATTTTTAATTATTTTTTAAAAATATTGGTAAATGACCATTGACTTATATATTGCTAGCGTAAGGACCGGCCCAAACGAACAACTAAAACGGACCAGTGCGTTGGCCCTAAAATTACAATTTAGGGCCAACGCGAATCGGTCGACAGTGGTGCATGCGCAGGACAGATTTGCGTAGTAAAATAATGCAAATATTACGAAATAAAGATTTTAAAAAAAAACATGGGATATCATATCATCGGTAAATAACCTTATATTAATTTTGTTACAATTAAATTATTATATAAACGCATTTTTAAAGTTTTATTTTACAGGTAGTTTAGTTACATTTCCAAGAATAGGCCAGGGTTGGATTCAGACCCTCAAAAATATTGTACATGGAAAATAAAATTATGCTATTTTAGAAAAATTTATCACGTTTGACGTTGAATAAAACTAAATTTACGGATTTTATCACGGTAATTTAACTGATTTTACTTATTTTTAATTCTCGACGATTCGTCCGCTTTACAGCACCCATGGTCACGGAGGGACTGAGATGTTTGACGTCCCAATGTCATAGTTAGCCCGGCTACCTTCAGTTTTTTAATATTAACTTTTCGGTCCGATTTATTATTAAATTAAATTCTCGATATCGTAGGGTTAATATTAGAATGTAAAAGGACCCAATAATAATAAAAGTTGACCTTTTGGTAAAATTATTGTATTTTCGCTTAGTATTATTACAATACTATGTACTACAAATTATTAAATAATGGTACCATTGGGATGATTATACTACGAAATCCGACCCTGGTTACGTCGTGTTTCGATATGACGTTTATATTATGACAGATGCGCTACTTTTTCTTGTATGAAAAAGTTATGAGTAAAATATTTAGATGGGCCTATCCTTCCTTATGAAATCATTGTAAATGACTAATTAATTAAATATTCTCACGTTTTTGACGTTTCGTCTGTCAATTTCATGTCGATATATAGGACTGAATCAATCTATTGAATCGATATTTCACCCTAGAGAATTGAAATCGAATCTTTTTCTATTTTATTAGGATTTATAAAATTATTTAAAATTAATTGAATGTACCCCAACTCGTAAATAATGACAGTTTTTCAATTCAATCATTTAATGTTATCTGTACTTTATTGTACCTTTTGATACGGAGGTTCAAACATATTGGTGTACAACGGCATAAATTTTACGGAAATAGAATAAATAAAACAATGCAATATCCCTAACGTTTTTGAAGGCTGTGCCATAGAGCTGATAGACCACAAAGTAATTATATTATGCATATATAGACCCCCAAATCCAAATAAAATAAATACTTTCTTTGAAAACCTAACAAAAATATTACATCTCATCAGCTATAATAATAAACAAAAAATAATTTGTAGTGATTTCAATATAGACATGCTTAAGAAAACTAAAGATTCCATTCAATTTGAACGTATTGCAAAAGAATTTAACTTGAAACTAGAAATAAATGAACCGACACGACCTAGTAGTGGTACCTGTTTGGATAATATATTGCATAATATAAGAGGATGTAATAGTGAAATAATAGAGCTGGTTGTTTCCGATCATACAGCACAGTTGATGAGATGGCCAGTAAAGAAAACGTGTATTATTAAATATTGGCATACATATAAACGTGATTACAACAAAGAGAATATAACACTTTTTAAAAAATGCATTAGCAGTCTAAGCTTCTCAGAAGCATATGAAATTGATGATCCAAATACAGCCTACAACAGCTTCTTTGACTTATTTATACTATTCTATTACTTATGCTTTCCTACTATCAAATGTAAAGTAAACCCAATTAAGAAAACACAATGGATTACGCGGGGAATAAAACTATGCAGCAAAAAAGAGACGAGAACTACTGTGGAAATATAGACTGAAACCTAGTAAAGACAAAAAACAAAAATTTTAAAACTACACAAAGAGATATAAAAAAATTGTCAAACTGACACAAAAAGCTCAAAACAGTTATTTCATTGAAAAAAGTCATAATAAAACAAAAGCTGCGAGAAAAGTAGTAAATGCAGTGAAGACAAACATACCTAAACAAAATATTGAGGGAATAAAGATCCAAGGACAATACGTAACAAATCCTAAATTGATAGCGGATTATTTTAATAATTATTATTCAAATCAAATACAGACTAATAATGAAAAAGGGACTAACAAAAAAAAAACACTTACAGTCACAAATCGGCCAAATCAATATTCATGGAACCAACAACAACCCAAGAAATTATAACAATCATTAAAAACCTTAAAAATACAACCACCACAGGATATGATAACATACACACCAAAATAATTAAGGAAGTAGCACCTTTAATAGCTCCTATACTATGTAATAATATAAACAAGTGAATCCAAAGTGGAATATTCCCAGAAAACCTAAAAATTGCAATCATTAAGCCTTTATATAAAAAAAGAAGATAGAACAAATGTTAGTAATTATAGACCGGTGGCGTTACTATCGACTATCTCTAAAATATTCAAAAAAATTATATATATTAGACTATACAATTATTTGGAAAATAATAATATTATATGCCAAGAACAAATGGGCTTCAGAAAAAACAAAAATACCAATATGGCTATCTACAACTTTCTAGAGAAAATATACCAGAACATGCATAGTAAGAAATCAGCTGTAGCAATGTATATGGATATGACTAAGGCCTTCGATTATGTAGATCATAATCTACTACTAGACAAATTATACATCTATGGAGTTAGGGGAAATGTGCATAGTCTAATGAAATCTTATTTAAAAGACAGAAAACAAATAACACAAATTACCCGAATAGATATCAAGTCGAAAATCGAAAAAATATACTCTTCTGATACACAATTGATTAAATACGGAGTTCCTCAAGGTGGAGTACTTGCCCCTCTCCTTTTTATCATTTACATAAATAACCTTCCAAATTGTACAAGACACCAAATGTCGTTATTTGCCGATGACAGCACTGTAATTTACAACAGTAATGCCTATGATGAAATAGAAGGTGAAATTAATAAGAGTCTTATATCAATTATTGACTGGTTGAAAGAAAACAACCTAAAAATTAATCTGGACAAAACGAAAATAATGACATTTCAAATTAAAAAAAAAAACACCTCAATAAATCTACACATCAAATATATGGGTCAAGACGTAAAAGAAACAAAGGTTAAAAAAAATTTGGGACTACTTATAGACAATGATATGTCGTGGAAAACACAAATAGATAATATTATTAAAAAATTGCACCAATTAGCATACGTTCTTTATATGTTGGGAAAAATTGCAAACCAGAGAGCACTATTAGCAGCGTACCATGGCTACGTCGCCTCAATCCTGAGATATGACGTTATATTTTGGGGAAATGCACCTAACATTCGCGAAGTATTCATCGCACAAAAAAAATGTCTACGTGCGATCTGTAGTTTAAGAAGCACAAACACATGCAAGCCGCATTTTCAAAAATTAAAAGTTCTAACATTTCCCTCTTTATATATTTATGAAACAAGCATTTTTGTAAAACGTAATATTAACATGTATAAGTTCGTGGAAAGTCAACGTCGCTCAGATAAGCTTCATTTAGTATCAAGTAGAACTGTTTTATTACAGAAGAGTATATATGCAATGGCACCAAAAGTATATAACAAAATACCTAAATACATTAGAGATTGCGACAACATCAATATTTATAAACGTAAACTTTTTGATCTACTAAATGAAAAAGCATATTATTCTTTAGATGAATTCCTTAGCGACACATTTTAACATTAAAATACTACATTGAATATATACCTATCATGACATGTGCCAATTAATACTAGATGACAATTAGACAAAATGATGATAATTATTATATGTTATATTATACTATACCTTTATTATCTTTAAAATTTTCTTATATTAATACATTATTTCAATTAAAAACTGACATCAGAAGAGAAGAAAAATTATTAAGCAATTATTATTTTATATTTTGTATGCCTACTGGCGGGACATAGAGAACCTACCTTGTATTTTACTATGACATGTATTGAGATCTGTAAAATAACCTATGTTCACAAAATAAACTGATTTGATTTGATTTAATTTGATTTGATATTGTAAATATAAACTTTTGACGCAAATAAAAAAAGAGCGATTTTTATGAAATCGATCTTTGAGATTTCGATTTTTTGTGAATCGATTCATTCAATTTCGATTTGAATCAATTAAAAAAAAAAGTGTAAAATTTATCGCTAGGCCAGCCTTCTTGTTGACAGCTTTTCGTCATACCGTTGCTTCCGAGTTTTAGAATTTTGGTGAATAGTGGAATATTTGTGGTGGCGGAATACTGCTTAAATATCGCAAAGTTCCTTTCTTACAAATAGTGGCAGCCATAAATTATGTTTATAAATTAAAGTAGTTATAAAAGTTAATATTTTTGTGTTATATTGAGTGCAATAGCTAGCGAAGCGAGCGAATAGAAGCAATACAAGAATTGCTGGAATTGGAAATATTATATATATATATATATATATATATATACATACATAAAATATTTCCAGAAATGAATTTCAGAGGCTGATTATTTACAACTTATAACTAAGTGAATATCTAGGACAGACATCAAAGAAGATACAAAAAGACAAAACTACACACTATAGCATTAAATATAAAGTTAGATCTACATTTTATAGGAACTACCAAATTTTGCTTCACATGCGGTATTGCTGACTATGATACAAAAACCAGCGTATTTTGATCAAAATTCGGCTTCTGGAGCTACTTTAAAGGAATTCTATACATTTGATTGTTGTTTTGTTACCGTCATCTTCAGTCAAAAGAATATAAACCATTTTTACGTGGCAGAGCCACGCTACATGAATAAATAAGCTTTGTAAAAATAATCAATCACATATTCAGGTAAGTTTGTAACTAAAATAATGAAAAATTCAGGCGGAAAAACAGACAAAGGCTCTATATATTTACACAGTATACCCGCCTCGCGGGGGGCAAGGACGGGTTATGTCGGACTCGCACCGACTAAAACCCCATGGTGTTCCACCTTTGTCGCATATTGGCAGGGCTACGGGAACGCTTTCGCACACATCCGCGGCCCTACTAGCGCCTGCCGCCCCATGGCAGCACCTCCTCGGGAGAGGAAAATTCCTCCCCGTTCTCCTTCCCAGGTAAGGCGCACCAAAACACATGGCGCGCCTTCCTCCACGGCCTCCAACTACGTCTGTGCAACAGACGCCCCCGCGTCCGATGCACAAAGGCCATGGGGCCAGGAAAAACGAGCACTTAGAAGTACTGGCCTTCCCGACCCCAGCGGCGGATCTGGTCTATGGCTCCGCCGCCAACCAAGATTCGGCTGCGGAGGGTAGGGAGAGCGGTGCCTCGCAATACCGACAATCCTCTCCCCCCGCAGCCCCACCACCACCGCATCAACGGTGCGGCCCCGTTTGAGTCGCGAAGGATAGGGCGAGTAGCGCATCGCCATACCAACACTCCTCTTCCTCCGCGACTTCACCTCGGCTGCAGCGGTAGAGGGTGCACGAGTCCCCACTCGCTGCAGTCCACCAGCACACATCCGAAGTGGGCTCCCCAAGCTCACTCGGAGCGGTCACCTCAGGCCGGCCCTTCACCTCGGGCCAGCCACGTGGGTTCCTCTTTGTTCACCGTGGGAGGCCAAGCCACGGCTACTAAGCCCCCCGCCACGACAAGGCGGGAACCCGTTCGGGGGGGGATAATCATTGGCTAAGCCCTATATTACGCTAATTAAACTATTATTTTTACAAATCAAATAAACTTACAATCAATCTTGCTTTCTGTTGTTATTTTATGTACGTAGATATCTACAAAGCATTCCAACAATCAATTTCAGCTGCGGCGCAGCGGTCGCTCGAGGCTATCATCGCATCCCGTGTCACTTCAAGCACTGCCGGCTCACGTCGTCTTACTAGGCCGAGAACGGTGCGCGTCATTCACCCACCTTTCACCGTACTTTTGCTGATATAAAGCCGGTTCCCATCACAGCAGCTACAGAGCGGGGAGCGTATCGTATGCAATTCTTATTTATTTGATTAGCACAGCGCATAACTAGTTGTTTTGATTACATTGCGATTTTAATTGTTTGCGCGTTAACTTGGCCAGTATAGAGGCAAAGTATAAATATCTTAATTTAAAACGCGCTTCAATTAGAGGCCGTGTTACCAAATTTAATAACCATTTAGAAGAATTAAAAGGTAAAAAGCTATTTCCTACGGAAGTTAGCGTACTATCACAGCGATTAGTTAAACTTGAGACTTTATTTGGCGAATTCGATAACGTGCAGAATTAAATTGAAGCATGGGAGGAAAATAATTTAAGCTTAGAATTAGATATCAGAGAAGTCATCGAAAAAGCTTTCCACAATTCGATCGCATTGGCTCAGGAAATTATTTCCGTAAGCAGTACGACAAAAAAGTCGTCGCTTCAGCACAGTAGTATTAACACAGCTGATGAAGATGATCACGAAGTTAATGGCTTTCGTTTACCAGTCATTAAAATTAATAAGTTTGATGGTACGATCAACAAATGGTTGGAATTTCGTGATACGTTCAGTTCTCTGATACATAATAATATAAAAATAAAAAACATACACAAATTTCATTATTTAAATTCCTATCTAGGAGCTGATGCTGCTCGTGTCATATGTAATTTAGAAGTTTGCGAAAATAATTATCCTGAGGCATGGAGTCTTCTTTGCGAGCGTTTTAATAATACTCATCAATTAATAAATAATCATTTAAAATCATTATAGAAATAGAAATAGAAACTTTTTTATTCAATGTAGATTATAAAAATACTTATTGAAAGTCACTTTTTTAATTTACCACTGGTTCGCAAAAAAAACCTCTGTCCTGAGAAGAACCAGCAAGAAACCCAGTGGGACTATTTTTTTTAATAATAGCTTACAATCATGTTTACAATCAACAACACAAGACAAATTAGAAATAGCTTGGTAGCGATCACCCTTCCCAGGGGTTATTATCATCTATAAATTCCTTCATATTATAATAACCCTTTTTATACAAACTTAGTTTAATAACATTTTTGAATTTTGGGTATGACAAATTTTGTATATTTTCTGGGATTTTGTTGTAAAAGCGTATACATCGCCCCAAGAATGAATTACTGACTCGGTGGAGTCGAGTAACTGGTACTACCAGCTTGTGTCTGCTCCTAGTATTTACAGAATGAATATCACTTATTTTCGCAAAACTACTTTTATTTTTGTGTACGTACATTACATTTTCATAAATGTATTGAGAGGCCAGAGTTAATATATTAATTTCCTTAAATTTTTGTCTCAGTGACTCTTTTGGTTTTAAATTATATATTGCTCTAATGGCCCTCTTCTCTAAAATAAATATAATTTCAGTGTCAGTCGCGTGTCCCCATAGCAAAATACCATACGACATAATGCTATGGAAATAACTAAAGTAAACTATTCTAGCTGTTTCAACACTGGTAAGAGTTCCAATCTTTTTTACAGCATATGCTGCAGAACTAAGTCTGCTAGCTAGTTTTGATATATGGGGGAGCTATTGAAGCTTTGCGTCCAGTGTGATTCCAAGAAAAATGGTGGTATCAACGAAACTCAGTTCCTCCCCATTTAAAATTAAATTAGTATTGACATGTTTAACATTAGGAGTTACGAATTTCATACATTTAGTTTTAGTTCCATTCAAATGCAAATTATTAACATTAAACCAATTGACTAACTTAGCTATAGCATTATTTACTTCGTCGTAATTTAATAACTGTCGTTTTAATTTGAAAATTAACGAAGTATCATCAGCAAATAATACTATATCATGGTTATCCCCTACTATGTAAGGTAAGTCAATAATATATACAAGAAACAGAAAGGGGCCGAGAATTGAGCCCTGAGGCACGCCTATTTGTACTCGTACAATCGACCCGGAAAAACTCATACTATTAATAACAACTTTTTGTGTTCTGTCACTTAAATATGAAATAATTAATTTAAGAGCATCATTTCTTACACCGTAGTGTTGAAGTTTCCTGATTAATGTTTCATGGTGAACACAATCGAAGGCTTTGGATAGGTCACAGAACACACCCAAAGCATCCTGTGAATTCTCCCATGCATTAAATATATATTTAATCAGCTCAACACCAGCATCAATTGTCGAGCGACCCCTTGTGAAGCCAAGTTGATTTTTATGAAGTAATTTATTTACATTAAAAAAAATTTACATTTGATCAAGAATAATTTTTTCAAAAATTTTACTAAGTGTTGGCAGTACAGAAATAAATAATAAATTATACAAAAATAATAAATTTAATACTAGTGGAGGAAGCTTCTAGGAGATTGATATTAAAGTGTCCACATATTACAACAGTAGGCCCTACAGTTCAAGACTCTATTTTCAATATCCTCATCCGGTTCCGGCAACATCGTTATGTGTTGTCAGCGGATATTGAAAAAATGTACCGGCAGGTTTTAGTAAATGAGTCTGACCGAAACCTACAGCTGATTTTATGGCGTATATCGTATGGCTTAACACGGTCACCTACGGATTTGCTAGCGCTAGTTTCCTTGCCACCAGGTGTCTCTGGCAAGTAGGCGAGGAGTGTGACGATGACCTGATTAAGGCAGTCATACAGGAAAACATGTATATTGATGACTTACTAACTTCTAGCGATGATGAAGATCAATTACGGTCTATACAAAAATCGACACATGAGACTCTTTCTAGGGCTGGTTTTAATTTACGTAAGTACCGATCCATCTTACCTTCTTTTTTGCCTTCAGATGTTGTCCAGTCATCCGGCAACCTGACATTGAGTCAGTCTACAAATACGCTGGGCCTAAATTGGAGTCCTTCATCCGACAGTATTAACTTTCCCATTGCAGTGAATCAGTCTGAGATCGTCACTAAGCGCTCCATTCTTTCTTCCACTTTCAAGATCTTCGATCCCTTGGGGCTCCTATCCTTGTCCACTATCGTTCCCAAAATTTTAATTCAGACCTTATGGTCCCTCAAATTGGACTGGGATGAGCCCGCTCCAAAGGAAATCGTCGATGTTTGGAGTCCTTTTGTTGAAGGACTTAAATGTTTTTCTTCACTAAATATACCTAGATGGGTATCAATAGAATATCCAGTCTCTGTTGAAATCCACTGTTTTTGCGATGCATCGCAACGCGCCTATGGAGCGTGTTTGTACCTTCGATCTACAAATAAAGAAGGACAAGTACACGTCCAAATCTTATGTGCGAAATCTCGCGTTGCTCCAGCATCCAGCCCTATTACAATTCCTCGTTTGGAGCTTTCAGGTACTCTTCTTGCAGCTGAAATGAGCTCAACTGTGACAAAGGCATTACGACGTAAAATATCGCGTCATGTCTATTGGAGTGACTCGAGCGTAGTTGTTAGTTGGTTGCGCTGCGGTTCTTCTAACTTGAAAGCATTCGTTGCCAACAGAGTCGCCGCCATTAAAGAGTTGACTGACGCTAATTCATGGCACCACGTTCCTACAGAACATAACCCAGCCGACCTACTATCCCGTGGCGTTAACCCACAACAAATCGCTGCATGTGAAATGTGTTGGTATGGACCTAAGTTTTTATTGTTGCCTGAGTCCGAGTGGCCTTCTATGCCGTCGCAGACTATTATTGGGATGAAGAATTTGCCGGAAGTTAAGGCACATCCAGTTGCTATTTGTGATAATTATCAATCAATTATTAATTTTAGTAAATATTCTAAATTAAAACAATTACAACACATTTTAGCCTATGTACATAGATTTATTAATAACTTTAAATATTCTAAAATTAAAGTTACAGGTTCCTTAACTACCGCCGAGCTTAATAAAGCTCTTTACTCATTAGTTTATATTTCCCAATCAGAGGCATTCCCCAAAGAATGCGATTTATTATTAAAGAGAAATTTTCTAAGTCCTAAGTCGCACATTTCGGCACTGAACCCCTTTTTATATGAAGGAGTGATAAGAGTAGGAGGTCGTATTCAGGCTTCTGAATATAGTTTCGACATAAAGCATCCCATGTTGTTAAGCCGTAAACTCCATTTTACCCAACTTTTATTCCAACAAGAACACGTACGGCTTCTAGATCTAGGGCCCCAAGCCTTACTAGCTTCTACTAGAACGTTTTTGGCCCATAGGTGGAAGAAGTCTGGCTAGACGTACTGTGCATAATTGCACCGTATGAAAAACATAATGGGCAACCTACCTGCTCAAAGACTAATGCCCGACTTTCCCTTTATTACAGTAGGGACTGATTTCGATGGGCCATTTATGATCACGGATCACAAAGGTCGTGGTTGTAAATATACAAAATGTTATTTGTGTATTTTCATATGTTTCAGGTATAAGAGCATCCACTTGGAGGCTTTTAGTGAGCTGTCCAAGGATGCTTTTATATTAACTTTAAAACGCTTTGTTTCGCGGAGAGGGCTACCAAAGCAGATATTCTGCGACAATGGTGGAAACTTTGTTGCTGCTTCAAAGGAACTTAAAAGGTTTTTTGAAGGTAACGCCAAAGCTATCGTTGATTTTGCCTGCAACGAAGGCGATGAATTTTGTTTCTCGCTTGCATACGCTCCTTATTTTAATGGTCTGATGGAGGCCAGTGTAAAGTCAGCCAAATTCCACCTGGCTAGGATATTGGGGACTACGCACCTAACCTATGAGGAATTGTCATCCTTGTTCACACAAATAGAATGCATCCTTAACAGCCGCCCCCTATGTCCACTAAGTTCCTCTCCTACTGACTATTATCCCTTAACTCCGGGCCACTTTTTAATTGGTAGACCACTAAGCTCGCTGCCATCTCCGTGTCTACAATCCGATAATGCCAATTGTCTCGACAGATTCCAGCGCATCGAGCAGTTTAAACAACACTTTTGGCGACACTGGAGCCACGAATATATTACGAAGCTGCAGTTAAGGACGAAGTGGCGCACGAAGTCCAAAGAGAGCCTACAAATTGACGACCTAGTCCTGCTGAAAGAAGAAAACGCTCCACCGCTCTGTTGGCGTCTTGGACGTGTAAGAAGACTCTTCACGGGAACTGACGGATTGACACGCGTCGCAGACATAGACACTGCAAGAGGAATTGTGCGGCGCGCCCTAAATAGAATCGTTTTACCACCAAAGCCCGATGAGTTGAAGGTTCTTGAAAGCTGTTAAGCTTTCCAGCGCCGGGAGTATGCGGCGCCGTTACGTCAGCACCGAAGGTGTTCGCGTGGAGTACGAGAAGCGCGGGGGGCTTTCTCACCACCGCGCTTAAGGCCGTCACTCGCCGATGGCTCGCGACCCGATCGCCACCAAATTAGTTTTTATTTTGATTATTCAAATAAACAATTTGCCTATCGTTTGAGTCGCCTATTTTATTCATGTTCCCTAATTGAACATAGTTAAAATATTTAAAAAAACGCTTTTTTGTCTTGACATACACCCACACAAAATTCATAGCTCATTCGGTTAATGCACTGACATCTATATGTACAAGTACGATGGACTGGCTATACCATACAAAATGTCAGTGCCAATTTGAAGCACCCCTAACGGTCGTCTTGGTAACTATAATTGACATAATATGCCAAAGTCTGTTGTATTATTTACATTGTCATATTTAAAAAAATCTGTATTTTGAACTTATAAACAAAATAACGAATGTATTTTATGTTGTTTGATTGTGTGTAATGTTAGTTACATAATAAGAATTATCTTTGATAACAATGAGAGTGTGCGTAATCTGTAAAACTCGTTACCAATAGCGAAGTGGTATAACATTTCACAAGTAAGTGAATTTGCAGTTTATATTAAACAAATTAAAACTTTTTCATAAATCATCAATATAAGTACTTAATAATTTGTTACTAATCTTAATATCAAATATACCAACATATTTTTGGCTGTATTTACTGAGTTTTGATAAACAATGAAATTAAATAGTGTTGTCGAGTTCCTTGTCAATAATATTTATCGATATTCTTTCCTACCCATATCTGTTAACAAACAAAGTCGCCAACAACAGATGATTATCAAATGTTTATTAATTAACAGGTTTCCAACTGAACCTAGACTAAAATTATGGCTTAAAAGCATAAATATTGTGAATTGGCGTCTGTAACAAAATGATCATATTTGTTCTGAACATTTCACAGACGACTGTTTTATTAGACATGAGAACTGCACTACTATGAAAAAGTGCAGTATTTCGACAATTATTTCTGGTAGTACCAGTAACAATAAATATAAAAGTATTAGGTTATTATTCCGAATGTTTTTTTTATTTTTTCTTTCCTCATTTCCCACCAAATTCAAGGGCCATAGCCAAGTGTCGAAAGGTCGCCTGATGATGTGCCACGTTGGATGTGTGTTAGTGGGCTGTGGCTAGAGGAAATTCCTCCCCCTGTACCGCTGTAGTCGAGGTGGAGTCGTCAGGGAAGAGGAGTGTTGGTATTGCGATTGACGATGCGATGCCACTAGACTATCCTTCGCGACATTGGTGAGGCTGCACCACTTGATGCTTCCAAGTGCTCGTTTTTTCCTGGCTCCATTCACATACTGGGCTCGGGGAGTCCGTAATGCAGGTGGAATCAGAGGCCGCTAAGGGCAGTGTGCCTTTTGTTTCTGGTGCGCCTTATCTGAGAAGAAAAACGGGGGAGGGGGAGAATTCAGCAACTAAGGAGGGGCTGCCATTAGACGGCTGGTATAATTTGTGCATTAACTTCGTAGTGGCCCTACTTTAGTTTATTTATTATTTAAAAATTCTGGCCATCGTTTACATTCACGGTTTTTGGCAGCTTCCTCTTCCGCAACATCCACCGACAAAGGCAATTAAGTGTTTGATCAAGAACCCATGGATTGCGATATGTCAGGCCCCCTCAAATACGTGGCACTGCCGAAGCTGGAAAGCTTAGGAGGATAAAGTTAGGAATGAGAATATCGTCAGTAGAACCAAAGTGACCTACATCGACCAGTGGATCAGTAAGCTGAAGTGGCAATTGACCGGCCATATAGCTCGAAGAACCGATAACCGATGGAGAAAAAGATTCTCGAGTAGCAGCCTCGTACTGGCATGTGAAGTGTCGCAAGTTCACCCACTAGATGGAGTGAAAAACTGGTACAACATATAGGAAGTTGATGGATGCAGGTGGCTCAGGACCGTGCTCTATGGCATTACTTGGGGGAGGTCTATGTTCAGCAGTGGACTTGTGAAGGGCTTTAATGATGATGAATGATAGTGGCATTATATTAATATAATACATAAATAGAATGGACGTTACGAGTAGAGTCCATCTATCTATAGAGTCCATTCTATTAATTTATGTATAGGTAGGGTATAGAATTTTTATCGATATATTTTTTCACACTGTCTTATCCCTATTATTAGTTCCGTGGACGTGCACTTCTGCTGTCAGCGCCAAAATGGCAAAATCAAATTGCCTTATCATGTCACGGTGTATAGCCAGTCCAGCGTACTACTATATATAGAGGTCAGTGGGTTAATGATTTAGTAATTTTTATATCTTGGCAACATTTTAAAATTATTTGTCCATAAATATAAGATGGTGACAATATCTATGTGTTTGACATTGAAAGTAGGTATAAACGAAAACAATGAATGTTTTATTTTATTAAAATACTATTTTTTTAAATATTTCATGTATTTGTAACACATCCACTAAATCAAATAAACTTAAAGTGTCTGTTTGTAATGTCTAAATAACAGCGTTTTACTAAATTAATGTATATAAAAGTATAAGCATTAATTTCGTAGTAGTATTACAGTAAGAGTAGCAAAAAAAAAAAAACAATTTTTAAATTTTTGTTTGTCTGTCTGTCTGTTTGTTCCGACTATTCTGCAAAATGGTTGGACCGATTCTGACGGAACTTTCACTGGCAGATAGCTGATGTTAGAAGAGGCTACTTATATTTTAGAGAAACAATTAGGCTTTCGCGCAAAAAAATTATGCCCATGAAACCCACAGTAAAATTCGTTTACTGTGTATTTTCATATTTCACATCCTTAACGTTATTTTACTTTACGTTGGAGCATGTTCTAAAAATTTATTTTTAGCCGACATAAAAATGGAGAAGATTTTTAATTTGACAGTGTGTTTTTTTTGTATGTTACACGATATCTTCGTCATTTGTGAACCGATTTGAATGAAAATATTTTATTAAATAGGCTTCAGGATTATATAAATTTAAAGAAAACATTCATCCCTAATTGTGTAAAACTAAGCTATGAATATATAAAGACAGTTGCAAGGACTAAAAAAAATAATAATTTCCATATTATGGCTTCTGAAAGCAGGGTTTTAATACATCTATGGGTACATTATCTTTGAACCAACTTCTAAAGCTATGATGTGAAAGTTTAATTGTTTTTAGTTTTTTGAAGACGGCTGTTACTTTTTATCAGAAATCAGATTTTTAGTTTAAACTATTTTGTGTCTAGCACTAGTCGAAATTTTTATACTAGTCGATATTTTGAATATGCGAGCGACCTGTATACAATCCCCGATGACGACAATGAAACTGTCAATTTCAATTTATTGTAATATGTATAATATGCTGATTTGCACGTGCTCGGCGGTCAAGTAAAAATTAGCAAGGTAAACTGCATGTTTGAGAAATAAAATGTTAGAAGGACATGCAAAGTTCGCCAACACGCACCTGCAGCCGTATACTTGTGCTTGGTAAACTATTTATTAATCTGTGCTTGTGCCCAGCTATAGGACGTATCTATATACTCCACCCGCTGAGCTTCTTGCTAGTTCTTCAGAGGTTTTTTTTCTGAATTAGTGGTAAATTAAACATGAGAGTATTTTCAATAAGTATTATTTATATTCTATACTGAATAAAGAATTTCTATCTCTGTGTATTGATGATTATTAATTGAATGTCGGATTTCGTATCTTCTGTATTTTATATCAAAGTCATTTGTCTGCCGTAGTAAAAAAAATCTGTGTCATTACAATACATATCAATATTTGATTACAGAATAACAGATATCGGCTCCATGGAATGACCATAAATTGGAAGTCACATTGAGTGGCGTTTTGTAATTCGATTTGTCTTTGCTTGAAGCGACGATGCCTAACATTTTCTATTTGAGATCTTGAGCAATTACATCACTAACACTATCGATTTGATCTTATATTTATTCTAATTAACAGTTGTTAATTTTACTAACAAGTGTTATTTTGCTGCCTAGTCGTCTGCCTTGTTCGTCCATCCAATTATTACAGTATACAAATTCACTGATGAACATAGGCCTCCCCCATAGATTGTCTCATAGTTGCTACTTTTGGCAAGCGCAGTTTTTTTATAATTCTAAATTGTTAAGATGATGCTGCCACCTATCTCCTCTTTTCCTGTTTCCCTTTGTCGCCTCTTACGACACCCATGAAACGATATGAGGTAGGTAGTGGATATTTTTACACCGCCACGACACGGTTGGACAGTCTTAATATTACAATCAACTTGTAAACTGTGGTAGATATATACCTACATATTTGTTCGTTTAAAAATTAAGTTGCAGATGCATTGTCACCCCTGAGATTAATATGAATGCCTCGTTACCATTAAAAAAGGCTCCTGGTGTTCGTCACTCATCACGAAATTTCACGCTGGTATTCTGTGCGAGTTTGGTCCCTCCCCGGTCAAGCCGACTTATTAGTGCTACAACTATAATATAGATGCAGCGGGGTTCTTCTAAATTAAAAAAAAGTTTAGGTAAACAGCAGGTGTCGTGTATTGGCGGCGCAAAGGAATTCATTGGCCCACTTCATCCCGTGGTTGCCGTTAAGACGCGACTTATGGGAAATGCCAGAAAAATCAAATGTCTACTAATAGATGTCGGTATAATCATCTTGTTATCATTTATCAAACGACATAATGAATAATAAATGATCTCTGAATAATTGTCTAAATCACTTCTATATAAAACTAGTGCACTCGAATGTCTTTATGTCTATTTTTAGTATAGTCTCAAAATTAAAACATAAAAATTTATTAAAGCAAAACAATGCACAGGAAAAAAATACCAATACCAAATTGAAATTATATTCCATTGGCAATTTCATTTTGGTTTAAAAATACAAAAAAAAAATATCTTGTTAATGCCAGTCGTATTATATTAATACCCAGTCCAACGACGGGAAACAACAGTGGACTATGTGCATCCAACAACCCTATGTACATTAAGGTAAAATATATTTAATAGTTTGTCCGCGCTTACGTTATGCAAATGTTAACCAGTGTTGCCAATTAACGCTCGTGTTGACTTCGTTTATTGACAAACGGAGTGTGCTTTTTGTTTATAAAATGTTTGTTATTAAAAACAAATTCATCAGTAAATTATATTTCGAAATTTTCTAACGCAGTATTTTCAGAACATCTATTTGTTATAATAAAATAAAATTTTCTTATATTTTCTATAAATTGAATGGGCATTTGTTATTACGAGTACGTAGTATATTTGGTTATAGTTAACGGAATACTTAATTTTACCCACTTTATTGCACACAATGTGTGTCTAAGTTATACAGTTTATATAATTACACTTAGATCGAGACCGATACAAAGACACCGTACAGATCAATAAAAATGACTTCTTTACTTGTATGGTAATGAGTACGATGAACAATTACTTTGTCGTGCTTTTTAAAGATTAAAAAAATCTGTTGACCCTGCAGACCATCCCTGGAAATACCCGCTCAACTCATGTTCGATCTCAAAACGGTCGACAAATATTTTACGAACTAATAAATAACTCATTACATCAAAAACGATTGGAACAGAAATTTCGAAGATATTAAAAAAAAACGTGAATTTTATGACCAACCGATTTTGCGGTAATTGGTGGCAATCGACGAGGTATTTTAAGAAAAATAATAAAATGTATTATAAAAAACACTACTAGACTACAAATTCAAAGGTTATGTGAAAAAAATCACTTTTTTCGAAATTTTTCGTCATCGATTTCTCTTCAACGCATAAACCGATTTTGAAGCGATTCCGATTTCACAACAATCGACGTTGATTTTCATGTTTAAAAGCTGATTAGTATTTTAATTGATAGTTATATCTGTTAAAAATTTATTCCAAAAAACGTTTTTGTTATATAAGATACCTCAAGATTGAAATCGGTTGAAAGAGAGTTGATAATCTAAGATTGGTGAAACCCTTTCGTACGCAACCAAGTTCGTTCAAATCGGTTAAGCCGTTCAAAAGTTATGAAAGGTTTTACACATATTACACATTACAGTGACGTCCTCGTAGAAATAGTAAGAAAGTTTTCCTAGGACCTCCAAATGGCGAGATCTGATGAAAACTCGACTTTCGAAAACTGGCGGCGGTAGGATGATTTAGTTGAAATTGTTTAGAGTAAAAACTTCAGTAAAAGCTCGAGTAGCCAAATAGTGTAGACTGTAGACCGCGAATTTAAAAAGTCGTGGGTTGAATCTGCCATTCTACTAACTAATGTAATCCACTCTAAACAGCAACAGCATGTCAAGCTTACCTGGAGTGGTTAACGGGAAAATAATATTAATAGCTAAATTGTTCAAAAATATCTTCCATTTTAATTTCCGTAAAGTATATTTTTTATTTCGTTAAAAAGTGGCCTCGATTTGAATAAAACTTTAAACTTTTTTGTAATTTAATTTCGAAAGTGTGGAGTTTTAATAAAGTCATTTTGTATCTTGCTTTTTCGTAATTCCCAAGATAAGCATTTAAATTATATTTTGCGATGACTTTTTCTTTGCAAAAATGACAATCAAATTATTTAGGTAGAGAGATTATTACTTTCTAAATTAATTCGAAAAAACGAGGATGTTGCAGATTCGGCGAACGGCTGAACCAAATTAAATTATTCCTTTTTTACCTTTACCACGTTTTTATTAAGTCCATATCTTGTTTGTCTGTCTGTTTGAACGTCGTTTCGGGTGGAATCTTGCAACTCTCCGAATACTTCCCGATGTGCTAGGGGCTTGAAAATTTGAATGTAGCTTAGAGTCGGATGACAATTTAGGAATACTATTGATGAAAAACGTGGCCTATTACACTTTTTAGTACAAAATTAAAAAAAATATATCACTTGTTATTCGGTTTTTTGGGGTTTCCATATGAATTTAAATAAAATATTCCATCTCCAAATGTTGCAAAATAGGGGATAAAGAATTTAATGTACGATTTATCAACTTTTTACCATAACGATACGATGTTTTCAATTTATGGGTCAACTTCCGGTAATAAAATTGAGTTAGTTTATTACAAAACGTTAAGTGGCGTTGTAAGAACTACTTCATATCGATCCGTGGGTGTCGTAAGAGCTGACAGAAGGGAACAAATCAGGAGAAGAGCACCAGCTTCTTCCAATAGCGACTTAAATAAAAAAACTACGGTTGCCAACCCACTCATCAAGCTTGAAAACTGTAGCAAATATCCCCCTTATGAGGCAATATATGAGGGAGGCGTATGTTCAGCAGTAAAGTCCACACTTTAATAGGCTGTAACGGTAACGATAACAGAACGCAAATTACTGGTTTTTAGGCGTGGTTGTGCTGAGGTGCTGATTTGAATGAGTACTTTTATGTTTACTCCTTTAGATATGACACTATAATATTTCTTACGTAGTTGACACTCTCTACTACCTCTAAAAGGAATTCTTTAAAAAGAGCTATTTCATAGAAGAAGTTAAGTTTAATTATTTATCAGAGCGTCATTGAGGCATATTACATACAACCTAGAGCTCTAACATAAGCTAAACTAATCTGATTTAAATGTATCGCGACGTGCTACAACACTCACTGCAGCTGTGAAATGTGATTTGTTGCCCTGCTTACGTTCCTGTTTGTGATTTCTGATTAGTAAATAGATTACCTGAGTAACTATATACATAAATTCCTAAATTTGAGGTACGGGAGATACTTGGACTACAAAATAAGTTAAAATAAACGTAAAAATTCTAAATGTTTATTGTAACTTAAGTAATATTTAATCTGATGTTTATCAATTCTACGATGTTTTCTCATGATTTAACTTGCTTTTTCGGTATTACAATATTTATTACATATATATTACATTTATACGTAGTAGAATCATGCTGCAGCTATATTAATAATATAGTTGTAGCATGAATGAGTCCCCTTTTACTGGAAACAATGCGTTCCATCTTAGTCCTCTCAGGTGACAATGCATCTAAATTTTGATTCGTAGTCAAGGATAAATGTCTTAATCTTTGGGCTACAGCAACTACTTACCATCAGGTGGATTGTGTGCTTGCTCCTTAGTATGCTAGGTAATGATAGATAATTAATGATATATTTTGAAGAAAGATACTTACATGAGGTACTTTATATTGGGCAACAGAATCAGTTTCTTTCTCTGTGTAATATTCGCGTTAATACGAGAATATGAAGAAATTATTAAATTTAATTTACTACGTTTAAAAAATAATAAGGATAAGTTGGGTATTTATTTATTTAAATCCTTGATACTGAAATAACATAGTGTGGAATTAGTGCCATGTACATAAGATTAAAAGCAGCATCTTAGTGATAATGACTTAAGATTATTAAATATTGTAGTTGTCATCACTGTTTATGTGATGAGGTGATCTGTGGGGTAGATCTATGTACAGCAGTGAACTTTAGATGAGCTTAAAAATGAACCGCATTCTCTGCGGGTCAATGTAATTGAAAAAAAAAAACTTACACTGTTGAACATAGGCCTGCTGCACTGGAAAAACGGCTTGACAACCTCCATTTTTATTTTTATTCTACTGTTATCAGGAATATGCTGCCCACCACCTCCTGATTCAGTTTTCCTCTGTCACCTCTTGCGCCATACAAGGAATGATATGGGGTAGCAGATATTCTTACACCGCCACTAGACCGTTAAAAAGTTTGAAAAAAACTATTTTAATGTTACGTTAATAAATAGGAAATAATCAATAGGTTTTCCTTAAAAGTGGTTGCTATTTTTTACATATTTCACTTAAAACGTTTACCCCTACCTTGCTGCTATTCAGGTATAAGATACTACACAGCCGGTGATTTAACGCGACAGTAAAACATGAACAAAGTACTTTCGGAAGTATTTAAGTGTCGTCCAAATTTATACCTCGTGTACACACAAAATGATAGTTGTATAAATATTTCTGTTTTTTTGTGTGAGAGTAAGGCGTGTGTTTTTTAAATTAATATAGATGCAATGCAGACTTTATGCTGAATTACTGCATTTATAAGTCTAGTATCAGCAACAAGGCACAGATACCCAATTTGAAAATATTATTACGTGCTAATCGACCGTGTTGTGCCAGTGTTAGAATATCCACTGCCCTATATTAGAGGTGAACAAACCAGGAGATTGGCAGCAAGGTCCAACTGAAAACAAGTTAAAAATAATAATAAACTGTCAACCACGTGACAACTGTGGCAAATATCTAACTAGCAGTAGATATTTGCCACTAGAGTAGTCTACTCTAGCAGTATTAAGAATCACGAGAACCATTATAATAATTTTTTTTAAAAACATAACCTACTTCTTTTACTCTTCCGTAAGCGGAATGCTTTCATATTAAACTTTAGTAATTTTATAAGAGTTACTTTGTAAACGTTGGCGAATGTTGGTGAATTATTAATAAAGTCGAGCAGTTTACAAAAAATTTATAAGCAAGTTTTAAAATGTTTCAGTTATGATAATAACTATCAGAGATGAAGTAAAGGCCAGTGGGGCTATTAGTTACTTGAAATGTAACATAACGAAGGTTAACTTCATACTCTCCTTCTCGTTTAGCGCGTAATAAGTTTAAACTAGTATCCAAGGAATATCCTGCTCTCTGACCAGTACCGTTTGTGGTTTAAATTCAACCAATCACAAAACTCAGCACATAGCAGGAACGTGAACAAAAATGATTTCATTAAATTGGTTAGAGTGTTTTGTAGAGCAAACTATTGATGTGTGATTAAAACAGTCTAATTGCAAACATCGGGCTATTGTTGCCGACACATACCGACATAATAAAAAATTAACTACGTATAATAAATCAAGTATATTTGGTAACGCCAGTTAACAAACTACTTTATCAACATTACATTACATGTCACATTGAGTTCGTCCTAAGTTATATCTACTTTATCAACATAATGAAATGACTAGTGCATATTTGATTCCTTCCTTCGTTCCTTTTCCTACCGCACGTGCTGCCGCCGAGGTGAAGAAAAGGATCTCGGCGCGCGTTATATTAAGTGACATTACGTCCTCGGCAACGCACGGCCAGCCGTCGCGTCTTAGATATATTAACCGCAAACCGCGCAGGACGAACATTGAGTTCTCCTGTTTATGTTTAATATTCACCGCATCAGACATTGTGTCTTTATAACTCATAAAAGTGTGAGACGCCCCCGTAAGTGCAAAGGTCGAGAGTGTGGGACTTCACGAAACTGTACCGAGAGTGCGTGTGCGCCGAACCACGTGGTGGGCCCGCTGTATAGCAGACACTCCAGGAGAAAGGCGAGACAGGCCTCATCAGGTCAGTGCGTGCTTTCCCATCTACTTATTTACCCCTTTGTCGTATGCACCAAAAATTACAGTCCACTAAAAATCTGACGAAGATACCAGATAGTTACTGGCGTCTCCAATATTTAAAAAAAAGTGACGCGTGGCTGTAAATTCACATTCGATGCAGAAATAATAAAAAATATTTCTTTAAAAATTAAATATATAATATAGGAATTACAACAGGATGTTCTGTTGTCGCTAATACACTTCTCGCTCACTCTAGATCCATCCGGTATTTTATAGACACAAACAGATATTAATTTGACACAACAAAAAATAAATGCAGTCATTTACACAACACACACTTTTATTTTATTTATATTTACAAACTTTTATTTTATTTATAAATTTACATGTGGAGGGACACACGGGCAGAGGAAGGCCGAATAAAAGATGGATCGATTGTGTGAAGAGTGATATGAGAATGAAAGGAGTAAGTATGGAAATGACGGCTGATAGAGAGGAATGGAACAAGAAGAAGAAATTTACATGTAAAGAAAACGATATATTTTGTATTAATAAGTTGGCAACCAAACTTACTGTACTTACTTCTGTTTAATTGTAAAAGAACAAAACCAAAATAATGTATTACAACCGCGCTCATATTAATGTCGGTATACATTTTGAAAACAATCTCGAGTTTATTACTCAAAATATAATTTATAATTTAATAAAAAATACATACACATGAAAAGAACGTATATATGTATACGTTATTTTTTTTCTCTTTTGCAATACCTATCTAACACGGAAATCAAAGTGTCACCGGTGTTCATAAACAATATTTACGAGCGACTATTCCTAGGAACGAATTTAAGAAATGGCAATAATTCTCCGCATTCCGTTCTGTTTTAGACGTTATGTCAACTGTGTGATGTAAACAAAACTATGAACTGATTTTTACATAAATCAATCCAATAAACATTAAAACTTATCCCATTTGAGTCTCACCGAAGTTATTCGAATTGATAGCATGTGTGATTTGATCGTCCGAACCTTCGAACGGCATTGTTCGAATTACCTCAAGTACAAAATTACGAATATATTAAAATGGTATGGAGCTATGCAATTTAATTTTTAATATATATATATACACACACACACACACACACATATATATATATATATATATATATATATATATATATATATATATATATATATATTAAAAATTGCTCGGCGGTGAAGGAAAACATCGTGAGGAAACCTGCATGTCTGAGGAATAAGAAAAAAAATATTTCGAAGACATGTGAAGTTCGCCAACACGCATTGGGGCAGCGCCGCGGACACTTCCTTGCCCTAAAACCCTCTCAGAAATGAGGGGAAGCCTGTGCCCAGCAGTGGGACGTATATAGGCTGTAACTTTACTTTACTTTTATATATATACATAACGATTTAATTGAAGAGTCTCTCTGTAACATTAAAATAACTGGTTTCAATTAAGCTCAGAGTATTATTTGCATGCTATTAAGACACAAATAACCATTTTGAAACTTTTTTCTGTCTTCCCGAGCTGAACCGATTTAGATAAAATTGTACAGTAGAAATAGACAGCATTGCCAGGAGGAAGTTCTAGGCTGTATTTTATCCGAAAAAAATGAAGATGTATTTTGAAAAAATATAAAAAAAATTTGTGTTCTTTGATTATCTTAAACGTAAATAGCACCTCAATAATAGAACCTATACGGGC
The DNA here is from genome assembly GCA_907164705.1 of Parnassius apollo. NCBI lineage: Eukaryota > Metazoa > Arthropoda > Insecta > Lepidoptera > Papilionidae > Parnassius > Parnassius apollo. The sequence continues at coordinate 748,981 of CAJQZP010001258.1, forward strand.
GTAGTCCAGGCAAGGCTGGCGGAAGATCTCCTTTACAAAAAGAAAAGCAAAAATAAATTTGGTGACCAACAGATGTGATGTAAACTATGAACACGCAACTTGCAACCTTCGGAAACCTCAAATTTCATGCTTTTGTCGTCGTCCTCAAGTATCCCATCCATTCGCTCCCGAGCATATATCATTTATAGTTTTCAGATCATGCATGCCATCTATCTAGTTTTACAAGGTTCATCGCAACACTGAAATAAAAGCGCTGACTTCATAATGTAAAATTATTATATTTTCTTTAGTCCTTCGAAGTCGACTTTTGGTTTTTCATCATCATCATTATTACAGCCCTTCACAAGTCCACTGCTGAGCATAGGCCAAGGAATAGTTAAAAAATATTTTTTTCTTTTGAATAGACTTAGGATTCACAATCTCAATCTCTACGTAGTATAAAACAAAGTCGCTTCCTGCCGTCTATACATTCAGATCTTTTAAACTACGCAATGGATATTGATGCGGTTTTCATCAATAGACAGAATGATTCATGAGGAAGGTTTATATGTAGGTATAATATATGCATAGGTTATTGAGATCCAAAAATCATTCGAGCAAAGCCTGGGCGGATCGCTAGTATCATCTAAATAATTACATTAAAAACTTCAACCGCCGCCACCCATAAAGGTGGAATTTTTTCTTTAAATATATATGTGACAGCTCACGAAGATAAAAAAGAATCATCAAAATCGATTCACATTGACGAAGATAGTCGTGTAAAATATATACAAAACCAGAGAGAGTTTACAATTCGACTTTTTGGAGTCGGCTAAAAAGGTCCTATGAAAATAATTTATCATTATCATCGACACGCAAAAGTAGGGCGCTTTTGTTAATGGAGGATCTGCTTTAATTTAGTACGTTAGGAAAGTGAATTGGCGATCGGAGTTCCAGACATCTCTCACCTTTGATGCTTCCCGTCGATTATGGCGAAAACTTTAACAACAAAAAAACAGAAAAGCAGTATAGTGAGAGCATGGAATACTCAATGTCCATCACTAGACTATTTAATGAAGGAAAAGTATTTTTAAAGAAATGGTAAATATTTGATAAATCTTGACTAATTCATTTAACGTTTTATTTAGTTAATAATAGCAAATCGTAAACTGTAAGCGTTTAAATGTAATATCATGAGCAATCGTCGACGACGAGGAGCAAGTTAGTGGTTAACAGGCTTTCCTTTTAATAATTCAACAGAGGTTGCTCGTATCTGTTTTATAGCTAGTTTTAAAACCGCTTAGAGATTTTTTATTTTGTTTTCTATTTCAGAGTTTTCTTACATAAAATACAACCAATGTATGTTACATAAGATACAAGTCGACACTGCTGCAAAATTATATTACTATAAAGTATTATGTACGGCTGCTTATATAGTTTTATTTTGGACTTGTTACCTGTACAGGCGGAACATTAGCATGGCCTGCTAATAATTGTTCCCGGTCTGATTGTTTGTCCATTTCCAATTGATGTATATCTTACAGACAACACTTTATCTGTAGTATATTAGCCAAGTCTGGTAAATAAAATCACGTTTAACCAGGAGTACATGGTAAAAAAAGTGTTTCATATTTTTATAACCAATAAATTTTAGGACAAACTAGTTTTGTTTAGGTCTATCCTAGATTTACCTTATCTGTTCTTTCGTATTTATGTTAGTCATTTTATTTTTTTAAATTGTAATGGCAAATGAACTTACAGTCAACCTCTTGGAAGCTACTGAAGCCTGTGTACACCTGCAACCAACTTCAAACCAAGAAGGCTACAGATGCGTTGTCATATCTGAGGACTAAGATGGAATGACTAAACAACCTGCTTTATACTGGCTCTCATTTTCATAGAATAGTCCGCCTAATGGTGAGTGTATGCTGTGGCTCATAGACATCTACATATATCCTCAATTGAGAATCAAAACACAGATGCGTTTGCACCACTGAGGACAATTGAAATGACTCTTATCCACTAAGAGCGGTTCTCCACTTTTCTACACTCACCATACAAAACACATCAGCACTAAGCTGCTAATTTACTCTCTTGTTATGGTATGAACCCATTCGTGCTACAACCATAATACAGCTGCAGCGTGGCTCTACCACGTACACATATATATATACATATATATTAATTGAAATAACAAAACTCTTGAACGTTGAAAACTTTTCTAAAGTATTACTTGATTTTTCTTTTCTATACTAATTGTATTTACGAAGCGGAAAGGTGAAAATAATTGAAAAAAGTTTTCGTTGTACCAACACTAAGGAGAGCTTTTAATGTCACCGTTCTAAAACTTCGCTGTAAGAATTTATAATGTTTGAAAGAATGGGAAATAATTATTAAGGAATAAGCTGATTTCATTCTCAGTTTTTCTAAGTATTTCTCAAAATGGGAAAACAAGTACAACCTGCGGTTTGTTAAATATTTCTGTCTGAAATGTTTATCAACAAAAAGTGTTTTGAAAAACGGCAGTCTACTTTGCTTGACAATTTTCCACCTTATTCTGTAGTGGCATACTGGTTCCTGCTGTGATAGTACTCATTACGAAACGCCAAGAACGGCTGCTATGCTAAAAATCGAAGAAATTGTTGAAGTAGATCGACTTTTGATTATCCCTCAATAACCTGAGATTCTAAAGCTTTCGTTTAGGACAATTCTGTTTTTTTTAACTCATAACTTATTATTATTATTCAAAATGTGTTCACGGGCTGAGTTCCTTGATTATTAACAAATGCCGAAAAGAAAGTAAGAGTTGACGTAAGACCTCGTAATTAGATCGATTCAGTAAAGAGAATCGATCACTAGACCAACGAGGCAGACGAATTAAACTTTATACGCCCTTTTGAATAATAATATTTTAGGTATGTAAAACAATAAATAAACTATATAATATGGATTTGAAAAGCTTGTCTAAAATACTTTATACCTGACATTTTTACTACTGCGGAATAATTTACTTTGTGAAACTTTTAGAAAATTAAGTGAAACGAATATTGGCGTGTATAGCTATAGCTCCTATCTTGGTCTTTGTGCAAAGTCATAATTAGCAATGTTCCACGTCATTGCCAATTAAAACTTTACAAATTTTGTTCGAGGGGTTTCGTTGAGAAAGTTTTGATCATTGTTATTATAATTATTATTTATTTTACTAAAGATTAAAATGTAAAATAACAGCCAATATTTTCGTTCATTCAATCTTTACAGCCCATAAGAAGTCCGCTGCGGGAAACAGGAATCCCGCATAGATAGCATCATTGATGGGATATATCTTATTGTTACCACACTTGGCAGGCGGGATGGCATTCAATGTTTCGTATTAATATTGAGTTGTTATCAGATAGATGCTGTTGCTCATCTCCGGTTTCAGCAAAATCTAATATTATATATTAGTGTTTAAGTTTCCCTCTGTCGCCTCTTACGACACCCACGAGATGATGTGAGGTAATAGATTTTACCACACCACCACTACACAGCAAGAACATTGTCTATATATCGTACATTGCTTACTATAGCCTTTTGATTATTACTTACTAACTAGTCTGCGCTATATTTAAGACAGTTTGGAGACGGTTGGAGCGGCAATATGACAACGCATCTGCTGCGTCCTTTGTTTGAATTTTTTTGTAGTGTAAGAGTAATGAACGAAGACATAGAGCGTCTGATTTTGAATAGACGCTGTAAACCATAGACATCTACATCAATCCTCGATAAAGAATCAAAATGTAGATGCATTGTCATCCGTGAGGTCTAAGATGGAATGCCTCGTTACCAGTAAAAATTGTCTCCGGTTCTTAACAATTACCATATAAAACACAGCAACATTATGCTGCTACTTTACCCTGGTATTCTGTGAGCGCGAATCGTCGGCTCGCCGGGGATCCATCCCCTTTGTGCTACAACTATATTCTATCTATCCCATTTGTGCTACAACTATATTATAGCTACAGTACAGAATATAATATAAACAATATATTTAATCCAAACGCGATCGCCGAATGTAAACTTCCCGTCCAATTGATATAGAAGATGTTGAAATGCGTTGGCCCGAGGTGCAACTAATCAAACTTCGTAAGCTCGCTGCCAATAATTTACATTCACATCATTGAGTTTGTTAGTGACTGTGGAACTGTCAGTTTGACTATATTAGTTTTGATTATTGTCATTTACACTGTTTAAGAGAACTTATCACTCCCTTAACTATTTCTGCCATCAAACTTTTCCATAGCTGTGTTCCGGTCTGAAGGGTATTGAAACAGTATTATTTACAGGATATGACGCATTCCGTCTTTGTTTTCTAGGGTGACAACGAAACTTTAGACTAACGTTGTTTGCAGATTTCTATGGAATGCAGTAGCAATTTATAATTTTATTTGTTACTTCACTTTTATAAAAATATATCTTATGTATACCTAATGCGGTTTAAGAGTTACTTACATTCCATCCATTCATTACGGCCTATAAAAGTCCTTGTCTCAGAATTTTCCATAGGCATACGCTAAGCCTGCAAAGAGTTGGCGACCGCAGATTTTAATATTTTGAGTTGTTATCAGGAAGATGTCATTGTCTGCCTCCTGTTTCAGTTTCCCTCTGTCATCTCTTACGCACGTACGGGACGATATGGGGCGGTGGGTATATTTAAAACGCCATTACACGACTCAAGTCTAGAAGACAATCTAAACTAATGCTGCTATAACAGTATTTATTATTTACAACGAATGCATCTTATTTTACAAATTTAATCGTATATAGCCGCGATTAAAAAATAAAAATAATGAACCCATATTTTTAATTTTGATTGATGTTCTTTTAAGACAAACAACTTCTGAGATTCTCAAAGAACTTTGGTTTATGATAAAAAATTAACATAGGCGCCATTCATGGTTAAACTTAATTCCAGCGTAATGTTCTTTATTATTCATAAAAGTTCTAAGGCTTTGAAGATTAGACAGCTGAAAGACTGTGTAATGTGTTAATTTTTAATCACGATTACAAAAATTAACTTCTGGGTGAAACGCAGAACATACGACTGTGTATTGCGTCTTTCTTTATATAATCGTTGATTCGTCTGTTACTGACCGTGTAACTTTTGAAAGGCTTGAGCAGTGACTGTTCATACAATATAATATTTGTTAAGCCGTAACGATGGTTATGGTGAGTTATGCTTGGATCCGATAAATGGTGCTTAAGAAGTTATCAACAAATTCTATATTTATAAACCAAAACGATTCATAAATGAATGAATGTTCAGAAACGAGATTTTCACTAGTGTTTCGCTTCTTTATAGTAAGCGATTAATTGCCAAAAAATGTTTATTTCTTTTTTCCTTATGGGGTTTGCCTTTTTGCTCTTTTTCTTTCTATCTATATTCCAGTTTGAAGAATAATATAGCGTTTTGATTGGTTGTCCGGAAGAAATAGCTGTTAGCAATAAGACCGCCCATTGCGTACTTCTTTTGTTTATATAATTTCTTAAATTTTTAAATTTTTTTTAAAGTAAAAATAAAACAGCGTCACATCTGTATTCCACGAGAGGGTAGATGGAGTCTTAATCGTAGCGAGCTATGATGACAACATTTTGCCGAAAATATGACTTAACTGAAACTTATGAAATAAGTGATAAATGGCTCATCACCTACACAATTACAAACATAATATCCCATCAGTCACCGTTTATGACATGCTGGAAAAGTAACATAGTGAATATATTCTTTTTTGAATAAAACTATATTTACGGATTTTATCGCGTTTAATCAACTATTTTAACTTAGTTTTTAATTCCCGACGTTTCGGGTGCTCTACAGCACTCATGGTAACAGGGCTACTGAGATGTTTGACGTCCCAATGTCATAGTTAGTCCGGCTACCTTCAGTTTTTAAATATTAATTTTTGGTGCGATTTACGCAAAACGAGCTTACAGTATCATGAAGTCTTGTAGTGCTTGGGTTTGGGTTTAATTTTGTTAATTATAGGATCCCAAGGAGATGACAGCACACATCCATCTTCTCTATTGAAATTTGGATATTTTTTAATTTAAATAGCCTCACGTATCATCCTTGGTAGGAATCGGTGTTCTTTTGCGAGGATTTGTGGTTTATCAAATCTAATGTAATGGTGGGGACGATCTTGGACATGTTCGCAGAATGCAGACTTCCCGCAGCGTTTGTGCTTCACACCAGCTATATGTTCCTTCACGCGGGTTTTTATAGACCTTTTTGTTTAACCTATGTAAGAGAGACCACATTCACAATCTAGCTTGTACCTACAAGATGCAGGTGTGTAAGATTTTATAAAAAAAAACAAGTCCAATTAAGCAATATAAAATATTTTTCAACCCGGCTGCTCACCGTGAAAGATTATGACCACCACCCTCCAAAGAAAGACACCTTAAAACGTCGAAAGCTTAGAACACCTGCGGATAATAAGCTCTACATAGCAACATACAATGTCAGAACACTTGCCTCTTATTAAAGATAAATTGAAATAAGTAAAGCTCTAGATAGAGTCGAATATGACATTATTGGTTTGTCCGAAGTTAGACGCCTTGGAAATAAGATAAAAGAATAAGAGGGTTTCATACTTTATCACATAGGCCACACGCCATAAAAACACGGAGTAGGCTTTCTAATACACAAATCTTTAAAACAAAACATTTTAAGCTTTACTGGCATCTCGGAAGGAGTAGCACTGCTGAGCATCAACTTACAGGGGTATAATTCAAGCATACACTCCCACAGAGAAAGCTGACGAAAAAAATCACGGCGTGTTATAACTGTATATACAAAGCGTTGGAGTCAGCAGATAAGCATTTAATATTAATGGGAGATTTTAATGCTAAAATAGGACAACCACTAAAAGATGAATACGAGTACATAATAACAAAATAATACGGATATGGGGAAAGAAACGAACGTGGTCAGAGGTTAATAGACTTTGCTTATGAAAACAATCTATCTGTGATCAACACATACTTTAACAAAAACAAAGCAGCAGATAGACATGGCGCTCTCCAAACGGAAAATACAAAAATGTAATCGATTATATACTTCCTAATCAACCAAAAATATTCCTAAATATAGAAACACTAAACTTAAATTACTCCTCAGATCACAAAATGGTCAGAGCTACAGTAGCGCCAACAAATATAAAGTAAAGCCGAATAAAACATACAAACAACCAAAAATCATAGAAAAATAAAAAGATCAAAGAAGCAGAAATAGAAAAGTAAGGAACCTAAAAAGTCATCTACCAGCTTTACTCGCCTATAAAACGTCAGAAAAAATAAAAAACTACTATGACAAATTACTACATTAGCAAATATAATATGCAAAATACAAAACAAGAAAAAAAGAACGCCACTACGAAACAAAGAATTTGAACATAACGGACCATGTCATTAATGCAAAGAAGGCAAGAACTACAAAGAAAAAAGATAAGACACGATCACAAAAAATGAACTCAGCACTCTATCTATACAAACTAAGAAGTAAGTATATTAAATTCGATTACCAAACTACAGAACAAATATTATACAAAAAAAAAATATTGGACAGGGTTAAAGTCTCAAAAAAGCATATAAACAACTGCGAACAAATACATGGTGGATTGAAGGCCTGAAACAGCTAGAAAAAACATCACACAACCGCAAAGATATTATTAATAATGCTACAGACTATTACCGAAACTTATACAATACCAAAGAAGGGACAGAAAACAACAAAGAAGACATTGGCTACGTAGAATCCGAAGAGAAGACAGAGGTTATTAACGAGTTTGAAGTCACACAAGCGATAAAGAAACTAAAACTAGAAAAAAGCCCAGGTCTGATAATATCACCAATGAAGCCTTAAAATACGGCAGTATATTTCTAGTATAATAAGAGAAGAGTGTGATTTGCAAGATGATGTTGTGACCAGGATTAAGAAAGGAATGCTTCGGTGGTTTGGTCATGTGGAAAGAATGAATGTGGAAAGAGTGACAAAGAAAATTTATGTTGCAGAAGTGAATGGCAGAGTCGGAAAGGGACGTCGTAGGCGAAAATTTATCGACCAAATTGGCGATTTATAGAAAACGGGCCAAATTAGGAGTACCCTTAACCGACGAGCATGTATGCGTAGGATGTGAAGGAGGCGAGAGAGGTGTATCAGGATCGTGCCAAATGGAACACTGTAGTCTCTGCCTACCCCTCTGGGTGACAGGCGTGAGTGTTTATGATATGTTTATGTACATTTTTAGCTACACCACTTGTAAAAATGTTTAACATGATACTAGCTAGAGTCTACAAATACACCTTCGCAATGGTCAGAATCTGATATAATACTTCTATATAAAAAGGGGATCCAAACGACATCGGAAACTACAGTCTTCTACCAACTCTATATAAACTATTCTCTTCGGTTATAGTATGCAGAATAAGCAAACTTTGAAAAGAAAGCAATCTGTAGAGCAAGCTGGCTTCTGGAAAGGTTTCTCAACGGTAGACCATATACACACCCTAGAACTTGTCATCGAAAAATACCAAGAAAATAAACGATAACTTTACATAGCCTTCATCGACTACCGAAAAGCATTTGAAACAATCTCCCACTCAAGCATCTGGGAAGCCCTAAAAACACAAGAAGTAGGAAAAAAGTACATTGAAGTAATCAAAAAAAAAATATAGAGCAAGCACAAGCAGAGTCAAATTGGAATCAATTGTTTCAAGCTTTCCCATCAAAAGGGGAGTCAGACAAGGAGATCCTTTCCGTGCAAAATTTTTTATAGCAGTACTGGAATGTGTCATAAGTCAATTGAAATGGAAGTCATGTGGCTTAAATATCAAAGGTAAATACTTGAGTTACTTAAGATTAGCAGATGACCTGGTTTTATTATCTGAAAATAGTGCCATGTTACAATATATGATAGACACTCTCCACACAGGAAGCATCAAAGTGGGCTTGGAAATAAATTTATCAAAAACAAAAATCATGACATAGTATCATGACATAATAGCTCAAGAAAAACGGTTACTATTGAAAATAAACCGATAGATTATGTGGAACTATATATCTACCTCGGAAAGCAAATAGGGTTTAAAAACAATAACAACGAGCTAGAAGTAGAACGAAGGTCAAAAGTAACTTGGAATAAATTCTGGTCATGTAAGGAAATATTAAAGAGTAACATGCCGGTGGAGTTAAAAAAGAAAATTATGGACTCGTGTATACTTCCCTGCTTAAAATACGCTTGCCAGTCATGGAAATATACTAGAAAAGTTAAAAACAAAATAACTACATGCCAGAGAAGTATGGAGCGTAGTATGCTAAAAATAAGAAAAATATGTAAAGTACGACATACAAAAATAAGAAATATCACAAAAGCTATTGATGCTCTGAGTTATGCTCAAAAGTTAAAATTTCGATGGACCGGCCTACATGGCTGTCACGTCTAGAAGATAAGAGGTGGACTTCCATCGTAACCACGTGGAATGGCCTTCCAGGAAAAAGACGTCCAGGCAGACCATACGCTGGGAAGATGACACTAAAAAAACGCGGGACCACATTGGACACAAATAGCAAAAAAATAGAGACAAATGGAAATCTTTGGAGGAGGCCTTCACCTAAGGGGGGGTCCATGCAGAACAAACAAACACAAATGAGTATAGATCCTTAATGAATTATAAATTAAAATATTTTGTCAATTTGTAAATAATTTAATTGTATCCTATTCATAGTCTTATAAAAACCAAACCCATTTAAAACAGTAACTTAAAGTTTATAAATCAATTAAATAGATTGAAAATATTAATGTTATAAGCAATGCATATTTAAATTTTAACCAAATATTATGAAAAATAGTTATCTTACTCAAAATTATGACATTAATTATTATTTACTGTGGCCGTAGAAGGAAAAGGGGAAATCTCCCGCCGGGCAAGGTGTTCCGCCCGGGGAGCGGCCAACACTCCATGTGATAGTTTTTTTTTTTGCGCCCGAAGCAATTAAAGGGCTACCCTATACGTAGGGAGGCGGAAAATGCATTACGCATACCACGATAGCCGGTCCCTAAGTGAGAGTCCTACCGGGGACCCTAAGTGATACCCTCTAAAAACCGCCTTTGGGGACAGGCAACCGGCTGATTAAGCTCTATTGTGCCTTATCATGAGCGACCCTCTTTTGGGAAAAGAGGGCGCAGGCGGCTAAGTGCCGCTGAGGGAGTGCCTACGAAGGCAATTTAATGTTAGTTATTACAATAATTTTATTTAATTAGAGTTGGCCTGAGCCGCCAGGAGACAGTTCAGGTCGTTTGAAAGTTTATTAGGCGGGTCCGAGAGAGAGTTTCTCGGCCTGCGGACACGATAGCGAGAGGGGGGGTGGGGCTGCATAAGAAGCTGCCTCACGAATTAAATGGTTTGGGTGCGACTCTGAGGCTTTGAAGAAGTTCTCAGAGAGTTTTTTTAAAAAATTGTTGAATTGTTGGGAGCTCTAAGTCCCGATGAAGGTCGGCATTACGGACGTACCAAGGTGCGTTCGCAGCTCGACGACAGAAGAGGTTCTGAACTATTTGGAGTTCATTTAAAATATTAGGGTTAGCGTGGGCAAAGACGGGGCCCGCGTAGGACATGACTGGTCGTATACAGACCTTGTAAAGGGTACGCTTGTTTCGAAGGGACATTTTACTGTGTCGGCCCAACATGCTGTTGAGCCTACTCAGATAAAATCGTGCGTGACGGGTTACTCTTTTGACGTGGGGCTTGAAAGTGAGCCCTGTGTCTAGAGTGACACCTAAATATTTGGCGGACGTATGCCAGGGGACAGGGGTCCCTAGCATACGTATTGGTGGAGTGTTTTTGAGACGGCGTCGTTTATAATCGAAGTGAACGGCGGAGCTCTTCTCCGGGTTCACATCGATGCGCCATTTTTTGAACCAAGCTCCTAGGTCATCAACTGACTTTTGGATCTTGTTCCGTATAAAGGGTAGTGAGACACCTTTGCAGTAGATGGCAGTGTCATCTTCAAAGAGGGAGAGTTGAACACCTTTCGACGGGATGGGAATGTCGTTGGTGAACAGGATGTACAGCAGAGGAGCAAGTACTGAGCCCTGAGGGACACCAGCCTTGATAGTTCGCTGTGAGGATAGCGTGCCTTCGTGTCTAAAACGAAAGGTACGATGTTTTAGGTATGAGGCCACGAGACGAACTAGACGATCGGTGGGAGACATATTTTATAGAGCTTGTAGATGAGGCCTGTGTGCCAGACTCTATCGAAAGCTTTAGCTATATCGAAAAAGACCGCGATGGTCTTATGACGACGAGGATAGAAACCGCTGAGGATATATTCCACAATGCGGTGGACTTGTTGGGGACATGAGTGTTTGGCTCGGAAACCGAATTGATGGGGAATGATAAGAGGGTCGCCGTCTGTGGGAAACAGATAGCGCCTCATACGAATTTGGATGACTCTTTCGAAGAGCTTGCCCATTGCCTTGAGGAGGCTAATGGGGCGATGGCTGGAGGGGGAGGTTGAGAGGCTTGCCTGGCTTGGGAATTCCAATCACAGTAGCCTCTTTCCACGTAGTGGGAAAATAACTAAGGTTGAAGCAGGCGTTGAAGATAATAGATAAAAAGGTTAACACCTGCTCGGGAAAGTGTTTTAGGGCTTGGTTGGAGATGCCATCCGCGCCCGGAGCCTTTTTAGGCTTAAGTCCTTTGATGAGGGATGAAATCTCATCATTGGACACAGAGATAGGTTCGGAGGCCGTGGGGGGTGAGTTCCGGCGGCGGACCTCATCCTCCACTGCCTGGACGTGTGAGGGGTCGACGGGTTGAGAACTGGGAGAGCATTGAGCGGCAATGCTATCTGCAAAGCACTCAGCCTTTTCCTCGTCCTCGAAGGCAACCGTGCCGTCGGGACGGGAGAGAGGGGGAGTGTGGGTGATAGCGTCTATGTGGAGGGCTCTAGCCATCTGATAGTACGCTGTGTGAGATGGAGAGATATTCTCCATGAGCTTACTCTTTTCGAGATCTTGAAATTCAGAGAGGCGGAAGCGGAGTTTTCGTTGAAGACGATTGGCCGCGCGCCTGTATTCGGGGGTGGGATATTTTGCTGCTCTCCGGAAAGCAGCTTTTTTGGCTTTTAATAGGTTGCTAATATGTAGGGGAAGCCCACTATTGTTAGCAACCGGGACGACCCTTTCGTTCTCCTTAAGGGAGGATTTAATAAGGGTGGAGAGTGAATCGACCGCGGTGTCGATTTTTTCGGGACTGTCTAAGTCCGACGGTATGGGGATGGTAGAATCCTGTGAGTCCAGAGCTTTAGCTAGGGACTTCTTGAATCCCTTCCAGTTAGTGAAGGTTTTCGTGTGTGTTGGGGGAGGTGGCTGATGGCCAAGAATGAGGGAGACCGGTCGGTGATCTGAACCCAGATCGTCTAGTGTCTCGATTGCTCTGAGGTTGAGAGAAACTCCTTGGAGTAACGCAAAATCTAATACATCGGGTGCGCGATCGGTGTTATCGGGAAAGTGAGTAACACCGAGAGGACTATGGACGGTAATATCAAGAGACTGCGTGATATCGAGCAGTATCTTGCCACTAGGGGACGTAGTGCGGCATGTCCATTCAGTATGCTTGGAGTTAAAATCTCCAAACATAATGACTGAATTGCCCAAGGATAATATGGCCTCAAAATCTTTTTTGAGGGGATAGGTTCCTGAAGGGATGTAACAGGAGGCTATGAGGATGGACTGATGTCCAGTCATAGCTAGCCTGCATACCGTGGCTTCCATGTTGGTAAGCTGCGGAGTAGAAATGGGGGAGCAATGAAGTGTCTTCTTGTAATAGATGGCCGTTCCGCCACCTCGGCGGTCGGGTCTGTCATTACGAAGAAGAGAGAAGTTTTTAATAGAAAGGCCTCTAGTGTCCTTAGCTTTGAGATTAGTTTCCTGTAGGAGGAGGAAATCGACTTCACGATTTCGAAGAAAGAGCTTAAGCTCTGGGAGGTTATTTCGCAAGCCGCGAATATTAAATGATACAAGCGATAAACCCTTAGGTTTGATACGACCGTGGGATCTTGGTAGGTTAATTTGCTCAGACATTGGAGTTAAGTTAATTAAGTTAACTTAACTTACAACGCTCGCAGAAGATCGTTGTGTTCAGCAAGAGCGAGGAGACGCTCTTGAGGGGACTTCGCCGCGCGCAGTTTGCGTGCTATAACGGTGATCTCCCTAACATCGATATTCCTAATCGCGGAATATAGCGTGTTGTAGTCGTCGGGTGTGGGCTCTGCCTCGTGTGCGTACGAGGTTGTCCGCGGTGGGTCTGCCTTTTTGGGCCCCCAGGGAAAGACTGGAGGCTGCATTGGCTTGGAGAAGCCCGGAGGGGGGCCGAATTATGCCCTGAGGGGGCCTAGGGGGACCCTGAGGGGGCCTAGGGGGACCCTGAGAGGGTCGAGGGAAGCCCTGGATAGGCTGAGAAGGGCCCTGACGGGGCCGTTGTTGGAGGGCCGGGAATGAGCGGTCATTCACCGGCGGTGGAGCTTTCCTACTGGGGCGAGGTTGAGGTGCGCGTGGGCAACCCTTGTAGTTCGCCGGGTGTCCTGTCTGGTTGCACAGGACACAGGCGGGCGGGGATTCGGCGTCTTTGGGCCGGGGACACTCTTTAGTGTTATGAGGTTCCAGGCACTTCACGCACCTGGGTGGGGCGGAGCAGTTGGCCGCCGCGTGACCATAAAGTTGGCAGCGGTGCGCGGGAAACGGGCCTATGTGGGGGCTCTACCTTCACCCTTGACAGGCCGCACACTGTGCGCACCTGCCGGAAGATGGCTTTAGCCTCCGGCACGTTTGTCAGGATTACTAGGGCAAGGTTGTATCTCTTGCCCGTCTATTGTGCATTTTGTGCACTGCTTCTACGGGGAAACCTTGGGACTTAAGGTCCTCAAGGATTTCCTCGTTAGAGAATTCGAATGGGACGCCTCTGATGACGGCCCTGACTTGCCTTCACGTACGTGTGGTAAGATACCCTTTCGGCTGTGAATAGCCGGGTGATTGCGCGGAAGTCCTCGATCGAGCTTGGGATGATTTTAATCGCCTCCCCGAGGTTGACGGCATGATCGTATTTAATACCTGCGTCGTAGCAGGTCTTAGACAAGTGGGTGAACTTAGCCTTGTCTCTTAGGAAGACAGGGGGCGGGACTTGCTTCTTCGCTAGTACTGGAGCACAACGAGAGGCTGGTTTGGATGGTGTGGGGATGTCTAGTGACATCAGTGGGACGGGGGCAGCGTCGAGGGCTGCGGAGGTTGAAGGAGCGGCAGGGGCCGCTGAAGTGGGGGGGGGGGTGCGTTTTATCGCGGCGCGCTTTCCATTGCGCTTGGAGGTGACGGTGGTGAAGTTGGACTCCCCGGTTCCTTCGGAGTCAGAGGACTCCGATGAACCGGAGCCTGAGGTAGTGGCGGGCCTCTTCCGGGAGGTCGGTGCCGAGGATTCGGAGCATGCGTACTCCATATCTAAGGGGGCAGATTCTAGTGGGGCAAAGGAGTTCCTCGTTTCGAGGTATGACTGTACTACTGGCGGTGGAAGGAGTGCCTGAGGGGCAGGGAGGGGAGCCTGGGCGGCGATGGTGGCGATGGCGGCGATGACCGTCTCATTGCCATTTAACCCGTATTGGGTAATGAGGGCGGCTAGGGACTCAGTGAAGCTGGAGTTGGCCATTTCGGTCGAGTAAGCTAAGCTAAGTAAAGTAAGGGTGAGGACGGGTCCCTGCTCTCGGTAGAACAGGGACTAGAACGCGAGACGTACTACAACACACTATGCACGTAATAGTAATGCAAGAACACAAGAAAAATGACAGTACACAAAAAAAAATGAATGAAAAATGATAATGAAAAATTATAATGAAAATGATAATGAAATGAAAAAGAAATGAAAATTAATGAAAAAAAATGAAGCAGAGGTCAGTCAGACCTCCCTGCCCGAAGACAGGGGGGTAAGAGCTGTAGCGAGAAGTGACTCACCGGCACTCGCCTCGACGCTGTTCCGCGTGAGCAGGACAGCGGAGGCGCGTGAGAGCGAGACAGCACTACCGTACTGTACGGGAGCGCGGACCACCAGGAAGCGACCGTCCGAGAACGACGCCGCCGGCGGACTGAGCACTGCGTCGGCGCTGCACAGCGCGAGCGGGACAGCGGAGGCGCGAGAGCGGGAGAGCACTACCGTACAGGAACGAAAGCGCGGACTACCTGGATGCGACCGCTCGGAAGCGATGCCACAGGTGGAATGACATGTGATAGTTCGGGGATGTTCTATATATACTGTTTATGATTCGGAAATTTGATAGCGTGATTTAGGCTTCGGTGTGTTTCGCTTGCGGCGCGACGACAGCGCCACCACATCACCCCCCTGCTCAGACCGGAGGTCGATAGTGCAGCCTCGTTGCCGACGAATGTGCAAGTGCCAGGAGATTGCCTTGTAGTCTCCGGTGGGTCGAGAAGAGGAAGTAATCCAGACGAAACATGTAGCGCAGAGAGTAGCTTGAAGGAACAGGAAGCATTATTATTCCAGTGCTGCGATGAACCTTGTGAAGCTAGATGGCTTGCAGGATATGAAGACTGCAGACGATAACTGCTCGGGAGCGCATGGGTGGGGTATTCTATGACGATGATGAAGCTTGAAGTTTCCGAAGGTTGTTGGTTGCGTATTCAGACACGTCGGTCACCACTGTGGCCGTGAAGTAGGAAAAGGGGAGATCTCCCTCCAGGCAAGGTGTTCTGCCCGGGGAGCGGCCAACACTCCGAGTGATTTAAGGTGGAGAAATGTTAAACAAACTGTTTATGTAAAGCCGATTGGAGTATGAATATGGAATGGAATGGAATACTAATATACTACTAATAGCTACCATAACGCGGAAGGCGAAGATAAAAAACATTTATTTCCTAACTATCCCCGGCTACTGAGATACTGCGGACTGCATATAGATAATTTGACGTTCTTATAAAGAAAAAAGAAGCAGCCGCAAATATCATTCAGCGCCACATTGTTTTCACACACCGTTATCGTCACGTATCCGTCAACCAATTGTGAGCCGTTTCTTCAACGCCGCAGCTCGCTTCTTCTTGCTGTTCTGGAGCTGTGTTCCACGCCGCCGCCGCTCACCGATTACGCGCGCGCATGTTTTTTTGTGCCCGAAGCAAATATGGGCAACCCTCCGGAAAGCGGGGGACGGAGGTTGGGAATGCTCATAGCATACCATGCAGCTGGCTACGTGGTTATGTGGTGACTTTTACCCACTTAACCCAACCTTTTAGGAACTGGCTTAACGATCTGACTAGAGATCTCTAAGCCGTATACGAACGCGACCCTCCTTGGCAGAAAGGAGGGCGCAAGCGGCGAAAAGCCGCTTAGAAGAGTGCCTAACTAAGGCAGATTAAGGGATGTGTTATGTAGGCTCGGCCTGAGCCGCCAGGAGGCAGTTCAGGTCAGCCGAAAGCTTGTTGGGGGGGTCCGAGAAAGAGTTTCTCGGTCTGCGCACACTATAGCGAGTGTGGATAGGGGCTGCATAGGCAGCTGTCTCACGAATGAGATGATTTGGGTGGGACTCTGAGGTTTTGAAAAATCTCTCAGAGAGTGAATTAAGGAACTGCTGGATTGTTGGGAGCTCTAAGTCTCTATGTAGGTCGGCATTACGGACATAATAGGGCGAGTTAGTGGCCCTACGACAGAATAGATTTTGGACTATTTGAAGTTCATTTATAGCTTTGGACTTAGCATGTGCGAAAATGGGGGCCGCGCAGGTCATGACAGGTCGTATGCAGACCTTATATAGGGTTCGCTTGTTGCGGAGGGACATTTTACTGTGTCTGCCCAACATGCTGTTGAGCCTGCCCATGTAAAATCGTGCAGTGCGAGTAACCTTCTTGATATGGGGATCGAAGGTGAGCCTTGCATCAAGGGTGACGCCTAAGTATTTGGCTTTAGTTTGCCATGGGACAGGGGTTCCTAATATCCTGATTGGCGGAGTGGTGGTGAGAAGACGTCGTTTATATTCGAAGCAAACGGCGGAGCTTTTTTCCGGGTTTACGTCGATACGCCATTTTTGGAACCAAGCTAGATAGTAGTCGTAGTAGTTGTTGGATCTTGTTCCGAATCTGTGGTAGTGAGTTGCCTTTAGAGTAAAGGGCTGTGTCATCTGCAAAGAGGACTAGTTTAACACCATTCGACGGGATAGGGATGTCGTTGGCGAATAGTATACATATATATATATATATATGTATATATATATATATATATATATATATATATATATATATATATATATATATATATATAGGGAGCAAGCACAGAGCCTTGAGAGACCGCACCGGCTTTTATTTGACGAGTAGAGGATAGCGTGCCTTCGTGTCTAAAGCGAAAGGTACGATCCTTCAGATAGGAGGCTACAAGGCGAACGAGACGGTCCGGGAGGCCTAAGTCGTACAGTTTGTAGATAAGGCCCTCGTGCCAGACTCTGTCGAATGCCTTGGCAATGTCAAAGAAGACCGCGATGGTTTTTTGACGACGAGGATAAAAACCGCTGAGGATGTATTCCACTATGCGGTGAACTTGCTGGGGGCACGAGTGTTTGGCTCGAAACCCGAATTGTTGTGGGATGACAAGAGGGTCGCCGTCTGTGGGAAACAAATGGCGCTTCAAGCGCACGAGACTAACTCGTTCGAAAAGTTTGCCCATGGCCTTAAGGAGGCTGATGGGACGGTGATTGGAGGGGAGGTGGTGAGGTTTGCCTGGTTTAGGAATGCCAATGACAGTTGCCTCTTTCAAGAGGTGGGAAAGTAACTGAATTCGAAGCAGGCGTTAAAGATAATGGCCAGTAAGGCGATTACCTGCTCCGGGAAGTGTTTGAGGACTTGGTTGGAGATACCATCCGCACCCGGTGCTTTTTTGGGCTTAGGTCCTTTGATGGTGGATGAAATCTCATCTTTGGACACAGTGATAGGGTCAGAGGGGGTAGGGGGCAAGTTCCTGCGACGGACCTTGTCCTCCACTAGTTGGATGTGTATGTGGTCAGTGGGTTGTGAGCTAAGAGAGCATTGAGCGGTGACGCTGTCAGCGAAGCACTCAGCCTTTTCTTCGTCCTCGAAGGCAATGGAGCCGTCGGGACGAGACAGAGGGGGAGTATGAGTTATAGCGTCTATCCGGAGGGCTCTTGCCATCTGGTAGTACGCTGTGTGGGAAGGAGAGATTTTCTCCATGAGATTGCCCCTTTCGTGGTCTCTGTAATCTTGGAGGCGGTTACGGAGTTTGCGTTGAAGGCGGTGAGCCGCGAGTCTATATTCGGGAGTGGGATAGCGTGCAGCTCTACGGAGGGCAGCTTTTTTGGCTTTTAGCATATAATATCTAGGAGAAGACTAGTTTTAGCAACCGGGACAACTTTTTCATTCTCTTTAAGAGAGGATGTTATAAGTGAGGTGAGATTTTCGACCGCGGTGTCTATTTTCCCCGTACTGTCGAGGGCGTCGGAAGAAAGGGTAATGGGACGGTCCTGAGAGTCTATAGCCTAGGCTAGAGACTTCTTGAAGCCCTTCCAGTTGGTGTAGGTTTTGGAAGTGGGAGTTGGAGATGGCTGATAGCCAAGAAGGAGGGATACAGGACGGTGGTCGGATCCTAGATCATCGAGAGACTCGATTGCTCTAAGGTTAAGGGAGACTCTTTTAACTAGAAGCAAAATCTAGCACGTCAGGAGCGTAGTTAACAATGTCGGGATAGTGGGTGGCAGCGAGGGGGCTGTAGACAGTCAGGTCGAGAGACTGAGTGATATTGAGCAGCACCCTGCCACTACTGGTAGTAGTGCGGTAGGTCCATTCAGTATGCTTGGAGTTAAAGTCTCCAAACGTAATGACTGAGTCGCCTAATGCAAGGATGGCTTCGAAATCACTCTTAACGGGGAGGTTTCCGCTAGGGATATAGCAAGAGGCTATAATGATTGACTGGTATCCAGTCATAGCTAATCTAGTGATAGTGGCTTCCATACTGGTAAGCGTCGGAGTAGATATGTGGGAGCAATGAAGGGACTTTTTGTAAAAGATGGCAGTACCGCCGCCTTTGCGGTCGGGTCTGTCGTTACGTTGAAGTGAATAATTTTTAATAGAAAGGCCTTTAGAGACCTTGGGGCTGAGGTGGGTCTCCTGAAGGAGGAGGAGGTCGGCTTCGCGATCTCGAAGAAATAGCCTAAGCTCTGGGAGGTTATTTCGCAAACCGCGGATATTGAATGAAACAAGCGACAAACCCTTTGGTTTGATACGACCGTGAGATATTGCGGGAGCAGAGGGCTCCGGCATAGTTTAATTACAAAGACCTTAGTAGGTTGATGTGCTCAGTAAGAGCAAGGAGACGGTCCTGAGGGAACTGAGCGGTGTGCAGTTTACGCGCAAAGATAAGGATTTCCTCTAAATTGATCCTATTCATAGTGTTGTACACTAGGTTTAGAGATCCTACTACAGAGTCTATCTGTTTTTGTGGGTCGGCGGAGGGCCGCGGGATATTTGATTCCTTTGGGAACCAAGGGTTTATTGGAAGCGGCGCAGGCTGGGAGAGCGGAAGGCTCATTCGGGGCCGAGGAGGGCCCTGAGGTGGCCGATAGGGGCCCTGTGGGGGACGGTAGATGCCCTGTGTGGGCTGAGATGAGCCCTGAGGGGGCTGAGGTAGGGGCTGGCCCTGGCTGGGTTTGCCGCTTACAAGAGCCGGGAAGGTTCGGTCATTGACCTGGGGTGGAGCGTTGCGGCTCGGAGATGAGCGAGGAGCGCGAGGGCAACCTCTAAAATTGGCCGGATGGCCTGTTTGTCCGCAAAGGACACATGAGAGTGGGGTTTCGGCGTTTTTGGGCCGAGGGCACTCTTTCGAGTGATGGGGTTCTAGGCACTTAACGCACCTGGGTGGAGCTGAGCAGTTGGCTGCCGCGTGCCCATAGAGTTGGCAGCGGTGGCACTGCGCTGGGTAACCGCGCCGGTGTGGGGCTTCGACCTTTACACGCGACAGGCCGCACACAGTGCGTACCTCGCGGAAGATGGCCTTCGCCTCCGGCACATTGGTGAGAACGAGGAGGGCGAGGTTAAATCTTTCACCCCTGCTGCTGTGCATTTTGTGCACAGCTTCTATGGGGAAGCCTTGGGGCTTAAGGTCTTCCAGAATATTCTTGTTTGCGAGTTTATAGAGAACTCCGCGGAGGACTGCCTTAACCTTCCTTTCTTCGGCGAGGGCGTATGTGTGATAGGACACAAGCTCGGCCGTGAATAGACGAGTTATATTCCGGAAGTCTTCTATAGACGCCGGCATGATTTTAATGGCCTCGCCGACATTGGTGGCTTGGTCATATTTGAAACCCTTATCATAGAGGGTTTTGGACAACTGAGTGAATTTGGCCTTGTCTCTGAGAAAGACAGGGGGCGGGACTTGGTTTTTAGCCAGTTTGGGAGCGCAGCGGGTTGCTGGCTTGGCGGTAGTGTCTTTCGACTGAGAGGCGGTAGCGCTTGGGGCTGCGGGAGTAGGGGCAACGATGGGAGCTACGGAGGTAGAGGCAGCGGCGGAGGGAGTGCGGGGCGGTGGCGGCGGCCGCCGGGGCGGGGGGAGTGCGGGAAGTCGCAGCGCGTTTCGGGCTGCGCTTAGATTTCACTAGCGTGAATTGGGCTGAGTCGGTTATGGTTCCTTTGGAGTCGGATGAATCCGAGGAGCCGGTGGAGT
Source organism: Parnassius apollo (assembly GCA_907164705.1). Classification (NCBI taxonomy): domain Eukaryota; kingdom Metazoa; phylum Arthropoda; class Insecta; order Lepidoptera; family Papilionidae; genus Parnassius; species Parnassius apollo. The sequence continues at coordinate 769,711 of CAJQZP010001258.1, forward strand.
TGAGGGCGGTCCTCTTCCGGGAGAAGGAGGTAACGGACGTGGTGTCCGAGTGCTCCATATTGGAGTCGGCGGACGCGGGCAAGTCGGACTGCGGTGCAGCCCTTGGGTCACGAGGAAAGCCGCGACGGCGGGCGGGGGGGTGCCTTAGAGGCAGCGGGGGGGAAATGGCTTTGGCGAGAAGGGTCTCGTCAATTTGGGTGGTTGTGGGTATTCCTGCGGCTTGGATCATTTGTACCATCGTAGCCGCAACTTCGACGCTCATGAGAGTGTTTATGTCTATCGAAGACATGTTGATCTGGACAGGGGGGTGACGATTTATTCTATGAAAACTAGAGGTCCCTGTTCTGAGAAGAACAGGGTCTTGGGCGCAGATGGGGAGGACTGAAGTTCTATTCCCAGAAGCTGGGGTCCCTATGTTTTGAAAAGAACAAGGGCTTGCTCTGAGAAGAGCAAGAGACGATCTTCCAAGAACAGTATATACAACAAGTAACAGTATAACAAAAACAATAACAGAAAAATTAAAAACAAAACAAAGCAAAGCGCGTTCAAGCCTCCCCGCCGGAGCAAGGGGGCAAGAACGATGCGAAAAACAAAGTGACTCACCACCGGCGTCTGCGCGGCCGGTGTTAGCCGGGGAGAGCGGGGCGCGCGGGCGAGCGGTTGCGCTACCGAGGGGCCGGAGCGCGAAAGAACTGTATGCACGACCGCTTGGGGGGCGGCGCGCAAACGGAACTCGCTGTGTACGCGCGCGCACCGATCTGCGTGACTTTTATAGCCCGGTCCAGCGACGTAGCTTCGTGAACATAACACGAGTCTCACGCCGAGAAACGAAACGTACATAATAGTTGTATATTTTGATTAATTTTCATTGGTCATAATGTAAGAATTATAACTGGCTAGGGAAAATAAAAATTGTTACAATTGGTAAACCAACACCGCAGCTAGCCATATGAATATAGGCAAGGTTAACGAAAATATATTCCATTCCATTCCATATTCATACTCCAATCGGCTTTACATAAACAGTAGTTTCATTTCTCCACCTTAAACCACTCGGAGTCTGTTAATAGTGGACCGCTCTTCTCCACTATTACACCTCAATCAAATTCATTCATTAATATAGAAATAAATTAATGCATTAAAATCTAAAAAAAATGAAATAAATTAATGTATTAAAAAAAACTAAATTTATATTTTCAATTTCCTTTATAAAATGCAAATTATATCGTAAAAAAAGTCATACTGTAAAACTTATTTAGCACAGAATAAAAGGCTTTTTTATTTTATATTTTTATTTTTTATTTATTTATCAATCGCAATACCAGACGGCTTGCACTTGTAGCGCTATTGCTCTCCTATCTGGGTATTTTAATCATGGTGTAAAGGGGATGTTTATGCAGCCATCTTTTGGAAGCCATAATAATTTTAAGCTACTTCTTAAAATAAAGAAATCGATGCCCGCGGAATGAAATGGGATCATGAATTTACTTATGACAACACCACACGTCACCCGCACTCTAATGATATAATGTCTTTTTTTCAAAATTATTATTTACCGTTACAGCTTACAGCCTATCAAAAGTCCACCGCTGAACCTAAGCCTCCCCCGTAGATTGGCTGGCTTGATAAGGGGAAATTGTCTTAGTTGCCACGCTTGGCATGCAGGCTTGCAAATGCAGTTTTTATATATTATAGATATAACCAAAAAGACTCTGCTGACAATTTTCTGGTTTGTTGCCCTCAGTCGCTTCTTAAAACACTCACGGGAGAATATGGGGTAGTGGATATCCTTACATTGCCACTACACGGTATTGTGTTTTCTTTTCTATCAAATAACTTGTATAGGTATGTATGAAAAGAAATAATACAAATATATAAATTTATTTGAAAGTCATAATTTGAAATTACATTCACTAATTAACAAGACTGGGACTAATTAACACAGGTTGTACAAATTTATTAATATTAATGAGATCTTTCAAATTATATTTAACTTAATATCATTTCAAAATTATGTGTAAGGGTGTATGGAGTAAATAAAATATCATATTCCAGTAATGGTGCACTTGTTTCATTACAATTCTAACTTTTAACAAGGTTTTCTCAACGCAATTTGTACACATGTCATTTCTGTATAAGAATTTACAGGATTAGATTACATTAGTATTGGTTTATTAAAAACTTCAGTCTCTGAATCTCTTTTCTCAGTCATATTCATGATAGCCCGCCATTTTATAATTATTATATAAACATGCTAGATCAGTACTGCAGCTTTATTATGTTTGTAACACTAATGAGTAGGCTCGACCGAGTAATGAAAGTCTTACGATAAGCTGCTGTGTTTCGTACGCTGAGGCAATCTATCTTTATTTTGATTCTCAATCGGGGATGGATGTAGATGTCTATGAGCCCACAGCATCATTTTCCATCAAGTGTGTGTGCTCGTTTACCACATTTTTATATATAATATTATAAATTTTAAGAAAAATAAAACAAAGTGTGTTTGCATCAAAACAATAAAGACAACTTACATAAATATAAATATTTAATATATTTAAGTTTAATTTTTCTTTTATTCCGATGTAGCTAAGCGGCTACGCGTTCGCGAGTTTGCGAGTAATTCGGATTCAACCTCTGCCGGCAAAAATTAAATAGTTAATTTCAATTTAAAGTACTAATTTACGCGGCAAATGAAGGTTAAGAAACCTGTTTGTCTGAAGAATAAAACTTTTCATGGACATGTAAATTTTGCAAACTTTCATTCCTTCACGCACTATTTCACAACCCTATCAAAAATGACAAAAGGTCTGTTCCCATTCATGAAGCATGTATGAACCGTAATTTTACTTTTCATTAATCATGCTATACACGACACTAAAATTTATTATGCAATGTGGAGCAAAACGTATTTTTTATAAACGTTACCCTCACACTAGGATATTTTCCTGTATCGTGGAGACAGTTTACAAACATAAATTGTGCAAGGACAAACATCCGGACCCGAAATAGTTATTATACACCATAAAACGCTTGTTTCGTGTTGGATTCCAACCCACAGTCCTTAGCGTCGCAACACAATCATAAGCTACTGTGCCACAGAACCGACAAAAATGTTGGTCTGGCAGTCGTATCACACGCATAGCATTATACGGATACGAGTACTAAACTAATAATAATAATAATAATTTATTTGACTCTCAATTGACAGGTCACACTTATGTGTCGGCCATACTAGTATAGACTGTATTACAGCCTAACTAACGTTGATAGGTTAGATACCGCAGTGCTTGGGCGCTTTTCTGCGGTGCTTAGGGCCGCGGGTTCCATATGTGCTTATCTTCGTTTAATGTCTGTCGCAAGTGCCCAAAGTCCCTAACCACTAGGAGGATTCTTACAACGTTTCATCATCACTAATACAGCCCATCACAAGTTCACTGCTAAACATAGGCTTCCGATTTTAAGAGAACCATACTTCCCAATCGGTTGTCGGTTCTTCGAGCTATGTTTCTGGCCCATTGTCACTATAGCTTACAGATCCGTTGATCAATGTCGGTGACTCTAGTTTAATGCGCGTGCATATTTACTCTACCACGTCTTTTACTCTAATATAAAAAAAAGTATTATGTTACTTTTTTTACTCACGTATTATGTTGTTACATTTTTTAGCAAATAGGAAGGAATACGTATTGTCTTTTGCGATATTTATGCAACGTTGTTGACAAAAATATATTAATAATTTAGGAGATGCCTTTCGAAGGGTTGTGAAAGACAACTAATGATTTTTTTTGATTTTTTTATTCTTTTATTATTATTATTCTAAGCGAGCGCTTAACTACAATCCTAACTGATGGTATGTGGTGATGCCTATGATGCCTAAGATGCTGAAGCGCACTGACTTAACAAAAGCCTATTCACTCTTTCTTTGAAGACACCCACACTGTTATTGAATAGAAAGACAGATGCTGGCAACTTATTCCACTCCCTTGCTATACGCATGACGAACGATGTAGCAAACCGTTTCGTTCGAATGCGTGGTAAATCAACAACGAAAGGGTGGATACTGGCCAAAAATAAATAAATCTAGCGTTGTTTGTTATATTTTTACATTAATCACTTTAAATATAGTTATTTTTATTTAGTTTTCTTTTATTTACGCTTTGTTGCATTCTTTATAGAAGAAGAAGCACGAAAGTAGGGTAAATGCTGTAGAAATACGATCTTTAAGGAGTATGTTAGGGTTGAATCTGAATAACAAGGTGAGAAATTGCGTGATAAGGGAAAAAATGTGGTATCCAAGATGATGTTGTGACCAGGATTAAGAAAAGAATGCTTCGGTGGTTTGGTCATGTAGGTAGAATGAATGAGGAAAGAGTGACAAAGCAAATTTATATGGCAGATGTGAACAGCAGAGTCGAGAAGGAACGCCCTGGATGAAAGTTTATCGACCAAATTAGCGATATTTTTAAATTGGGGCACATTAACCGACGAGTGTGTATGCGTAGCTATATGGATGTAAAGAAGACGAGGGAGGAATGTCAGGATCGTACCAAATGGAAGTCTGTAAACTCTGCCTACCCCGCTGAGTGACAGGCGTGAGTGTTTATGTTTATGTATTATGCATTTTTTATTACAAAGTAATGCAAAGACCAGACTTAATGCTATGATATAATTAATTCTCTTCTATGCAACCCATGCAGTGGAGTAAATATAGGTATACTGTCTATACCCTCACTCTCATAGTACGATGGAACGGCAACTCGACACCAGCATAGAAAGATTAGGTGCATGACCAACGGCTTTATGTGCTTTTCAAAACATGGAGGCGAAACACCACAAAATTCTATTCTATTCGTTTAAGAATTTCATGACAGTAAAGTCCAATAACTTATATTGGCCCATCCCATTATGCCAAACCGGTACTTCGTGATCAGCAGTCGTGCTTATGGTAACTATACCAATGAAACATCTTAATAATATGGAAACTAAAACTAAAAAAATTATTTCTGTTAAATTCTGTCTTAATTTGATAGGTCTCTAAACTTTTTTATTACTTAAGCAATTTCAGATTAGAAATTCAGTTCAAAATTAACTGTATTTAATTTTCAATCTTAACCTGCCAAAATTTATAAATAAGTTATATCCAAAATCCAAAAGCGATCTTGTTAGCATCCAATTAGCAGGATTGCCCCGTAGCAATAATTTATGCTGCGTAGCTCCAAAATATATTTCATTTATATAACAAAACCTTAGAGTAAATGTAGCTTGCTTATGTAAATATTATTTAAGTCTA
>CAJQZP010001258.1:780000-837962 GCA_907164705.1 Parnassius apollo
CTCCTAGGTAGAAAATCGGTTCTACCACCAATTAATTATATTACGCTAATTTTTATTATACATATTCGTTATGACTCTTCTGTACGTGTGTTTCTCACTGAACTTCTCCTAAGCGGCTAGGCTTATTTTGATGAATTTTTTTGTACGTGTTTGTCACGTACGTGGAAATCATCCGTGTGAAACCAAGGCGATTCGCTAGTAAAGAACTATCAACAAATTAGGAAGAAAGTTTCTCAAGTGGGAGTCTAGTAACAGTAAGGAAAGTTTAGAATGACCTCCACTAGATTGAGTGTCGACTTGGAAAGAGATACTGGACTTCAATATGGCTAAGGACCGCATTTTGGGCCATTGCTTGAGGAAATACTATATACAGTACTGGATTTGTGAAGCGTTGTAATGATGATGATAGTGGAGTTACTTTTTTATGTTATTATTATTAGGGTATTAAAATACTATTTTCAACCGGTTGGGATGTATATGATGAAATATGTAACTAAATTAAAGGAAAGCTCGACAAAGGAGAAAAAAAGGAAGGAAGGAACCACCGGGCGGTCGGTATCGATGAGCACTGCCTTTCAAAAGTCCATTGCTGTACAGAACATTGAAGACCATATCGCATAACATTCTAAAACATACAGTCACTCTGAGTACCTCCTACTTTTCCAAAGTCGGCTAAAACAAAATCTTTTCAAACAAATACCTCTGTCAAGTTTTGAAAGTAATATATAATATATATATTACTAAGAAAGAAAACCATAGACAAACTTGTATTTTAAAGGAACTGTAAAAAGTGTCATATATAACAAAGAGGTCAACTAGAAACCCGCGTAAAAAAAATACATAGCTGACGTGAAGCATCAACGTTCCGGGAAGTCTGCAGTTTGTCATCATATGCTAGATGGCCCCAACCATTACATCAGATTTGATCGACCACAAATCCTCGCGAAAGAACATCGATTCCTACCAAGGATGATACGTGAGGCTATTGAAATTAAAAAGCATCCCAATTTCGATAGAGAAGGGGGCTGGGTACTGCCACCTATTTGGGACACTATAATTAATAAAATTAAAACTAATCCCCAGCATACTACTGCAAGACTTCAAATCACAGGTCATTCTGCGTAGATCAGACCAAAGACAATAAGTAAATAGCTGAAGGTAATCCGAGTTAACTTTGACATCGGGACGTCAGTCACCTTAGTCCCCCGTGACGATGGGTGCTGTGAAGCACCCGAAACATCGAGTATTAAAAATAAAATAAAACGCGATAAAATCTGTAAAAGTAGTTTTATTATAAATGTGTAGTGCTCGCGTAATAATAAGAAATCATTATGTCAACTGTAAAAAAATTATAAAAGTTCCCGGTTTGCCGAGAGCGAAAGTAAAAACTTTTTCAATAATTTACACTTTTACGCTTTGTAGGCACAATTTCAAAAGGCGGAGCAAAGATGGGAAATTTCAATATTAACATAATTGTATTGCAAGATATTAAAGTAAAAAGACTAAAAATGTAAATTTAATACGGTTTTTTAACAATAATTTGAAATATTTTAAACCTTCTCCCTTTCTCCTTTTACTTATGGTCACTGATCTATTTCCTAAACCATGTTGTCTTTTTAGTGCATCATCTTATCCTTTGTTATTTGTGTTATGTATGTTGTAGTTGTTATAACACACCCTGCCCGTTGATCTTTCTCTTCTTTTTATTTAATTATTTTTCTGGGTTGCCGGCTTTTATAAATTATTTATTTTTGTTATATTAATCTTTATTTGGGGTATAACGAAGAACATTGTATTATATTGTATATTTCGTAAAATTTTAAATCTAGAGCTACCATCGCAGCTCAGGGGCTAATCGCTTGTTGTAAATTTCATAGTATACAAGCGATCCGCCCCGGCTTCGCACGGGTGATTCCTGCATCTCGACAACAACGCCACCTACCGGGTCCAATTGAGTTGTTAAACCATCCAGGGGCCTACTAAAATACACACAAAAATATTAAAATCTTTTGAACCATTTTAGAGTTTTAGCTAGACTCGGACAGCAATAATAAAGAACAAAAAAACCCTGATTCGAATAGAAACTGTTGACTACAATTTTAATGGCTGATTTAATTTGAGGAAACCCTAAAAATCTGAGGAATAAAAAAAGTTCTCGACATTTGAAGTCTTGGTTACCAGTAAAAAAGATCATCGTTATCATCATCATTAAAAACTTTCACAAGACCACTGCTGGCACATTGGCCTTCCCAAAGGAATGTCACAAAGCTCGGTCCTGAGCCTCCACTCTTCGCTTACCACGTTGTTACTCCATGTATATTCTATTATATGTAATATACGTTTTTATTATTAATACTAATATGTGAATGATTTCTCGAAAACAGCTCTAACGACTTAGATAAAATGTTGTACTTCTATTTTTATGGAATAAGGCTGACAAACGAGCATGTAGTCTATCTGACAGATAAAAGCCCGTAGAAACCTACATTTATCATCCATGTAGAATCAAATTGCAAATGCCTTTTAACTGTTGGTATTCTGTGAGAGCTTAGTCGGGACCCCGGTAGAGTCAGACTATTCGTGCAGCTAAGTATAGCTGCAGCGTATCTCTACAACGTAGAAAGAAGACTTACAACGAATGGTTTATTTGACCACACGCCGAATACCGAATAGTCTGCGTGTTTTCGGGCTGAATAGCCGAACATTAGGCCAAAGTATTCGGTTGTGAAGGTAGTACTGTTTTTTATTCAGAGCGTCTATTCTTGGAAGCTGGGATTATCTAGGAGAAGAAAATTAGTGCTCAAAAATTAAAAAAAAAATAGTTTTGCACCATAATCTTCCACTTTAATTACGATACTTCAAGTGCATAAACTTTTATCTGATAGTTTTTTGGTTACTTTTTTATAATGCGGAAGTTGATTATGTACATGTAACTACTTTAATGATTATTATAAAAAATACACCATTATAAAATAAATCAATATTTTTATTTTACCAATTATCTGACTACAAGAAAACATTTTACTTAATTCGGTATATCGCAGAATAATATGCAGATATTCGGTATTCGACTGAAAATAGCGAATATTTGTAGCAAATCCAGTAAAAATATAATGTAATAGATGGATAATGTTAACTGGTCAAGTTTATCTAGATAAAATTATTTTTAAACGTCGTGTAAATTGCTGTTCTCTAGGTACTTTAATCTTTAAAAGTCAACTATATTCAACAAAAATAAGGAAATTTTTATAAGGTTTTCCAATTTTTTCTAAGGTAATTCAGATTTCAGCAAATAAGCATGCCCGCCTACGTATTCAAAGCACAAAGTTACTCCTCTTTTAACTAATATTTCAAGTACTTAGCTTTTAACTTCTTGCTTCCACTTTGCCAAAGCGAAGTTAAAGTTAGTTGCAATAGCTACAAACACGATTAAAACGTTATTAAAGTTTTATACAAAGATTTAAACTGTGAAAACGTTTCACTGAAGTATTAGAGAATAAGAAAGTCGTGGTGTATTCAGATATAAAGAAACATGTGTTTTAATGACATTATACTTAAAAAGCATAAAGGTTAATTCAGTAATTAAAAAACTCAACTATGTGAACAAGTTTTATACCTTATGTCACTTTTACAACTAAGACGTATCAATAGTACCGACATGTTAAAATACATCTCGCCGTTTAGGCTACAGAGCGTGCCAAATAAATAGAAATACATACAAATTCTTGAAAAACATTACACTCACAGTAATAGATATACATATAACGTTGATAACATAACGTTGACTATTACCTATACAGGTAATAGTCAACGATAAAACAGTTCAGAGATAAGGCAATAGGTACCAATCAGCTAGATGTAGAAATATTTATAAAGGTATTTTTAACCTAGACGGACTTCTAGGCAGAATGAAAGTCCTAGAAAAGTTAATATTTAATACACATAGTTTCAGTAATATATATACGAGTAATAATGTCTGCCAGACCGAATTTCTGCCTCAACGGAGGCTATCCAACGGTGCAGGACAGGATTATAGTGCCCAATTGTATACGTAAGCACAGGTGCACTCTCTATTCCCTCACTCTCATAATCCTATGGGACGGTAAACCGAGCCAACTTCCTGACTCCGGGCAGCTACTGAGAATTTCTTGATGGAAAAACTCAATAATTAATTTTTTGGTCCGACCCGCGATTCGAACCCAGGACCTCATGATCAGAAGTCGCACTACTACTACCACTAGACCAACGAGGCAATCATATATATACGAGTATAAATGTAACTGCACTTCTGCCTTCTGATCTGTTGGGCTATGTCGGTATGTTAGTTTCTTAGTTACTATACTATACTGCGGATACCCTCAATGGGAATTCTATTACGTAAGGAAACTACGAGCATAGACCCCTGGGTGACCTTTAGTTTCCTCATACGACCGGCAGTGAAGGGCCACGTTTCCGATCGATAAGTAATTACTGGTAACACGCTCTAGTTGTACACTTTTTTTCCAGTTTTGAGAAGAGCGTGACGGCAAGTTGTGTCGTAATTCGTCTACCGACTGATTTGACCATTTAATTCCCAGGGATTATTATCAATTATGTATTCTTAAGCAGTATAACAAGCCTAAAAAGGGTGAGGATATTAAGCCTTTAAGCCGTAGGGTTTAAAGAATTAATCCTAACCCTTTGCATTAAAATATTAAAATGTATAACTTTTTGATGAATAAGTCCTGCATATTTTCTAAGACTGTTGCAAAAACGTATACGTTACCTATGAATGAATTATTCTGACTCTTTAAAGTCGAGTAACTTGTACAACTAGCTTGCGCTTGTCTCTAGTATTTACAGAACGTACATCACTATTTTTAATAAAACTATTAACTAAATATTTTTGTTTTTCGTACATAAATATATATTGGTTGGGCCTTAAGGTTGCCGAGTTGCAATTCCCCGGTCGAGCCTTGACCCTACTACGCGAGATGTTTTACTAGATGGACTGTATACGCCGTTGGCTTCTTCTGTTTCAACAAAATGGCGGCTGTAGCATGCGGTTCCTTGACAATGCACTCGCTCTTCGAAAAAAAACCTATTGCTTGCCAAGGTTTATGAAGGAACCCTGCTTGATCACATTAGGAGAAATGAAATTGGGCGGATTAACTAATAAAACACAAATATTCAAGCAGGAGTCATAAGGAAGAAGAACACTTACCGTGGTATTACTTCGATGCGGCTTGGACGCTGCGGTACTACTTCTGGCGGATCTCCTGGGGCCCCAGGGATGCGATCCTGGTCGGTGGTGCGGTGAAAGAGAGCGGTGCGCGACGATATCTCACTAGATGAGGCGGTTACTTCTGGAGCTCGACTGCTCCAGGTGACGCGGTGGAACTAGCGGTGCGCGTGGGCGAGAGCCCTCTAGGACGCGACTGTCCCAGGCAGTGTTCTTCCAACCAGCGGCGCAAAGGACAGAGAGCGCACGAGGGCCGTGTGCTAGCTTATATTACTTCGGCCCTCCTATCAATGCGTCTCGGAAGGGCGCGCTTCTTATTGGTTGCAAATCACGCGACATTCTAGAATTATCTTCTTTCCCCTCTCACCTCACCACCCCGGTGTGTACGGAAAGCGTAGGTGAAGGAAAGGAATGCTTGGCAAGCCTACCTTCGAATAAAATTAAAAATACGAATCGTTATCCGCGCCACCAATATATATATATATATATATATATATATATATATATATATATATATATATATATATATATATATATATATATATATATATATATACTGCAGTATTTGAAGGTGAGCGACCTGCCTTATATACTTATATAACAAAGTAATGTTGAGCTACTTACCGTACCGTGAATAAGTTTTTTTTAATCATAGGATTCTTAACTCCCATAGCCATTAATTGCTTTAGAAAGTTTTCGGGTCCGACCTATACAAGCCTGTTAAATAACTAGTATTATAACGGCCGCTTATTGTCGAAACAACATTTAACCTAGGCAATTTGCTATAAACATTACTATATATAATTAAATGGAATATATTTGTTTCGCAATTATAACAGTTAAATAACAATGAGCATACAATTTTTGTTGGTGCTGTCTTCATCACTATATAACGTTTTCTTTGTATCGAAAAACTCACACATACTTACACACTCACTCACAGTCACAGTTCACCTGGTGGTAAATGGGTTCTGTGGCCCATAGACACATAAATCACTTATAAGAACTAAAATGGAATGAAATGAAAAACTTTGAAATAAACCAAACAAGAAATAAAGAATAGTAAAAATGATTCATCATTATCATCATTATCGTCATAATAGCCCTTTAAAAATCTACTGCTGAACATAGGCTTTCTCCAGGTAATGTCATGTGGCTTTGGACTGTGCAGTCCTGAGCCGCCTGCGTTAATTGACTTTCTACATATCTCATAAGGTTGAATCTTAGAAATAGTTACAAAAAAACCAAAGTAATCAGTTATGTGTCATAAATCGCTGTACATATATATATATATATATATATATATATATATATATATATATATTGTTACAAATAGAAACACAGATTGACTTTTTAAAAAGATTTAATGGCCTGTAGGCTAGGTATTCGAGCAAGGCTTCTACACTTCGTGATGACCGATGGCAAAAAGGGGCGAATGACGTCAATCGCCTTCCGTATATAGCCCGCTGCGGCACCGCCACTCTTGATTCAGATCCTCTTCTAACAATGTATATATATTTATATATATATATATATATATATATATATATATATATATATATATATATATATATATATATATATACACACATATATGGTGGCGCGGATAACGATTCGTATTTTTAATTTTATTCGAAGGTAGGCTTGCCAAGCATTCCTTTCCTTCACCTATGCTTTCCGTACACACCGGGGTGGTGAGGTGAGAGGGGAAAGAAGATAATTCTAGAATGTCGCGTGATTTGCAACCAATGAGAAGCGCGCCCTTCCGAGCCGCATTGATAGGAGGGCCGAAGTAATATAAGCTAGCACACGGCCCTCGTGCGCTCTCTTTCCTTTGCGCCGCTGGTTGGAAGAACACTGCCTGGGACAGTGGCTTCTTATATATATATATATATATATATATATATATATATATATATATATTTGATACGCTAAGCTAGTTTGCAACGAGTTGTGGTGCTTACCTCTAGTCATCGCAAGTCATTAAAATCAATCGCTAGCAAGATTGTGTGCATAAAAACATATCACAAGTTTTGTCAAAAAAAATCCATTCAGTAATAAAGTTAAAGCATTAGCTTCATGCTAATTTTCAATAAAAATAGAATGATACCAAAATAAAAATGATAATAAAATTGTTTAGATATGGCCAAAGAACTAATTCTAATGGAAAAATGAATACAATTCATTGGTCATGTGGCGAGGTGTATTACCTGTTCACCTTCACCTCCAACATCGCACGCGGTACCCCCGTGTGCGTTGTTGGAGGTGAAGGTGAAGTAGTCTTTGTTGTAGGTGTTGCACTGAAGCCACGAGACAAGAAAAATGAGCATATTTAAAGACCATTTGTTCTATGAATTTTTGTTAAAGTCCAAATAGCCTAAATCACTCCTAGTATTACTGTCTATCTGTTTGTGAAGTTTTATTACAAAAGGGTCACATAATTACATCACATTCTTTACATGACATTACATTCCGAAGTCTAGCCAGGACAGACAACAGAAAGTCGTTTTAAAAAGGATTTTTCATGTCTTAATAAAAGTAGCATGCAAATAACCCCCCTGAACATATTAAGAAGCCAGTTATTTATATGTTGCAGACGGATACTTCAATTTTATTTACATGTATGTATAGATTGGGGCAGAAAAACTTACAATTTTTAGCATGTGCGAGTTCAGCGTAGTTTATTTGGATAAACATATTGAACTCTAAAAAGTGGCTGAAGATTTATAAATTCCATTGAAATGAGATGACTTCACTGATTATTGATGTACGTAGGCGCGCAAAGTAGATTCAGCCTAATATTTCTTTAAATTAACGTTTACGATTACCATCTGATAAGAAATCAGGTTGACGTTAACTTTCTTTAATGTTTTTATACAAAAATCCATACGATTTAAAATTACGAAGCTACTTACTCTATACTACTCTTTAATCTCCCGGCCTTTTTCAATTTATAAACGTATATATAAATATTTCTTAGACCAAGTTCATTAAGTAATTCAGCACTCGGTTTTTTCGCACTGAATTTTCATTTAAAGATTTCAGGAATGCGATAAAGTTAAGAAGCGTATTTTCTTAAAAGAATCTTTTATTGTTTATTCATTCAGATTTTTGGCGCTCAGATAAGTTACGAGTACAAAATAAACTTCGTAATTAAATATGAAATTTATAACTATAATCTTAATATATATTTTTGTAGAATATAGTATAATAGAGTAACAAACGAGTACTGACTGTGGACTGTCCATCTGATTGTAAGAGGATGACGTACCTCATAGACATCTGCATCTATCCTCGTTTAAGAATCAAAATACAGATGTGTTGTCATCCCTGAGGTCTAAGATGGAATGCCTCATTTCCAGTAAAAAAGGTCTCTGGTACTCATCACTCACAATACCAAACACAACAGCATAAAGCTGATACTTTACGCTGGTATTCTGTGAGAGCGTTATTAAAGCCGCGGTCGAGCCGACGCATTTGTTCTAAAACCACAATATACCTACAGCATGACTCTACCAAAACCAACAACCAATCAATATTATAATTCGCTAAAAAATACATAAAAGCTTATAATTAATTTTTCTTACGTGTATTATGCGTACATGTACAACAAACCTTTTTAGCAAAGAACTGTTGTTTACAGCGAATTGTAAACAGGGAAGGTGTACGTAAATGTTTAGCTATCAGACAGCTGTTACGTAAACACTAAAATCTATGATTATCACCAAAACACTGTTAATCGTATAACACTTCGCCACTACCGCATTTAATTAAATACAACGTGCGTACGATCAAGTCTTTATCCTGATGTATGGTTTCATAAGCATTCCGGATTTACCATTGTAAATCAAACAGGTTTCGTTATATCATATAGCAAAAGACTTTTGTACCTATTAAATAATGGCCACTTACTCGACATTTTTTTCAGTCTAGTTTTCCATTTTCGCTAAGTTTTGTCCTCCAGATCAAATTTCTATTTTTATATGTTCTCTAACAACTCATTTTTAAAATATTTCTTTAAGGTATATTTATTTTATACCTTAATGAACGTGCTTTTAACAAACATCAAAATAAAATTAAGTGCCTGCATGTAATACTAAAATCAATGACTTCTATTAAGGTTATTTGCATGTTACGGAGACATAAAAACCATTTTAAATTTTTTTGTGCCTATCTGTCAGTAATGTAAATCTATAGACAGTAATTTCAGAAGGGATCTAGATTATATTTTATCCAAAATATTTGAGAATAAAAAAATTGATAAAATAAATGGTCTTAAATCTAAATAACGCAACATTAAAAGAAGCTCGTTGCTAGTCTGACGTGTAAATCTAAGAAGGCTTTAAATATCATGTTATAAGTTCTCTTATTATTAAGTTTCATTTTGTTTGTTAATACATACAAAACTAAATACCTTTTAATGTATTTTTAAAGGTGTATTGTGTTAAAAATTTGGATGGACCTTGATTTACAACGAAACTTTTTTATACATAATTAACATGAAATTAATTAGAATATCGAAACTAAGAATAAATGTAAGATTACTAGAAGATAATAGAGATACTAATATAGAATCCTCTTAACAAATGCGCATAATAATTGGGTTATGAAAGCCGACGGTAGTTAGTTAACAGTTTCAATAGAATAAAGTTCTAGTGGCGCGGGAATTAGCGAAGTGAATGGCGAAGTGAATGGCGAAGTGCCGCGGAGCGGTGTTAATAGCGGCGTAACCACGACAGCTGATGCACCAAGGGATGGGCTCGCGACTATTTGCATGTCAGGTTACTGCATTTCTGTTTAAACTACATGCTACGTATAAATAAGTTAACAAACGGTATATAGCCACGCTGCAGCTATACTGGGCTATTTTGTAATAACCGGCCAAATTTGCAGAGAAGGTTCAGAATAAGTTAAATAGGCAAATGGCGAAGAAAAAATAATAAAAGAAACCATATTAATATTGTTGTGCTTCGTATGGTGAGTGTAGAGAACCTCGTTTGTCAACCTGACTCAACAAAAAGAAAAAAAGATTTTCAAGGAACAAAAAGAATAAAACAATTTCTTAGCATGAATTTTGGTCCTGAATTCTTCAATGCAATATGTCTTGACACCGACTTAGAAGTCGCCATTTACTTTTTATTAAAAGTTAATTTTTGGATATTTTTTTAAATGTTTTCTTGTGTTGTTCATCCTTAAATTACTATGGCACAGCTTACCCTAAATTTTTATACAAAAAACTCATTAAAATCGTATCCGGGCTGTATTTGTGCTCATGTTTAACATGATTTTTTTAGGAATACAATCTTTTACTTTTGATTCTTTTTATATTCAGCTAGATTATTTTCTCGTAATGGTTTATTTCTAGGCATTATATTGAAGTGAAACTCCTTTATCGACGTAATGGAGAAATTTGGTACAAGTTTTACTACATACCTATGTACACAAATCTGCGCACTGTTTTAAGTTAATTTTATTTTAAACTAAAGTGAGATAAGCTTCCTAAAACTGTATTATGCTGCCGTGTTTCGTATAGCGAGTGACAAAAATAAAAGCCTTACTACAAACGAGCCATCTGTATTTTAGTTCTTAATAGATGTTAGATGTAAGTGTCAATGGACCAAAACATCCACTTATCATCAGGTAGACTTTGGGCTCGTTCACCCTTTTATAAAATTAAACATTTATTGATAAGTTAAAACCGTTTTCAAAGAAATAGACTAAGAAAAATCACAAGCTTAATGTAACAACTATAATGTCTGTAAATAGTAAAAGTTACGTCTTAAAACTACATATCCTTTGACGGCTCCGTGGAGCAGTGGCTTAACAATGATTTGCAGCGCTATGGGCGGTGGGTTCGAATCCCTCACGGTAAAAGTATTTGTATGGCCTACACATAATTTTTCGGGTTCTGGTTCCGGTAAAAAAAATTTATACTTTATGTAAACGGAAAAGGGGTCGTTTCTATAAATTCATCGGCCCAAGTATTAACAAGATGAAATAAGGAGCATTCGAAAGCTTACTTATAACCATTTCATAGATTTGTCAATCTAGGATCTGAGTAATCGTAGAATAAGTTAAAGTTAGGTTGTGTATTACCTACACTATAATAATCAATTTTTCGATTAAAACTACTTTTACAGATTTTATCGCGTTTTATTTATATTAATTTTAATACCCGACGTTTCGGGTGCTTTTCAGCAACCATGGTCACGGGGGACTGAGGTGACCGACGTCCCGATGTCAAAGTTAACCCGGAGTACCTTCAGATTTTTAATTATTGCCTTTGGTCCGATCTACGCAGAATGTACTAACTGTATTTTGAAGTCTTGCAGTGGTATGCTTGGGTTTAGTTTTAATTTTATTAATTATAGGCTTTTGTCGGATGAAAGTACATACCGTAAGGTCAAAACAGACCCTACAACTAATACGCTTAAAACAACTAGCGATCTAATTAAGAAATACACCGAGAAATTGAATCTAGACGTAAATTCGATAATACCTTCGTGTGCAAAACCTCCCAAGTTGTATGGGTTACCAAAAATACACAAACCTAACGCTCCATTACGTCCAATAGTGAGTCAAATCGATTCGCCAACGTACAGATTGGCTCAACACTTAGCCAAAATATTATCACCACTCAGAGGACACACAAGAGCACATACTAAGGATTTATACCATTTTGTCAGTGAGATAAAAGACCCACACAAACCGATACTTTTTGTAGATCTAGTTGTGAAGGGGAAGGTGTATGTATACTTTTAAAAGAAGATATTATTTTTAAAGAAAGGCAAGATATAACTAGTATTTCATTAGAAATTGTATTGGAGATATGTGCAATAGAAATACCTAAGTTGAAACTACTTCTGATAGTCTTGTATTGGCCTAATAAAACTAGGATGCCTGAAATGTTTTGTAAAACACTAACAAAGCTACTGCAACACGTTACTAAAAAAGACAAATGTAAAAATATTATTATTGGAGGTGATTTTAATGTCAATATTTTAGAATCAAATTACTTAAGTTTTAATCTTTTAACACTCATGAAAAGTTTTAATTTCCTTCAGTATGTCAAAGAACCAACAAGAGTTACCGAAACCTCTACTACGTGTATAGACTTAATATTCAGTAATATGCAAAATACTAACAATACTTTGACAATTAAAACAAAAGATTATGGATTTTTAGATCATAAGGAAGTTATTGTCAGTATTAATAATGTACAAACTGAAATTACAAAAAATTGGTCCATGAAAAAGAGAATTTTTAAATCAAAAAATATTGAAACATTTAAAACTGAAGTTAAGAAAACTGATTGGAAAGATATAATTTCGGAGAGTGAAAACATAAACACTAACTTTAATTCATTCCATAAAAACATTCAATCCATTCTAGATAACAATATACCTAAAAAACGAATACTATTGAAGAATAAAAAACATAACACTTGGCTTACCAACGGTTTAAAAATATCTTGTAAAAATAAACGCTTACTAAAAATATTTGTATCACAAACTAACAATAAAATCTTAAAAAGTTATTACAAACAATACGAAAAAATGTTGAAGAAAACAGTGGCCACTGCAAAAAAAATCGAATATAAAAATAAAGTAAAAAATGCAAATAATGTAATCATAACAATGTGGCAAATAGTGAAGGAGCGTACAAATAAAACAAAAAATGAAACCTAAAATAATTTAAAATTTAAAATAAATAATATGCTTACTGAAGATTTGATTTGACCATTAGAACACTTTCTTCACCTCAATGGGGATTCCCGCGAACAATTCTCGCTCACAAGCTCAGTCTGCCGCCACTACTATCAATAACTCTATATTTATCGAGCCAACTAACCTAATAGAAGTATTTAATGTCATAAAAAACCTCAAAAATAAAAGAAGCTATGGATTTGATGAAATACCACCATCCTTAATAAAGACTTGTGCCGAATAACTTGCCTCGCCACTTTCCCTACTTATTAACCGATCACTGTGGCAAGGAATTGTCCCAGACTTAATAAAAATAGCAATAGTCAAACCGCTACACAAAAAAAGACGACTCCGAAAATTGCAATAATTATCGTCCAGTAGCACTTCTCTCAACATTTTCCAAAATATTTGAAACAGTCATATATAACGGACTCTATACCTTTTGTGAAAAATATAATATATTAAATGACGAACAATATGGCTTTCGAAAGGGTCACTCTACAGCACTCGCAGTATATAAATACATAAGGGAAGTATTAAAGATAATTGACAAGAAACAACACGCTATTGGTATATTCTTAGATATGAGCAAGGCATACGATAGGGTTTCTCACTCGATCCTATTAAATAAACTTTATAATGTGGGTGTGAGAGGTCTGGCCTACGAATGGTTTGTATCTTAACTTAATCAACGCGTCCAGTATGTGGATATAGGCTACAGAGACCCACAAACGGAAATTGTTGAAACTGTAAGGTCTAAAAGAAATTTCTTAAAACACTCTATACCTCAGGGTAGTGTGCTGGGCTGTTTGCTGTTTTTAATATATGTGAATGACCTTTCGAATATATGTAATGTCCCCTGTGTTCTTTTTGCTGACGATATTTCATTAATTCTTCCCTGTCCCAATAGCACAAATTTACACCATCTCCTAACCTCTAATTTAAATGTAATAAATTGCTGGCTCCAAGATCACAACCTCGAGATTAATTTCAAAGACTAAACTTTTGCAATTTAGACCATACCAAAAACACCCCTTACTTATCAACTACCAATACCTAAATATTCCCTTGGAGTCTGTTGACTCTCACTGTCTCCTGGGTATAAATATAGATGCACATTTAATTTGGAAGGAGCACAATAATAAAGTTGTCAAAAAATTATCTAGTTTTACATTTTTTTTTATATAGAATAGGGTGACAAACGAGTACACAGTCCACCTGATGGTAAGTGGTTGCTGCGGCCCATAGACATCTACATCTATCTTCCATTACAAATCAAAATGCAGATGCGTTGTCGCCCGCGAGGACTGAGATGGAATGCCTCATTTCCAGTAACAAGGGTCTCCGGTTCTCTACACTCACCATACGAAATACAGCAGCATTAAGCTACTATTTCACGCTGGTATTCTGTGAGAGCGTGGTCCTTCCCCAGTCGAGCCGACCCATTCGTGCTACAACTATACTACTAATATAACTGCAGCATGGCTCTACCACGTAAAAAAACGTACATACGCTCTTATAGATCTTAAAAAAACCACCGACTTAAAAACAGCAACCTGTGCCTACTACGCGTACGCAGACGCCTGGATACGCTACGGTGTGGTACTTTGGGGTAACAGCACAGACGCTAACAAAGTATTTCTAATTCAGAAAAAATGTATTCGCATACTTGCAAATATCGACTCCATAACAAGATGTAGAAATTACTTTATCAATTATAATATCCTGACATTAACATCCATTATCCGAAATATGCTCACTAGTTAGAAATAATATCAACTGGTTCCCTCAATATTTTCGCTCTAAAAATTTAAGACAAAAAATAAAATTATCCACAGTTACATCAAAATTACAAATCGTAAACACCGCTCCCTATGCCATGTCAATAAAAATATATAACAAAATTCCAGAACAAATCAGAAGCATTAAAAGCATTAAAAAAAAATTAAAAAAGGAAGTTAATACATATTTAACGAAAAAATGTTATTACTCGTTGCAGGAGTTTTTTAGTGATTGAGTAGGAAATAGGAAATTGAAACAAATAAATAATATAATATGATCCAATTTATATTTAAGTTAATTGTAAATATTAATTAAATGATAATTTTATAATACTATAATGTGAATGTAATAATAATATTAATAATTGCCTATATTTGCAGTACTCTTGCAGGGTTCTTGTTTTGAACATTTTTTTAAATATAAGACCAAATGTACAACAAAAATAGCAAATAAATTGAATTTAATTGAATTGAATTGAATAAATGGTGAATCTCACCATCATCCTTCACAGTTAGCTACCGTGGGCAAATCTTTGTTTCAGAGAGCACGAGGGATCTGTGACAGCAAACACCCGGCCGCCGAGCTTCAGCACGTCAAGCAGGTTCTGCACGACAACAAGCTTCGGGTCCCGCGCCTCCGTCACAGTGACCGAGTGAAACCGGCCACAGTCGAGCGTGTGCCTGCTATACTACCATATGTCAGAGGTGTCACAGACAAGATTGGCTACATCTTGAAGCGAGCTTCTATTAGAACATTCTACAAGCCGCCGAAGAAGATTAGTCAGTTCTTACCATCCGTCAAGTGTAATATTCCTCTACAAGATGTAGGAGTGTACAAGCTTGATTGTGATTGTGGTCTCTCATATATAGGGCAAACAAAGAGATCAATTAGAACCCGCGTAAAAGAACACATAGCTGACGTGAAGCATCAACGTTCCGGGAAGTCTGCAGTTTGCGATCATATTCTAGATGGCCCCAACCATTACATCAGATTTGATAGACCACAAATCCTCGCGAAAGAACATCGATTCCTACCAAGGATGATACGTGAGGCTATTGAAATTAAAAAACATCCTAATTTCAATAGAGAAGGAGGCAGGGTACTACCACCTGCTTGGGATCCTATAATTAATAAAATTAAAACTAAACCCAAGCATACCACTGCAAGACTTCAAAATACAGTTAGTTTATTCTGCGTAGATTGGACCAAAGACAATAATTAAAAAGCTGAAGGTACTCCGGGTTAACTTTGACATCGGGACGTCGGTCACCTCAGTCCCCCGTGACCATGGGTGCTGGAAAGCACCCGAAACGTCGGGTATTAAAATTAATATAAATAAAACGCGATAAAATCCATAAAAGTAATTTTAATCAATGTATAGTGTTCGCGTAAATATAAGAAATCATTAGTCGATTTTTCATTATAGTAAAATTAATATACAATTATATTCATAAAATTGAATTTATACAATAAGCGCATTACAATTAAAACAATGATCCATGATGTCAACACCTAATCAGGGTTAGTAGTGTAGGCAAGGTTATCAGTACGTAATAAAGAACCGAGGATCAATAAAAAAGCGGGATTAGTATAAAATTGTTAGAAGAAAAGCTATAGATATGAAAGAAACAAAATGGTTAAACAATTAACGAAACTTAAAACAACAACTAGTGAATATTAGGCATGTCAGTCAAAACATTTTTGAAAATAAATATTAAAATGCTCACTTTATTCGAAAATCGTTTATAATTCCCTCGTTTCAAATCGAATCGAAAACAGATCTTTTTCTTCAATTATATGAAAAGTTTTGAAGTTTTAAAATGAAAACATGTTTGGTGATACGTAACGTTCAGAAACGAGCATTTCACTGGTGTATCGATTCTTTATTTTAATCCATTTATGGACATTGTGATGTTTATAAAAGCCGGAGAGAACACAAAGAACGTAACGCAATCTATAACAGTTTATTCCATAATGAACTCCCTGTATTATCTTAATTTACCCGCCACCTATATAATCAGTCTTAACCTACTACCCTACATTACACTCCTCTACACTTATTTATTATTATGCTAATCTTAAATATAACTTAATTACTTAACATTATTGTATCAGCGCTTAATCAATATTAAGGTTTTTGAGTCTACATTGCCTTATAGGGCGACTCCGAGGCTTTGTGGGCGGTACAACGTTTGGCAAGGTATCCTGATACGCCTGTGAACCCGGGTTCTCACTGGTCGTCTCCCTTGCCGACTCCTTTAAGCCGATTTCAGCCTCTGAGGTTTCTACCACCCCCCGGTCATCCCGATCCGCCGACGGACCCGGCTGAGCCTTTCCCACCTCTGGTGTCACCGTCGGCTCGTTGGTTGAATTTGTGCTGCAACCTGACTGAGGATCATTGTAAGGACATGTCATAGATGCCCTTAAAGATCTCCTTTTTAATTGGTCTATATGTCTATGAATTATTTCGCCACCTTTTCCCTTACTTGACCACTGCCCCACTTTTCCCCTTTCAAGTATTGTCTATACCAAACATCTTCCGAAGGATTCAGTTTCCTGTCTCCTCCTTTGGCTAAGTCTTTCTGGTGTCGTTGCACCTTATAAATCCTGTTTTCCCTGTCTGGTTTTAAAATATCTAACTTAGTGCGCAGTCGTCTACCTAACAATAACATAGCGGGACTCTCGCCGGTGGTTGAATGCTCCGTATTCCTATAATATAGCAAAAAAGTTTGTAGTGCCCTGTCTACGTTTTGTTTTTCCTGCACCGCTTTCTTTATAACCCGCTTCAAGGTTTTTACCGCGTTTTCAGCTAAACCGTTCGAAGCAGGGTGATACGGAGCCGTGAAAATATGATCGATACCGTGACTGCACATGAAGTTATTGAATTCTATACTTGAGAACGGGGGACCGTTGTCCGTCACGATTTGTTTGGGTAGTCCCCAACGACTGAAAAGTTAACTTAACTTATCTATTACCCCTGTGGCTGCCGTACTCGCTACTTGATAGATTTCTAGCCATTTTGACATCGCATCGATCCCTACCAAGTATGTTTTTCCAAAAACGGGCCCCATAAAATCTAAATGTATCCTTGACCAAGGACGATTGGGCCATTGCCACATACGAGGCGTCTGTTTTGGCGGAGCATCCGCTTGCGCCGCGCATATCTCGCACTCCCGGCATATCCGCTCCACCGCCTCGTCCACCCCGGCCCACCAAACATAGCTTCGAGCTATAGCCTTGGATTTGACAATGCCCATATGAGGTTCGTGAATCATACATAAAACTTTTTCCTTACAGGCCTCCGGAACAACTAGTCTATGCCCCCACATCACACAGCCTAGTTCCTCATATAATTCATTCTTTCGATTAAAAAACGGTTGTAAACCCTTAATATTACATTCCCCTGGCCAACCATCCCGAATATAGCTAATAACCTTCGAGAGAATTGGATCCCGAGCGGTTTCATTTTTAACTTTATTATAATCTAACAACAATGATTGCTGAACGAAATGCAAATACGTTTGCTCGGGCGCCGCATGAGTCATCTTACTAGACGACAGCGGCAGACGCGACAGGCCGTCCGCTCCATTCACATCGGTACGTATGTACTCAATATCAAACGAATAAGCGGATAAAATAATTGCCCACCGTTGCATCCGACTCGCTACCATAGTTGGTATACCTGTGTTCGGTCCAAAAATGGACACTAGCGGCTTGTGATCGGTGCGCAGAGTAAAATGCCGACCGTACAAATATTGATGGAATTTATTTACGGCAAATATAATCGCTAATGCCTCGCGATGTATCTGCGAGTAGTTTTTCTCGGCGTCGTTAAGCGTGCGTGACGCATAAGCCACGGGGCGCTCGCGACTGCCGTCGTCGCTCGGCTGCGACAACACGGCCCCTATCCCTCTGGCGCTCGCGTCGCACGTTACTATAACCGGCCGCTGGGGGTCGTAGTGAGCTAATACTTCCGCGCTGATTAATACATTTTTGACTTCAACAAACGCGCGCTCACATTCCTTCGACCAAAACCAATTTTGACCGTTTTTCAGTAATTGGTATAATGGTACGAGCCTACTACTCATGTTTTTAATAAATTTTGCGTAGAAATTTACTAAACCCAAAAAAGACCGTACCTCGGTCACGTTACTAGGCCTAGGTAGCTTAGCAATTGCTTCTATCTTTTTCGGGTCTGTTTTTACTCCGTCTTTACTAAGTACATACCCTAAAAACTGCACTTCGTTTACAAAAAATATACATTTATGATTTTTTAATTTCAATCCGTTCTTATGTAACCTGCTAAAGACAGCTTCTACGGCAGGTGGTCGAACTCATTTTTCCCGCCGATTATGACGTCGTCTAAAAATACTTCGACATTGGGGATGTCCTTTAACAAATTATACATAATACGTTGAAATATTCCAGCACTCGATGCTAGCCCGTACACTAACCTATTATACTGAAATAAGCCGCGGTGCGTATTAACTACGGTTAACTTTTTAGTATCGTCTAGCTCTATCTGATTATAGGCTTGAGACAGATCAATTTTTGAAAAATATTTCGACCCACTCAACCTAACAATTAAATCCTCAACTCTAGGTAAGGGATATCGATCAACTAACAAAACAGGGTTTATCGTCGCCTTATAGTCAGCACAAATTCTCAACGAACCGTCAGCTTTGTTTACCGGTACCAGCGGCGAGGCCCAGTCGGAGCAGTCGACGGGCTCGATGACGCCGTCGCGCAGCATCGCGTCCAGCTCGGCGTCGACGCGCTCGCGCAGTGCATACGGTATTGGCCGCGCGCGGTGAAACACCGGCGCTGCCCCCCTCGCGGATTCTTAACGTCGCCTTGCCGCCCGTGTACCGTCCCAGCCCTCCATTAAACAATTCTTTATATCTGGAAAACAAATTTTTCAATGGATCATCTAATTTACCTCGGTTACTCTGCAAGTTATGGCATTTGGTAAATAATGGTAATTTTATTTTTAATTCAGATAACCACTGCCTGCCCAACAAGGACGTGGTTCCTCCTTTGACAACAAACAATTCTAATCTTTTTTTCTCTCCACCGTAACAAACTTCCGGTGTGATTAACACTAAAGGTCTAAGTGACGAACCGTCATAGAACTTCAAACTAACACTTGTGTTATCTAACTTAATGGTACTAAAATATAGCTTATAAGTTTGTTAGCTAATGCATGACACTGCCGTTCCCGTATCAACCTCCATATTGACGACTTTATTATTTACAGTCACTGGCAAACTCACCGCCTTATAGTCACCTAAACATAGGTGATGAAACTCCTCTAATTGACCCCCGTCTTCATCATGCCGTGCCACGTCTGCCTGATGACAAGCGGTATGCCTGGTTGTGCGAACACATGCCGCGCCCTGTCCCGGACACACGCGTCGTAGGTGACCCGTGCGCTTGCACCTGCTGCACACGTATTCCCGGAACCGACAATCCTCATAACCGTGGCCTGTCCCTCCGCATCCGCTGCAATTTTGACTGCTAATTGCATCGGGCCTCCTTACAGCTGTAGACGATCCCGGCCGATTGTGTTGTGGCTGGCGGTCTCCGCGCATTCCGCGCCCGCCTCCCCCCAACGTTCTCCGCGATCCATTTTTCCCAATCACCAGCGAGTGCACCCCCGCCATATCTCTTCCTGATGTTGCTGACTCGGTTGCATCTACCGCCGCAGCGTTCCGCTCCGCGGCCTCTAACGAGCTGGCAATCTTTATCGCATTGGTGAAACTTAATGTGTCATCCTCCGCAAACAGCCTCTGCCGAATAACATCGCTCCTTAATCCGCAGACAAATTGATCCCGTAGACTTTCACTAAGACCGACGCCCCGTTTGCAGTGACGTGTTAATTTTTTTAACTCTGCTACGTACTCTGCTATATTCTCATCCGCTGCTTGCCTCCTTTGTCTAAAACGATACCTTTCCGCTAACGCGGATGGTGCCGGCTGTAAGTGGTTGCGCAATAGACTAATGGCGGCGTCGTATTTTAATTCCGACGGATTCACGGGGCTAGCCAGGTTCACTAGCAACTCGTAGGCCTCATCGCCCATGACCGCTATTAGCGTGGGCAACTTGAGATCACTACTTATTTTATTTGCCGTAAAATACATCTCAAGTCTATCGACATACGACGACCACACCCCGGTTTTTACATCGAACTCGTTCACTTTTCCAATCGACATTGTCCTCGAATTAACTTGTAAACTTTTACTCACAACGATTAAAAACACAATAAAACTACGTTTTTATCCTCGTCGCCAATGTGATGTTTATTAGTGGCCGTGAAAGGAAAATGGGAGATCTCCCGCCGGGCAAGGTGTTGTGCCCGGGGAGCGGCTCACACTCCGAGTGATAGTTCGGAGAAGTTCTATATATACTGTTTATGATTCGGAATGTTGATAGCGTGATTTAAGCTTCGATGTATTTCGCTTGTGGCGCGACGACAGCGCCGCCACATCACCCCTGCTCAGACCGGAGGTCGATAGTGCAGTCGAGTTGTCGACGAATGTGCAAGTACCAGGAGATTGCCTTGTAGTCTGCGGTGAGTCGAGAAGAAGGCAAGTAATCTGCGAGAGTGCCGTGAAGCAGAGGCGAGCAGTAAGGCTCAGAGCCGTGCCGAACACTGTATAGCGCAGAGAGTAGCTTGAAGGAACAGGAAGCATTATTATTCCAGTGCTGCGATGAACCTTGTGAAGCTAGATGGCTTGCAGGATATGAAGACTGCAGACGATATCTGCTCGGGAGCGAATGGGTGGGGTATTCAATGACGATGATGAAGCTTGAAGTTTCCGAAGGTTGTCGGTTGCGTGTTCAGATCACGTCGGGTAGTCACCACTGTGGCCGTGGAAGGAAAAGGGGAGATCTCCCGCCGGGCAAGGTGTTCTGCCCGGGGAGCGGCTCACGCTCCATGTGATAGTTCGGAGAAGTTCTATATATACTGTTTCTGTTTCGGAATGTTGATAGCGTGATTTAAGCTTCGATGTATTTCGCTTGTGGCGCGACGACAGCGCCGCCACATTTATTTATTTATTTATTTATTTATTTATTTTCAATCACAACTTACAACTATCATTACAGGTTACTACCTAATTCGATAGTGAAGCACACATCAGTAAACATATATATACTTATAACAAATACCTACTTATAACAAATAACATATAATGCTATCCTTGTGAACTCATTCGGCGTACAAATAAAAATATCTGTCTCCTCTGCTACAAGGTTGAGAGTGCGAAGTGCCCGTGTCAGCGGCGCCTCGTTCAATAAATTAGTGCGACCACGAGGTACGGCCAGCAGGTGAGGCCGACGTCGTCGCCACACATATCTGTCCGGCACACACAAACACAGTAAACATAATATATCTGCGTGATGTACCTTACCCCTAATTAACTTAAATAAATATGACACAAGCGTGAGCTCCCGCCTGACTCGTAGTTCGTTGTATCCCACCATGCCCAACACAAACAAAGTTGGATACATAATAGGATAAAAAGGATACACTCCATATAGCCTAAAATATAAAAACCTAGTAAATTTGTTTTGTATCCGCTCCAACATGAGACTATATTTAGTCTCATGCGGAGCCCAGATGACTGCGTTGCATTCCAATTGGCTTCTCACTAAAGCGTTGTATAAGGCGATAATGGCTGCTACATTTGTGAAAGTACGAACAGTTCGTAAAAGGAACCCTAAATTTCTGTAAGCCTTTTTACAGCACTTAGTAATGTGATCACGAAACGTTAGCCCCGCGTTGAGAGTAACTCCTAAATCCTTAACTTCTGTGACCCGGACCATTGGCATTCCATCAATGTTGTAACTATGTACAATAGGCCTATGTGCACGTGAAAACGTGATTGTAGCACATTTTTTGATGTTGAACTGTAAAAGATTCTCCTTGCTCCAATTAGCTACACTATTAATGGCATTCTGTAACCGTCCACAGTCACTTTCTTCCTTCACAGTCAGAGATAACTTAAGGTCATCTGCAAACATTAAACAATTTGCCTCTTTAACGACTTTGGGCAAATCGTTCATCATGATTATAAATTGCAGAGGACCGAGATTACTTCCCTGACTTACACCAGACCACGTAAAATACGGCTCCGATCTGTGTCCCGCGTATTCTACGTACTGCTGCCTATCCCTCATATAACTGGCAAAAAAAATTAAGTAGATGTGGTGTGAAACCAACAGCTGCTAACTTCTTGAGCAACACGTCATTATCGACTAGGTCAAATGCTTTTTTGTAGTCGAAGTAAGCAGCGTCAGTCTGCCCTCCACTATCCACTGTCGGCAGCAAGTGAGCCATGTAACTGAGCAAGTTGCTGGTAGTGCTCCTCATTGGTCGAAACCCGTGTTGGGCATCTGAAAGTTGTGCTTTCACCTGCATAAAAAAGGCTGTTATGAATAGCACACTCTAACACTTTAGCCGGTGACGACAGTACCGCAATGGGTCTGTACCCACTAACATTGTCGTTGCCTATTCCTCCTTTCGGTATCGGTACGACACGAGTAGTTTTCCATCTCTTGGGAAACACAGCCGCGCTCAGACATCTATTGAAGATATGGAGTAACGGCTCAGCCAGCACAGATCCACAGTCTTTGAGAATGTACGCCGGAATGCCATCCGGACCTGCGGACCTCTTCGGCTTAAGATGTTTAAGCGCACTCCGCACATCCCCCAACTGTAAGTTATCTAGATGAACCCGCGCTACACCATTCTCATCGCCCGCTCCTTCTATCGCAGTATTAACGTTCAACTCGGGTCGTATCGTACTATACACCGAGTGAAAGTACTGGGCGAACTCTTTCACACATTGTTCATCAGACAACACTGCCCCGTTCTTTAATATCTTTTGTGTATTTCGACTACCTTTTCTGGAGTTCACGTAATTCCAGAAGGATTGTGGATCTTTTTGTAGCTGACTTTGAACCCTGCTAGTATGTTGCTCTTGTGCTAGTTTTATTAATCGTTTTACTTTACTCCTACACAGGGCGAACGCTTCGTAATCATTCTTGGTCCTACTTGCCTTATACAGCTTGTGGAGAATAGCCTTACGTCGTATGTTGCGAATTATTTCAATAGTGTAAAACTCGGGGTAAACATACTTCGAGCTTACCCGACATCGCTGTTTTCTGGGAACACAGTCATCTATTTTGGAATTGACTGTTTCATAAAAGTAATCTAAACTCATTTCTAAATCAAGGTTATAAATATCAGTCCAGTCTATAGTTCCTATTGACGCGTACATTGAAGCGAAATCAGCTTTATTGAAATTCCAACCTGGGGAAACAGTACTCGATTCGCACTGGAATGAACCTGCGACTCGGCGCGGCCACAGTTTCACCAACACATCCAGTGGCGGGTGGTATGCATCCACAGGTACGAGAGGCGCCCCTGCCTCGCGCACATTCACACTCTCTCCCTTTGTAAGCGTACTTAACACTAAATCTAAACACCGATCATTACAATTAACAATCGTGTTACACTGAGTAAATCTACAGTAAGATAAAAAATATTGAAAATAATTACATACGTTTATAGAACAGGAATGCATATTGAAGTCACCAATCACAACGATATCACTATATTTACTACACAGTTGTTCTATTATTCTAAACAGTATCATATAATCATTCTCACAACTGTTCGGCGGAATGTAAACAACGCACAATAGAAATAAAAGTCTGTTATGCAGGTAGACGGTCGCACTGATCAGTTCAAACACTTCGTCATCGATGTTGACGTCACTCGGACTCGCCACTCGCCGCAGCTCTAAACGCGGTGTGGCCACGAGACACGCGCCTCCTTGCTTTCTTCCATCCGCGCGGTCGCAGCGAATTATTGTGTATCCCGGCGGAACAAGTTCTGCGTCGTGAATGGATTTGTTACAACCTGTCTCAGTAATGGCAAATAGATCTGCTCCTGAAGATGAGACGCCTACATAAAAGTCCTCTAATTTCGTACGTAAACCTCTCACGTTTTGGTAGTAAATTTCAATAGCTGTGCTATTTATTGAGTGTTTTTTTGGTTGTTCTACGAAACCATACCCATTCACTGAATTCGATGTTTACAGCCCAATTGTCCGATTGATATAAAATGTCATAACTGCTTTCAGGTACACCAATAATAAAGGAAGAATAATCCCTTTCCGTCTTATGCCTGATTCTTTCCACTGTGACTGGTACTTCCTCTCCGCATATATTCTTCACGTATTTTTCTAAGTTTTCAACCGTGGTTTCTTTATGGAGACGCCACACATGTAAAAATTTCTTCCGTTCAGTCCCCTTGATTTCTACTGCACTCGTGCTTCCGCCTTTTTTTACCTCAGTATTAGGGTATCTGCTTTTCTTCTTTTTATTTACTATTATCCAGTTTCCTTCCTTTTGAGATTCTATATCCTCAGTTTCGGTTATTTGCTCAGAATTATTTCTTACTTGCTTTGGTTCGGGTATCTCCTTCACAATTGAGCTAATTACGGAAGTCGATTTGTCTGATGGTTTCGTGGCCACACTCGCTTGCTTCGTTGGGAACTTATTTTTAAGTACCCGGTTTTGGTTTCGGTTCGCTGCCGCTGCAAATGATTGAGGAGTTCCTTTTTGTAAATAAGCTTCCTCATTTTTATCAGTTGTTGGACTTACCCTAATCATATTGCTCACTAATTTTTCATCATTTCTTACTATACTATCTACTTTCGCTTCCAATATTTGTACTTTATCTACTTTTTCTTGAAGTACCTTCATTTCTTTTCTTAATTCTTTTAATTCTGTCTCAGTATTTATAAATCTATTTCTTAGTATCTCATATTCCTTAAGCTGATTTTCCATGAGAGCTTTCATTTCTAAGCGAAGCTCCCCAATCGCTTCCATAATCCTGTCTTCTTTAACAACCTTGTATGAGACATTTGGGTTTCGGCTACCGCGCTCGGTGTTGACGTAATCCGTGGATGTTGCTGTTTTATCCATTATCCCGTAGCTTAGAATCGGTGTTTCCCAACTATCCCTCTAGGTTTATACTCATTCAGGGTGACTTCCCTGATTTGTATTTCCAACTTATTTCGCCCGTCCAATAAAACACGTCCGTTCGCGTTGCGTTCGCGTAAAACTATAAAATAAATAAATAAATAAATAAATAAATAAATAAATAATATTTTGTTTGTAATTTGAATTGGGGTATATTTATTATCGATCAGAAGCCAAAACAATTTTTTTGGAAACGTTGTCTGTCTGTCTGGACACGCATCACACAAAAACCAGTGCACGGATTTGGATGGGGCTTCCACTACAGTGTTACATAGGGGTTGAAATAATCAACCAATCGCTTTAAATTTACATAGGTGGCACTATAGTTATTTAAAAGAATGGTATGGTTTTATGATACACGAGTTATCATATCAGACACTTTTGTAATAGATGGTAATTTTCGCGCAAAGATTTTATTAGATCAGCAAATGTAATTTTCTTACTTTTATTCGACAAAGACGATACACAGAAGTGGTTTGTTTTAGTTGCTTATGATTTTACTATTCATTGAGTACTCATAAGCTAGCTCTTGTACATCATTGTAACCTTTCTTAAAATACATTCTATACCTTCAAACGAGAATTCATATATAAATATATATATATATATATATATATATATATATATATATATATATATATATATATATATATATATATATATATATATATATAATCGGAATCTCGGAAACGGCTCCAACGATTTGCATAAAATTTAGTGTCCAGGGAGTTTCGGGGGGCATTAAATCGATCTAACTAGGATTTATTTTTAGAAAATGTCCATGTTTTCAGGCAATGAAAAACTGCTACAATAAAAGAAGTTAATTTTTGACGTTGTGTTAATGATCGTAATAGCTCAAGTGGATATCGAGCTGTCGCGAAATCGTAATGCCTTGGTTCGCGTCCTGTCTCTGGTCCGCTTTTTTTCTTTTTTTTAAGTTCCCTTCTTTTGTGAGAAAATCTATTACTTCGAGCCCTTTTTTAATATTTTTAAAAATACGAAACTTTTAATTAAACTAACTGCACTCATGATTTTGATTCAAATAACCAGTTCAGTTTATTCTATTATGTCAATAAATTTAAAAATATTATTCATCGGTATGTAATTTGTATCTAAATGTAATTTCATAAAAAAAAAACCGGGCAAAGCTCGGTCATCCAGGTACTTTATATGCGTTGTTATATAGAGTTTGTTAAATAGCGCCTACCTGTTAAAAATGCAAACATCAATGCAAAGTCAATTCAAAATTGAAATCTATATATAGCCATAGGTTAATAAGAAAGGATTTTAGAAAATTCAAACCTTTAGAGAGTGAAGTATGGTGTACCAGTTTTAACGAAATTTTTTACTGAAAGAAATCATATTTGTATTAAGATTTTTTTAAAATAACTTTTGTTACACCAGTCATCCGGTACCCGTTTTGATTCCCAACATAAATTAAGCAAGGTGTACAGCAGACCTGCCACCACTCCATCTCCAGCCCTTAGCATCTCGAGTGATACTCTATCATATCCAGCTGCCTTACCTGCTTTCATGCTTTTCATTGCTTTCATTATTTCATCTACACTTATCTCCGTACCCCTTTCTACTTCTTTCGGAATTTCTAGTTCATTTAATTCAGACGACTCTTTACTCATAAACACGCTTTCAAAGTATTCCTTCCATCTGTTTAAATTCGAAACTTCATCATTCAGAATACATCCATTCTCGTCTCTTATAGCATTAATTATAGGCTGTTTTGTATTTCCCATGGCAGTTCCTACGAGTTTCCAGAACATTTTTATGTTAGCCTGGAAATTATCAGATATCCTTCTATCATTCTTATCTGTTCTTTCTTTCTTTTTCCTTTAACAACTTCTTTTACTCTCTTATTTAGACGTCTAAATTCTGCCTTTTTTTGAATAAAACTATTATTTACGGGTTTTATCGCGTTTAATTATTTTAATTTATTTTTATTATTATCCCGACGTTTCGGGTGCTTTACAGCGCCCATGGTCACGGGGGGGACTGAGATGTTTGACGTCCCAATGTCATAGTTAGTCCGGCTACCTTCAGTTTTTTAATATTAATTTTTGGTCCGATTTACGCAAAACGAGCTTATAGTATCATGAAGTCTTGCAGTGGTATGCTTGGGTTTGGGTTTAATTTTGTTGATTATTGGATCCCAAGCAGATGGTAGCACCCAACCATCTTCTCTATTGAAATTTGGATGTTTTTTAATTTCAATAGCCTCGCGTATCATCCTTGGTAGGAATCGGTGTTCTTTTGCGAGAATTTGTGGTTTATCAAATCTAATGTAATGGTGGGGACGATCTTGAACATGTTCGCAGACTGCAGACTTCCCGGAGCGTCGGTGCTTCACATCAGCTATATGTTCCTTCACGCGGGTTTTTATAGATCTCTTTGTTTGACCTATGTAAGAGAGACCACATTCACAATCTAGCTTGTACACACCTGCATCTTGTAGAGGAATATTACATTTGATGGATGGTAAAAATTGACTAATCTTCTTCAGCGGCTTGTAGTATGTCTTAATGGACGCTCGCTTCAAGATGTAGCCAATCTTGTCCGTGACTCCTCCAACATATGTTAGTAGAGCAGGTGCGCGCTCGACTGTTGCCGGCTTCACTCGTTTACTGTGACGTAGGCGCGGGACCCGAAGCTTGTTGTCTTGCAATACTTGCTTGACGTGCTGAAGCTCCGCGGCCAGATGTTTTCTGTCACAGATCCCTCGTGCTCTCTGAAACAAAGATTTACCCACGGTAGCTAACTGTGAAGGATGATGGTGAGATTCACCATTTAGATATCGGTTGGTATGGGTCTTTTTCCTATACACAGTGTGACCAATAGTGTTATCAGGATTTCGGATGACTAAAACATCTAGGAAAGCTAAAGAATTATTTGCCTCTAACTCCATTGTGAATTGTATTTTAGAGTTTATGGAGTTAAGGTGGTCTAAAAATGCAGTTACTTTGTCAGATGGTAAAATTGTGAAAGTGTCGTCTACGTACCGCTTGTAGAACCTTGGATTTACAGGAGCAGTAAGAAGGGCTTTCTCCTCAAAGTCCTCCATGAATATGTCGGCGACTATGGGAGACACAGGTGAGCCCATCGCCACACCATCTACTTGCTTGTAGAACTCCTCCTTCCACAATAGATAGCCAGATGTGAGGCAATGTTCAAGTAGTATTGCATATTCTTGAGGCATGTTATTTTCTTCTAGCTTCCTAGTTACAATTGAGATGAAGTCCACAATAGGTAGGCATGTAAATAGTGACTGAACATCAAAACTGACCATAGTTTCATTGTTAGCGAGATGTAGGTCTTTTATCTCACTCACAAAATGGTATGAATCCTTTGTGTGTGCTCTGGTATGTCCTCTCAGTGGTGATAGTATTTTTGCTAAGTATTGTGCCAGCTTATAAGTTGGTGAATACTAAAACTATAAGCTCGTTTTGCGTAAATCGGACCAAAAATTAATATTAAAAAAAACTGAAGGTAGCCGGACTAACTATGACATTGGGACGTCAAACATCTCAGTCCCCCCCGTGACCATGGGCGCTGTAAAGCACCCGAAACGTCGGGATAATAATAAAAATAAATTAAAGTAATTAAACGCGATAAAACCCGTAAATAATAGTTTTATTCAATGTGTAGTGTTCGCGTAAATTTAAGAAATCATTCTGCCTTTTTTCTTTCAATCTCATCATTCATTCCAGAAGAATTACCAGCTTTGGTTGCCAGTAAATCTAACCATGGTTTCTTCTTTGATTCAACTTCCACCCGTACCTCATCATCCCACCACAATGTATTACTTTTCCTTTCATTTGTTCTCTTACTTACACAACATACTTCGGTGGCGGCATCCACCAAACCTTTCTTAATATTATCCCACACATTATTCAAGTCTAAATCATTCATACACAACTCGTTCAAACATCTAATATTTCCTCTCAGTCTACATTTACACTTCTCTTTCACATTTTCAACTTGTAACTTCTCTATTCCTATACGCTGTAACGCAGTGGTAGACATAGATGTCCGATACCGCCAACGCTTGAAAAGACCATTAATTCGACATAAGACCAAGTAATGATCCGTCCCTACGTTGGACCCCCGGTAAACCCTTGTATCTATGACTGCGCTCCTCATTCTTTCATCCACAATTACGAAATATATCATGCTTATATCGTCACCTCTTTCCCATGTATACATGTGAATCTTCTTATGACGAAAAAAAGTATTCGTCACAAAAAGATTCTTTTCCACACATACGGTGAGGAGGTCTTCACCATTTTCATTTATACTTTCATCACCAAACGTTCACAATATCCTTTCATAACCAGACCTCTTCACCCCAACCCTTCCATTAAAGTCTCCTAACGTAATAATATTTTCATTTTCCTTACATTTTGTCAACACCATCCTTACCACGTCCCAAAACTGCTCTCGGATGTAAGTGGGCTTAGACATGTCTGGGGCGTACACCCCTAGCAGAAACAGCTTCTTTTAGCCCACTTTCATTCGTATCCATGGCAACCTCGGGCTTACACATTCATATTCTTTCACACATTGACCCATTCTTTCTGAAAGGATGAAACCGACTCCCTGGCATGCCCGTTCGGTCTCGTCTACTGTGCAGTGGCATCCTTTCCCTTTCGTTTCGTCTCATTCACACATAACACATCTATTCCTCTGTCATTCATCATTTCGCATACTTCATCCATCTTATCATTCATTCCTCCAAATACATTCAGCGTAGCCAGACGGGTTTCCGCAATCCACTTTTCGCCCCTCCGGGAGACAGAACGTGACGGGTGGCGATCCTCGTCGCCGGCTTTTCTCCCGGAGATTCTTCGAACCCCTGCCCCATTAAAGGGGCGCCGGGAACTCGGGGCCATTTCTTTTATTTTCTGAGTCATGGTGCGAACAAGGGGTGGTGGTAGATTTTACGCCGCTACCATACGGCGAGGAACCGAGTCTATTTTTTCGGCTTTGTCGCTCGTTTAGCACCACCCGGGGGACACGTGTAGGGTGGGCCTAAGGTTAGGTGGTCGAAGCCTACGAACGCGAGCGACTCATCCCCCTTTTGTATGCCGATGATCAAGTCATATTTGCGTCATCGGCGGCTGAGTTGCAAATGATGGTTACATTAATGAACTGGGAATTAAAAGAAAGGGGAATGAAAGTGAACGCAAGTAAGACGAAAGTGATGGTTTTTGAAAGAGAAGAAAGAAAAACGGTATGTGAAATAAGAATTGAAGGAGATTTAATTGAGCAAGTGGATGAGTTTGTGTTTTTGGAATGTGTATTTAGCAGGGATGGTAGATATGATAGGGATATAGAACGACGAGTAAATGCAGGGAATAGAGTGAATGGGGCACTACACTCTATTATGAAGAACCAGAATGTGTCCAAAAAGGCACGTATGGTAATTCATAATGCTGTGTTAGTCCCTACTTTAATGTATGGTAGTGAAAGCTAGGTGTGGCAGAAGAAGCACGAAAGTAGAATAAATGCTTTAGAAATGCGGTCTTTAAGGAGTATGCTAGGGTTGAATCTGAATGACATGATGAGAAATTGCGTGATAAGAGATAAATATGGTATGAAAGATGATGTTGTGACCAGGATTAAGAAAGGAATGCTTCGGTGGTTTGTTCATGTAGAAAGAATGTATGAGGAAAGAGTGACAAAGCAAATTTATATGGCAGATGTGAACGGCCGAGTCGGGAAGGGACGCCCTAGAAAAAGTTTATCGACCAAATTGGCGATATTTTGAAAAGGGGCCACGTTAGAAGTACCCTTAACCAACGAGCATGTATGCGTAGATATATGGATGTAAAAGAGGCGAAAGAGGTATGTCAGGATCGTGCCAAATGGAAGTCCGTAGTCTCTGCCTACCCCTCTGGGTAACAGGCGTGTGTGTTTATGTTTATGGTTATGTATGAACTTTTGTTACTTGAAATATAGTACAAATAATTTTGGGTTGAAAAAATAAAATACGATTACTTTCGATTAAGTGAAAATTTTATTTAATATTGTTAAGACTAAGGTTCAAATTTTGCATGAAGAAAAGGTTTTTAATTGCATGACGGTGGGAAAATTTTTTAAAACGAAATTATGAATAATAAATATTTTAAAACTTTGCGCCTATTTACCTCTTGAAATGTGGAGAGCATTTTTATTCATAAATATTTATTTTGTATAGATAAGTATTTTTGCAATTTGCACTAAATGACGTTAACGCTGAATTAAAAAAAATGATTACAGAAAAAAGGATTTATTAATTAAGGAGTTTGTTGTTACTTTGGAATATAATTTTTCTTCATTTTTGAATGTGTTGCATTTACAATTTAAGCATGTGAGTATTTAAGTAAAGAGTGTTGAATACTTTCTTATATTATATTTTCTTACTTTTTCATAGATACGCATCAAAATATCTTTTACGACGAATTACGGTCGTAGTAGCCTGTTTCAACGTAGACTATGCAGGACATGAGACATTATGTACGAACGATTCGGTAAAAAGTGTTCTATATTACGTACGTAAGTACCAAGAAAGTGCCTACAAAATACTTTAATAATGCATTATAGGACACTTTCTATTCCGTCAATCTTATAGCCCGATGGGACGGTAATCCGGCACAAATATAGAGAGATCAAACGCAGAACCAAGTGCTTGACGTGATTTCTGAGGCACGGGGATGAAACACCGACATATTCCCGACTACGGGCTGCTACTGGGCATTTCTTGATAGATAACTCTTTTGAGCCCGATCGTACTTATTACGTAAAGTCGATAGACTTTCCTCGATTGAGTTTAATTTTATTTTTAATTTGTTTTTGGACTAGATATAACATAGATACTTTTCATTCATTATTTTTGTAGTACCAATTATTATTTGATGGAGCTTTCTTATTTAGATCCATCCTTAATCGTTGTATGGGAACCAATTGTTGGCTAGAGAAATTCGGGAGCAAATTGTGGATTATGTTATTGAGATCATTTTGTTGTTTTTTTACAACTTGTTTTCCCCGGCTACACCTGGTAGGAACTACTAATGTTGTGGTATTAAGATTTAAGAAAATCAAGGAACATATATTTTATAAATTTTTGGCTAGAAAAGGCAATAAAACTTAATATTTTTCGTTAAAAATACCCTAGATCGCTCCTTAAATTGCTCTCTGTCTGTTTGTAAAGTTTCATCACAATCAGTTAATACCATTTCGAAGATAAGCCCGGACAGAAAGACCTCAGCTTAATAGAAGCTATTAATTTTAATAATACAGACAGACACTTCAATTTTACTTATAGGTATAGATATGAAGCACAAGCATATAGTTTGTTCAATTCGTTTCGTGGTTCGTTTTTGGTTCGTTGATTAGTTCGATTAAACGAATAAAAAAATGTTTTAACCAGATTAGTATCTTCCCAGATCTTTGCGACAGTTAAAATGCAAATAAATTGTCATTTTTATTACAAAAAAATTACTAATTTTAGTCGCGGGTACAGCTAGTATTTAGTTAATAAAAACCCGACCAGATGTAATGCCTTGGTAGCGAAGGCCATACGGCCGAGGGTTAGGGTGAAAGGGAGAGATATACATTTGAACCCGGAGCGGTCCTTCACGGAGTTCCAGTTTCCATAGATTACCCCAGAGGGTGACCGGGCTTAGCTGTTCGCAGAAAAGACCACAGGAATAATTTGTTACCCACACATGTTAGTTACCTCGTGAGCCAGCTCAAGACGACATCATTTATTATTATTCTTTTTATAAGTAAGATAAACTATACAGTCTCTGTATTCATAATGACTACTCTGTTCTTCTTGAGTTGGTATGCGAAACGGAATGGCGTCGCCAATCTTAACAGCCGGAACACTGGGGTAACTAAGAGTAGTTACATTCAATGATTTTGCGCGTAGAACTTATATTTGAATTCTATTTTGTAAAAATAAACCTCATTAAAATATTTTAGTAGAAAATAACAAATATCATTAATTTATTACACATCATGTCAATAACATGAACGTCTTATAATGAACATCTGTTTATTCCTGTGTTTATGAATATTGCTTGCCTTAGTCTTCTTAGCCTTAATTGTAATCTTTTAATTTTTTATAGAATAAGGTTGATAAACGAGCATACAGTCCATCCGATGGCAAATCGATATTGTGGCCCATAGCCACCTACATCTGCCCTCAATTAAGAATAAAATGCAAATGCGTTGTCACCACTGAGGACTAAGACAAAATGCCGCATTTCCAGTAAAAGGGTTCTCTACACTCATCATACGAAACACAGCACCATGTGCTATTTCACGCTGGTAATCTGTGAGAGTGTGGTATATACATTTGTATAGTAATTGTTCAGTAATAAACCACAATAATCAAATTTTATGCCGAGGCGCAATGACCTGCTGCGATCTGAGGGCCAGTTATACATATAAAAATTATATAAAAATGAGTAATCTAGAGTGTTTTTTTTATAGAAGAGGGGGCAAACGAGCATGCGGCTCACCTAATGTTAAGTGACTATACCGTGTACAATCTAATTACTAGTATATTCTACCGTGTAGAACAAGTTACCAGGAGATGTCAACGTTTTGCTGATCTTGAGTATAATGATTTCTTATATTTACGCGAACACTACGCATGTGAATAAAACTAGTTTTTTTTTTTACAGATTTTATCGCGTATATTAACTTATTTTATATTCTCGACGTTTTAAACACTTTACACCAATCATGGTAACGGAGGAATTGAAGTGTTCAACGTCCCATTGACAAAGTTAACCACGGCTACTTCCAGATTAAAATTATTAATTGTTGTTCTGATATACGCAGTATTAACTCATAGTATCATGAAGTCTTGCAGTTGTATGCTTGGGTTGGGAATTAATTTTATTAATTATAGGATCCTAAGGAGATGGTAGCATCCAACCATTTTCCGTATTGAAATTAGGATGTGTTTTGATTATAATAGCTTCGCGAATCATCCTTGGAAGGAATCGGTGTTCTTTAGCGAAGATTTTTGGTCTATCCAATGTGATGTAGTGACGGGAGCTATCCTGTACGTGCTTACAGATTTCAAGACTTCCCGATGCGTCGATTCTGCACATCATCTATGTGTTCTTTATCGCGAGTCTTTATTGATCTTTTTATTTGCCCTATTCATAATAAAGAAGGAGAGGCCACATTCGTAATCAAGCTTGTACCATCCTGCATCCTGTAGAGGGACATTATACTTGACTGATGCAAAAACTGACTAATCTTCTTCGACGGCTTGAAGTATGTTTTAATGGAAACACTCTTCAAGATGTAGTCAATGGTGTCAATGTGATCAGGTGTTTACTATCACAGATCCTTTGTGCTGTCTGAAATAAAGATTTATTAACTATAGCTAACTGTGAAGGATGGTGTCGAGAATAACCGTTTAAATATCCATCTGAGTGGGTGTTTTTTTCTTTACACAGTATGGCTCTAGGTGTTATTAAGATTCCGAGTTACTAACACATCTATAAATGCTAAAGAATTGTTTGCACCTAACTCCACTGTTAACTTAATTTTATAATTTATCGAGTTACAGTGGATTAAAATTGCTGCGTACTAATCTGGAGGTAGAAGTGGTTAACTTTGACATTGGGACGTCGAACACCTCAGATCACCCCGTGACCATGGGTGCCGTAAATTGTTTAAAACGTAGGGAATATAAAAATAAATTAATATACGTGATAAAATCCGTAAAAAATATTTTATTTTAAAACATTGAATAGTTTATTATTTTCTCGATGTTTTTTGTGTCTGTGGTAACTAAAAATTTTATTGAGTAATCACAAGCTGCTACAGTCATCGTTCACAATTGGCCGGTCAAGCTTGAGGAACCGATAAGAATTAGGTACTTGTAATTTATATTGAATAAAAATTCGCTATTGAAAAGACACTATTGAAGTAATTAACATTGAGCATATTGAAATACTTACCACACGCCGGCATATTTCTGCAGCTAAACAGCAGTGTGTTAATGTGACTTGGTCTGAAGAGTTTGAGATCCAGTATGGTTACTAGGGATGGGCCGAATATGGATTTCACCGAATACGAATATTCGACCGAACGTTCGGTAAAATTTTTACTGAACCGAATATTCCCGAATATTGGTACCTAACCAATTTATGTCGAAACTTGTTACCGTAAAGCGCGCGGGATTAGCGTCAGAGCCTTCCCCTCGCTCCCCCGCCACACCTGATGTGATGATGTTATTTCATCATCTAGTACTGAGCAAATTGCCGGCATATGCTTATGTTTTGACTATTTTTGTGAGAAAAAAGTATTCTTAGTATGTACTGATAAGTATGTGATGAAAATGAGTGGCAGGAGATCTACTATTTGGACCAATTTTAGAGAAACTGACGACTGTAATGTAATATTTGCTATAATTGAAAAAAAAAAATACAGTGCCTAAAAAACATATCGTTATAAAAGTAGATTTAACCCATAAATAAATATAATTTCAACAGTAAAATGATGAAATACATGGCATTACTCAATTCGTACATTTCCATACAGTGGATACTTTGAGTACCACTTTAACCACCACTTTTTATATTGTATATAAAACTAATTATATACAATATAAAACAAGAAACTATAATATAGAAAATCTACAACTAAAAATTTTAATAGTCAAAAAGACCTGCTCTCCGTGGTATAGTGCCAAGAACGCTGGCTGCGTTTCCTCGCTGAATAGCTATACTTAGCCTTTGAGCGAGGAAAGAACCAGCCCTCTTATCACCAGCAGCGACGACCAGTCGTGGATACAGTTCCTTTAGAAATTTCACTGCACGCGGACTCCACGGACCGATAGTCTATACAGCAAATGGCACAAATATGTAGTCATCTCAAAGACTCATATTTGTGCCATTTACTAAATTCGGCTGCCTCTGATGCCGCCCCGTCTCTAAAAGAGGTACCCTTGAGATGAGAGGCCACCAAAGTGTCAACGCAAGTAGCATCCCACACTAGGGCTTTACCTCTCTCCCAAGGGACCAAAGTCATACCGTCGGGTCTACTGCCATCGTCTCCAAATATCCCTCAAGGCTCTAAAACCGAGGGTACATTTATGGAGACAAGAGCTCTTCGGATGATTTCATTCAAAGAACCGTGACGGTAAAACTTACCTGTACTTTTCTTGCATGAAAGTCCGTGGAGCCCAAACTCATCGACGCTGCTACCACAGGAGCACTGGTGAGGTTGACCGATTGAAAATAAACAATATACACACCCGTGCACGTGCTCAGCAACCCATATATTACACTCCATATAATATAATCATTATATCTTCTCTGAGACCATTAGTGATTCCCTTTGAGTAGCTTCAAATGCTCTCGAATATTCGGTTACAACAGTAAAGCTTTCAAGTTCGAGCGCTATTTTATGTTGAGTGGGGGAATAATATTCGATTGAAGTTCACGAAAGGCTCAGATAAGGGATGGACATCTGTTACATACTTTTGTTTTGATCTCGCGCCACTTTCTTCACATACTCATATATTCAGAATTTTGTAGGCTGATTAGATCGGTAGCCGAGTCAATGGGTTAGCACGACAACATCTAAATATATACCCTGGTATTATAAGGTACTCCTTGGTCTAGCGGTTCTAAGTGCGCTTCCTGACATGAGGTCTTGGGTTCGACTCCGGGGTTAGGCCAAGATTAGTTTTTTTCTATCGAGAAATTTTCAGTAGCATCTAGTAATCAGGAAGTTGGCAGTGTTTCATACACATGACTAGAAATGCATTTAAAACCGTTGGTCTCGATTGAGGGAATAGAGAGTACATCTGTGCTTCCGTATACATAGGGGCACTATAATCCTATCCTATGCAGATGGCTAGTCTCCGTTGAAACTGGTCGCCGTGGACAAAATTGGTTCTGGACGGCATCATTATATTATTTGGAAATTATTTTATT
The DNA here is from genome assembly GCA_907164705.1 of Parnassius apollo. Lineage (NCBI taxonomy): Eukaryota > Metazoa > Arthropoda > Insecta > Lepidoptera > Papilionidae > Parnassius > Parnassius apollo. The sequence continues at coordinate 817,728 of CAJQZP010001258.1, forward strand.
CTTTTACTTTTATTAAAATCATTTTTACTTTTTAAACTTTTATTTTGTAACAAATTATTTTTTAAAAACTTCATCCATCTCTCAGGGGTGACAATGCATCTGCATTTTGAGTCTTAAATGGGGAGATTTGTAGATGTCTATGGGCTACAGCATCCACTTACCATCAGATAGATTGGAGCTAGTTTGTCACACTTATTCTACAATTTTTTTATTACTATCGAATTATGGACCCCTTAGGTAAACACCAGTAGGACTTTTTTAATTAGTCAATCTAATTAAACATTATTAGGGTTACTAAAACAGCAAGATTTTTTTCATCAAACTATGGAATTTAAAAAAAGCAATATCTAAAGAATTGAACAATATTACTAATAAAAAATTAATAGGTGAGATAGTCGTTTATCGAAGTCGAACATTACAATATAAAAAATTAAATTACATTAGAATGAAGAAAGGACTGACAATTGATTGACATCCCCACCCCCAGTCAAAAAGAAAGTTCTTGAATTTAAGCGAAACATTGACGTCTTTGTATTCTATATTTTAAATGGGATATATTAATATTGCGTCACAGGAAATGAGTATTTGCGAATTTCCGATCAATAAGGGACAAAACTCGTTAACCTTTATCAACGTTTATTACAAAGAGAACCACTTCATATGTTTATTTCGCGTTCATTCTGTTGTAGGCTGTTCTGGAATATCATAGATTATTAAAACATCAAAGAGTGTGCACACTTGTCTCGATCCGGTCCGCCACTGCCTTGACACCGAGAAGCCTATTTTTCTAAATGCAGACGCCAATAGCAACTCCGTTTGATGAGGCGTACCTCAAATACACCGGTTTACACACTTGACCATAAGTTCAAACAGCGCAGTGGGGTCTGTCTGTACGTTCGCGATGGCAATTGCTGTCGGCGTCTCTGTTGCTTTGAAATTTCAGTGTTTCTGCAATGTAGCTTTTAGTCGACACCGTTGTAGAGACAACCCCCTATGCCTGTGTCTATCAATCGCACAGCGGAAACCAGGAGATAACCAGGCTCATTGAACACCTGACAGGGATGGCAGATAAAGCCCAACAACGGTATCCGTTTGTGGAGCTAGTTTTTCTTCGGGATTTTAACGCCAACCAAAAAGGGGTGGTTCCCATACAGTAAAACCCACCATGCTGGGATAGATGCATTGGATTGCGTTATCGTATGATCTCACTAAGCTGGTTCAAGTAACGACGCGGTTACCAGATGTACACGGACATACATCCAAATGCTTGGAGCTTCTGCTGACAACAGACCCAGATAGGCACTCGGTATCAGTCTCAGCTCCACTGGGATCATCCGATCGCTTTCTAGTGAAATCCCTATCGATCATCTCTGCTCTGGATGACTGACCAGTGGGCACGACGAGAGTATGGTAATACGCGTCAGTAGACTGAGATGAGATGCGGTACTTTTTTGCATCCTATCCTTGGCGGCAAGTATGCTTCTCTTCTGATGAACTCTCATGCTCTGCCGATGCGGTTGCGGGTGTGATACAGCAAGGAATGCAATATTTTATTAAGTTTTGTTTCTCCAACATTGCGCTCTGTAACAAGGATCTGCCCTGGTATAATGCGAACTGTGCTCTTGCTGAGGCCTGAAAAGAGTCCGCTACCAGGTCTGGGTTCTAGCTTGAGATTGCAATGTTAGAGCTCGCGGGGTTCATGCGAAGATGAGAGCTTTTAATTCTGCTGCCAAGTCTTGCAAACGGGTTCTCAGCAGGGCAAGATTCGACCATGTCAGTCGTATAGGGGCCAGACTTGCTTTCTACCCTCCTGGTAGTAAGCAATTTTGGTCTCTGTCGAAAGCTGTCGAATACAACTTCTGCCGTCCCTCATTGTCTCCCATGCAGAAACCTGATGGAACACTGGTTCCCTCCGCTACTGAAAAAGCAATTTTATTTGCATCTCATTGTCCATGTGCAACCGGTACCCAAGAAGGGTAGTCGTATCGAACCCTGTAATTATTGACCAATTGCCATCAACTCCATACAATGTAAAGTTATGGAATTATATTCAACTGTAAGCTGCTAACATACCTTGAAAGAAATTACCTTTTCAGCGACCATCAATATGGATTCCGCCAGGAACGGTCTACTGGGGATCTTCGTGTGTGTGTCACTACTTCTAGGGCGAGATTATCGAGAAGAACGGTGAAGTTTTCGCAGTTTCACTCAGCACTCGCAGCTTTTGACAGAGTTTGGTACGCAAGTCTACTGAGTAAGCTTCCTGCTTACGGCATCCCCGCCAAATTTTGCAACTGGATATATTACTTTCTGAGTGAACTATCGATCAGAGTAGTCATAGATGACTGCTCTTCTGACCTAATACATATTAATGCCAGGGTTCCTCAGGGGTCTGTTCTCTTTGTGACTCTTTTCCTGCCAATGACCTACTTCTACCAGGTATTGTTGGCTATGTAGATAACAGCACAGTCACAAAGAGATTTATGTCCAGCGCAAAACATGAAGGCACAGGAATACGTTCACTCAGAGAGACTATGGTGAAGCGGATAAATGCGACCTTAAGTCTTAGTCTCCCAATGAGGTGACAACAATCTGGTCACTTTCAACGCAGCTAAAATGCAGGCCTTTCTGTTCTCCGTTAAACGGAGTCCGTTCGATCTGAATCCTACTTTCATCATCTTGAGCCTCAACTTTGGCGCTAACATTAAGTCGAAAGCATAAACTGCGGCCAAATTACTGTCGGTATTGTATTAATATCGGGAGGTTCGGGGAATAAATAATACATCTACTGTCGGTCTTGAATACGTAATAATGTACGGTCTTGAATGTAGGTTTATTACTGACCGAATGTTTATTAGGCTATATATATATATATATATATATAGATACATGAGCATACACTACACACACACTACACGCCCATCGGCAAAAAAGAAAAAAAAATTGAATCACAAAAATTTTTTTCAATGAATTACAACTTGGTGTAAAAATCAAAAAAAAATGTACAATATTTTAAAATATTAAAATTCGTATACCTACTATATTATATTTATAGCATAATAAAATAAAAATAAAATATCGTAAATACCGTAATTTAAAAAAATATTACTTTCTATCTCTGTATTTAAATTTTTTAAACAATCATCAAATTCCTTACGTAATTGTATTGAATATTTAAGTTTTTTTTTGTGAAATAATTTTAGTTCGCCTATCATTACTGCATAACTTTTAAAATTTTCATATTATATAACTATTAATTCACTAGACTGAAAATACAGTTTTTAAAACAAAATTATAGTTATCAAAATATTGTAAGGTGTTTACAATTTTTTTTATATTCTTAAACTTAAACTATGTTATTCATTTAAAATCTTAACAAATCTATAAGAAGCTAATGCCATTGAAATAGTATCCTTATTTTTAAGTGGATAAACTTCAGCATACTTATTTAAATCACACTGTGAGTGTGTGAGTATATAAACATTACTAGCACTATGCTTACATAAGGGCCCTACTAAATCTAAATAAACTCTATGAAAAGTGGAATATCCCATAAATCGGTTATAACCATTGGTTCCTTTATATATTTATTTATGTGTTTATATCGCAACACTTGTCTCATCGATTTACATAATTAGTAGGATGTTACTAATTATGTATATTATATAGTCTCTAACTCTGGTCGAAAGAACCTTTTCTTTGTATTGTTTATCATTCGCCTATACGCGTGTGACCGTTAGTTAGCAAAAAATAATAGTCGTTTAATATTACATGTTTTGTCACACGGTGGTCCTAGTGCAACACAATCAGAATTATTAACATAACAACAGGGATCAAATACAACTTAAATCTCGGCCGCGTAAGCGGTTGGTGACACCTTTTTTAATTTTTCTAAGCATGTTCATGGGAACGTTTTTTCGATTACGTTGTATAATGGTATCTAGTTTTAACCATGCATTAAAATTTTATCGTAAATGAAATGAATTTAACTTTCCCAATGGTTTGTACCTCTAAATATAGATTGTTATATTTAATTTTAAATTCATTTTGTAAAAGTATTTTTTTTACATAGGTACATTAACAAAAAAATCATTAATTAAGTTATTTATAATTTCGAAAACTCATTTTTTTCATGACATAAAATTTATATAAAAAAAGAAAACACTACTAGGTACACAGCTTAAGTTTGTTTTACGAAATATTTATTAACATTGAAAAAGGCAATTTTATTTCAAACAGATAACATAATTTTAGGTTCCGTTGCTTTTATAAAGAAAAAACATAAAAAGAATACTATTACATTAATAAATTTATAATAATAGTGTATCGATACACTTTCGACTTTATTTTTTAAGCAAAATGTAAACCAAATATAGTTTAAAATGTACAAATTTTACATAAAAACATATGACAAAAAATATCAACCAGATTTATTGTACATAAAATTAATGTGTTTAAATATGAAAAAAATATCTCGTAAATTCATATACAAATGTGGTTAAACAATTACGCACACAACACATTTTCGTGTAGTTGTGTAAATCGATCCCTATAGTTATTACATGTGTAACTCGTTTGTCGCATTTTGGATAGTATTAATAGTCCTAATACAGAAATGCAAAATAACTACCTATCTCACCTTTAGTTTAGCATACATTTATCACACCTTTTGATTTGCTTGGAAATCCCCTTATTATTCTGTATTTTTGTCGAATAATAGGCCTTTTTTTCCATAATTCTTGTACGTACTTTCTTTTATTTCTTCCTAATATTTTTGACCTTTAGCTAGCTCTCTTTCTCTCTATTCACTTATATATTTATTTATTTATTAGATACAGGGAATCGGAGTATTAATTCACTTAATTTATATTTTATTTCGTGATTTTTATCACGCGGGTACTTTACAAATATGGGCCTCCACTTATTTGGGTATTATATTACATTTTCGTAACATTCATATCATTTTATTGGTACATAAACTTTTTTTCTATATCAAGGTAAAATTTACCTTGGGTTGTGGGTACAAACTTGAGGTCTACGTTTAAGTCATTTTAAAAGGACTCCAACAATTGTCACGGAGGAAAACTAAGTTCACACTGTGATCCAATGAAGGATATGACCTCCATGAACTATTAATAAGGGTAACAAATTTAAGACTTCTATGATCCCTAACAGTACTAATATGTGTAAACTACATTACTTGTACTGAAGGTACTGTTCCCTACTACCCGTTACGCCCGATTTTATCATCCAATCACGGAAACATACCCTGCTCGAGGACTATATGTTATACCAGTGATGGACGTTCCCATATCTCTCCATTACCTATTTGTTAAGGTCAATTATTTTCTTTTATATTTATTCCTTTCATGCTTTCATAATTCTCACTCTTAACAGATTCAATACTACTTGTTTAAGCATCATCAAATATTTGGGTGATCAGTCCAATATTGACGATACTTAAGCACTCAATCATTCGTATTCCCATTTTTGAACATTTCTTTCTTTCATACTCGCATTGATATAAAATTAATTCTCGCATCTCGGAGATATACTCAAATAATTATTATTTCCCAAAATACCCATATGTAATGGTAAAGTTACTAATTAATTCATATTATGTAGTGTAATTCAACTCAAAATTTATGCTACAATTAAACTTACGTAAAAAATCTATACCTAAAATTCCAGAAGTTTCACACGGCGACTGCTTTATGACATGAAACTTATTATTAAATTTCAGCCCGTCAACAGACAATGTTAAATCAACAAATCCCACGGTTCATAATTTGCCTCCAATTTCGCTTATTGTAATCGGTTTTTTTTGTAATGATATGTTTAGTTTACTAAACGTGTCATATTTAATCGCACATTCGGAAGCTCCGGTATCTACGAGCCATCTACTTTTGATACCATCTATTGCTAACTCAACACAATTACTATATTCGCAACTAAATATACTATTGGTCTCGAAAAAATTCTAGATTATTTTCATTATACAAAATAATACTGAGTTGTCGATTTCGCAAGCCATTTGTGAAACTTTTAATAGTGATCTTTTAATTTATAGGACGTAAAATTTTTATGCGCGTTTTGGTCACCATCGGCTTGGGAAATCGTCAAATCTACGAATAATTGTTCGATTTTATTGCCATAATTATCTAGGGAACTACTATTTTGTCTTATTTGCTTTAGTTCGTTATGAATGGAATAGTGAATTAATAAATTTGACATAAAAACAGAAAAAAATCATAATTGGATGTAGTAACATTTATAACTTATAATACCTACATAATGATTGACAAATTAATGATTATACCAAGTATATGACATTGAGCTATAATAATAATCTAAAGTTGGTATTTCCGCTGATGCTGTTACATAATTAATTAGAAAGTTACCATATATATTAAAAATATTGAATAATTTATATGTTGTTAAAATTTCGATAAATATTGTTATAATTACTTGTCTATTAAAATATACACATTACTATGGTAGAATATGTAGAACTAAATTATACTTAAACACCATTGCACAACCACATTGTTGCAAAACAAATGTTATTATTATCATTATAAGTAGTTATTTACCGATTAATTATTGCGGTATAATACATAATTTAGAATTTTTCTAGTAATAGTACTAATGTTTTTCCTATTTTTAATAAATGATTTAAAAATTTTCTTTCCCCAGTTCTGTGTATAACATTATATAAGTAATAATATAATTTGACAATAGACATCGACACCATTATTATATATTAAACTTACATTCGGTGCTTTCGAGATGTCTTGGCTAGTCGCTCGTTGTACCCCTGACTTCCTTCTGCTGCTCAGGCACTCGAAGATGTTCTTAGCTCCTCGATGTTGTTGGGCCTGGACTTCCTCGTACTCTTCTTTTTTCTTTCATATTTATTTTTGATAAAGTTGGTACACTTCTCTTGAGGGAATTTTGATTAAGGTGTTTTCTGTGTCTTGGAATCTTCTTTCTTGGAAATTTTCTCTCTTGTCTTTTTGATTTAATAACAATGTTACTGGGGCTTCTTGTATAATTTGTTTTTCAGATATTTTCTTCATTTTTTCTATAACATTTTTTCTTTAAGTGTATAATCGACTTCGATTTCTCAAAAAAAATTGTAGTCTCTTTTATATTCGTATTTAAAATATTATTTGTCACGTCCGGTATTATGTTCATTTTATTATAATATTATTTTCATATATTTATTTTTATGTATTTATGTTCTTCAATAAATTACTTTTTTTCTAATGCAGGTCCCGGCGGTGCGCTTGCATTGTAGCAGCGCACCGCCTGGCAGGGTCGCCATGTAATGTCGGGAGGTTCGGGGAATAAATAATACGTCTACTGGTCTTGAATGTAGGTTTATTACGGACCGAATGTTTATTAGGCTATCATATATATATATATATATATATATATATATATATATATACATATATATATATACATGAGCATACACTGCACACACACTACAGCTATTTTAAACAAAAAAATAATAATTTTGGCTTTAGAGTGTATTTATTTTCTATAGTTGTTGAAACTACGACGAACCTATAATTATTTACGATTTTATCTATTAATAAATTGTATGTTCCTTTTTTTAATTTTAAGTATATAAATTGCTCACATGTCAATATAAAATTACAGTCATAAGGAATTTTGTTATATCATTTGCGTAAACCCAAAAAAACGAAACGTTATTTTTGTTTTTAGTTTTTAAAGTATACAGTATCTTTAGAAATTGTCAAGAAAAATTTATATATAAGTACTAACATTTTAATAACTATTCTCAACGAAATAAATGCCCAAAGAATGGACACGAGCGATGAGGTAAAGGCCCACATATTATTTACCTTCATTCTCACCGTTCGGAATCCATTAGTGATTCCTTTTCCATGGCTTTCAAAAAGCTTTCTCATATTATATTACATTTCTAAGCTTTTGGAGTACGGAATTCATTTTTGACCCTTCGCTATTATTAGTAAGGGCAAAATATAATTACCACGAAAATGAAATTGAGGTATGAGTATTTAGCAAGTGACGCCTTTACTACTCTGGGTGACTACAGCCCATCACAAGTCCGCAGCTGAACATAGGCTTCCTCCATAAATTGTCTTACAGAAGAGATATTTCCAATAGTTATCAAACTTGGCAAGCGGGTTGGCAATCGCAGTTTTTTTATTTTCAGTCATTATTAGGAAGACGCTGCTGACCATCTCCTAACTTGTTTCCCCATCTGTCGCTTCTTACAGCACTCACGAGATAACATGGAGTAGTGGATATTCTTACTCCGTCACTTGTGCCGCGGTCGTACTGACCTAGGCTATATTTTATCCGAAAAACTTTATAGTTTTTAGAAAATACGAAGAATTGATGAAATAAAAATGGTCTTTGAGTATCTAAAACCTAAATATAGACATAATAATAGATCTTATTCAGGCGAAGCCGGGGCGGGTCATTAGTTTATAATATGTTCCTTCTGACACTAAAAATAGTATAAAGACATCAATACTGACTTTGTGCGTTCATATTTATTTGGAATGTTTTTGAAAACAACCAAAAAGCGAGCTTAACCCTTGTAATGTATGAGAATGCAAACAGACATATAATAAAATATTTCTTTTTGTAACAGACGAGTTATAGTTCGAAAAGAAAAGTAATTTCCTTTGTCTCAACATTATTTCAAATATTTCAACAACATGAATAAAATACAATCTCGTTTGTACGTTATATTGATACGAAATCAGAACATTTCATTTATTTTGCAACAGTAAGTATGTAGCATTTTTATTCTGTTTTTAATTCTGGCCTTCAATAAAGAAACAGAAACGGAATCTTTTTTTACTCAATATAAATTATAAATAATACTTATTGAAAGTCACCCTTTTGTGTAATAACCACTGGTTCGGAAAAAACCTCTATCCTGTGAAGAAGCAGCAAGAAACCCAGCGGGACTTTTTTAAATAACCGCATACAATAGGGTTTTTTACCCATTTTCAAAAATTATTTTAAATGAATCCTAGAGTGATAATGAACCACTATAATTTTTATATATTTTTTTAATACCGAATAGTGCCATAAAAATCACTTTTAATTTATCGTTTAAATTTTCGGAAAAATTTTAAACGATAAATTGTTATTCAACTCGCCATGTTGCTCAACTTTTTATCCACTAAAATATCCAACCTTATTCGTTTTAGGTATGGTGGGATATAATGAACTCCGTGTTAGGCGGAACCTCGCATTAGTATCATGTATTCTCCAAGTAATAAGAGGAAAGATCAAGAGAAGACAATCCTTATTTATTGGAGGGTATATATTTGAATGTGCCGGAGAAATACGTGTGGCGAAGGCGACGGCCGCGGCTGCTGGCGGTGCCACGCGCTCGCATCAACTTGCTGCGGGAGGCGCCGCGCACTCGCGCCACCAGACTACTTAACCTTATCCATGAGGAAGTTGACATATTTGTATATTCTATGAGTGAATTCACAAGGGCTGCATTATTTATAATATGTTATAATAATTAAAATGTTTACTGTTTTCACTAGCGCATTAGGTCATTAGATCCTGTAATGTTAGTGATAAGTTTGGCTGAATAAACAAATAAATAAATAAATAAATAATAAATAATTAAACTCTTGAAGTCACTGTCGTCGATTCTGCCGATTTTGCAAAAGAATAATATACTTTTTAATGTTTAATAATGTGTTATAATCTATATCATTATTATGTTATGCCTGAATGCAAAAATACGAGCATAAGAACGCCGGGAAAGGTATGGATTAAAGTGCCAACTGATTTAAAAGTGAGAAATATAAAACTGGCAAGAAGAGACCCGAAGGATTTTGTAGACATTGTCTACAAAATCTAAACTATAAGTAATTCTGTGAAGATAATTTTGATGTAAGAATGGTTTATATTTAAATATCTTTTAATACAAGACAAAATATCATCAGGTGAAAAGCATCGTAATTCAAATTTTGAAGTAAATAACGTTAACTTAGATATTATAACTAATGATTGCTAATGATTGTAATTATAGATAAACTAAACTATGATAGCTACTAAACTATGTTTTTTCAAAATACACACTGACCTGGTATTGTGTTTTTGTGTAAACAAAAGTTGGTAATAGGTACTTACACTGATGTTTTAACATTCCTCAACTCGACAAAACAAAAATTGGGATTGCATGCAAAAAATTGCTACCATTAATTTATTTACCTTTGGTAGATTATTACTTTCTGTTTTTACGAATTCGTCTTCCATGATAACTTTTCAATAAAATTCGGAATAAAACTCAATAATCGTAATTATTGAGTTTTATTCCGAATTTATTCCGTATAGGACAAACAAAAAGATCAATTAGAACCCGCGTAAAAGAACATATAGCTGATGTGAAGCATCAACGTTCCGGGAAGTCTGCAGTTTGTGATCATATCCTAGACGGCCCAACCATTACATCAGATTTGATAGACCACAAATCCTCGCGAAAGAACACCGATTCCTACCAAGGATGATACGTGAGGCTATTGAAATTAAAAAACATCCTAATTTCAATAGAGAAGGAGGCTGGGTACTACCACCTGCTTAGGATCCTATAATCAATAAAATTAAAAATAAACCCAAGCATACACGTATTTCTCACTGCAAGACCTCAAGACATAGTCAGTTCATTTTGCATAGATCTAACCATAAACAATAATTAAAAAAGCTGAAGGTACTCCAGGTTTAACAATGACATCGGGACGTTAGTCATCTCAGTCCCCCGTGACCATGGGTGCTGGAAAGCGCCCGAAACGTCGGGAATTAAAAATAAAAGTAATTAAAAGCAAAAATAAACGCGATAAAATCCGTAAAAGTAGTTTTAATCAATCGTAATTATTTTAAAATTTCGAATTACCTAAAAATTTCGAAATAAACTATCAAGTTAGCTAGTTTTCTTAATCAATGACACAGTGACTATTAAATATACTTAGGCTGGATCAGTGACTTTACGACATGTTTTAGTACGGCCGACAGCATTTTGCAGATTTGAGGAATAGACGACAAAATATTCTTAATATAGAAATTTAAAATTTACAATGCAATTTTATAAACAGAAATCAATATTCCTTGTTTATTTTTTACAAAATCTATCATAAATATATATATTTTTTGATTTTATTTTATATAGTGTATAATACCCTACAATACATTACAATAATAATATGTTTGTTGTACTATTAAACAACACAAAACGTACGTAATAGTATGTAATTTTTTTAACGTGTCAAAGAAATGCTGCAGTTATATTATGGTTGTAGCACGAATGGGTCGGTTCGACCAGGGTAGGACCACGCTCTCACAGAATACCAGCGTTAAATAACAGATTAATGCTGCTGTGTTTTGTATGGTGAGTATAGGGAACTGTAGACCCTTTTTACTGGAAACGAGGCAACCCATCTTAGTTTTCAGGGATCACAATGCATACAAATTTTGATTTTTATCGAGGTAAATGTAGATGTCTATGGGCCTCTGAATCCACTTACCATCAGATGGACTGTGTACTCGTTTATCGCCCTTATTTCACGGAACGAAAACCTGATTTGGACACATAACGTCAAATAAGGAATAAAAAAAATCCATAGTAATAAAGATAAAACGAAACGGGATAGATAAGACATATATTTCCTTAAATTGCTTTTTAATAACTTTAGACACGAGGAGTAGTGAAAGAAAACAAAACAAAACCATAAATTTAATTCCTGTCGTTACGTAATGACCAAGAACATAAAGCTTTGATATATGGTAGGCATAGTGGCTTTCAAAGTTACCGTGGCGTATTTAACGCAAGGCTATCCCGGGAATGTAATCAATATTTATGTGGTGAACTAAGATAGTAAAGGAACTTCCGCTTTTGTTTAAAACATTGAATGAACAATGTTATTCTCTCGTTGCCTTGTATCATAAAAAATCGAGAGCGCTACAGAAAATTATATATTTTTTATTTAAATAAGATGTAAAAAGTTGCTAAAAATAGTAGCATTCACTATATTTTTAATATTTTGATGTACCCATTTTTTGATCGCAGTTTGAGTAGCTTTAAGTAACTATTAAAAATATGTCACCGTGTAGTGGCGGTGTAAGAAAATTCACTATCCCATATTAACTTTTAGCAGCATTAAGTCGCTACTTCATGCTCGTATTCTGTCAGAATATGTTATATAATATAAACCGTGTAGTGTTGGTAACGACTTCATATCGTCCCGTGGGTTTCGTAAGAGGAGACAGAGGGAAACAAATCCGAAGATGGGCAGTGGCGTTTTCCTAATAACTACAAAAAAGAACTGAAAAAGAGCTCGCCTGCAAAGCATGGCAACTATGCAAAATATCCCACGTGGCAATCTATGGGGGAGGCCTATGTTCAGCAGATTATCGGTGTTGTAATGGCTTAAGGGAATCTATCATAACCCATAACCCGTGGATATCATGATAGGCGATGATCTTACAGTTTCCGACAGATGGCTGTATAGTCATCTTGTTAACGCTAGACGAAAAAAACTTAGACTGGCGACGATAAGCAGCATCAAAGGTGTAAGAAATACCGCAATCTTCAATCTGACTCCGTGATCCATACATCGGAAGGGATATCTTGTGAGAGCAATAAAACTAAATATTGTGTATCTTTATAAATTACGCAACTACCCGTCGCCTAATAACATTTTATACGTGGCTAAATAAAGCTAAGCTGCAATACATGGGCCAGATCGATCGATAAAACAAATTTCTACGTATTAAACACAGGAAGACAGCCAAAGGCGGCCTTGTTGCAATACAACATTTTCTTAAAAGGAATTTGAAAAAGATGAGAAAATTTAATAAGTAAGGTGCACTGCACTATCAATAATGATAATGTACAATATGAACAAAAAGCTAACGTAGATTCCGAAATTGACAGGCTAGTTATAAAACGATAGGAAAAGATGAAAGAAAGATTGAGGAATAAAAGGCAAAGATAATGTTCTTAGTTGTTTTTTTTTAAAGGAACCCATTGTTTGAGCACGTTTATTAGATAACGGTTAGGAATTCTAAGGCTTGATTCCAAGGAAGAAAAAAGATCGCTACTGTTTTCGGTATTGAAATTTAAATAAAATTTATAATAGAATTTTATATTAAAGATAATATAAATTAACTTACGTATTTTTATGAAAAAAATGATATATTTTTAAATCATTACAAATTAAGCTATTTAATTTTATACGAATCAGTGCAATTCTACTTTTATAAATGTTATCAATCTTATTCCAAAATTGTGTGACGAAATTGTGCGACAAGAGACACGCTGCTGTAAATGTTGTATGTTGTAGGGTAGAACCACGTGTTTACAGAATACCGGTTTGAAATAGCAGTATAATGCTGCTATGTTTCGTACGGTGAATGAAGAAAAACGAGGACATTTTTTACTCGATAAGAGGCATTCCATCTTCGTTCTCCAGGGTGACAACGAATCAACATTTTGATTCTGAATCGAGGATAGATGAAAATTTCTATGGACCACTGCATCCTCATAAAGTTAGGTGCAGTGTATGTGCGCTTGTTACTCTTATTTTATAAAACAAAATAATAACGGTTTCTGCACTAGTTAATTATAATGTTTTATAGGATAGGATGACAAACGAGCAGTTGCAGTGGCCCATAGACATCTATATATATCCTCGAATACGAATCAAAATGCAGATGCGTTGTCACCCTTGAAGACTAAGTTAGAATGCCTCATATCCTGTAAAAAGGGTCTCCGGTTCTCTAAAGTCACCATACAAAACACAGCAGCATTAAGCTACAATTTTCCGCTGGTATTCTTTAAGAGCAAGGTGCTTCTCAGGTCGAGCCGACCCATTTGTGCTACAACTAATATAACCGCAGGATAGATCTACCACGTAAAATATTTTATAGTTATTATATGTTATATATTTATTATATTATTGACTAGCTGTTACCCGCGGCTTCGCCCGCATAGTCACTGGGAAATGAACTATCCATTGCTTTTTGAAATGAAAGAAAACTGAGTTTTATAGATTTGTCAGAGATGCAGCAATTAAAAGGAAACTGAGCAAAATTGATTCGTCAGCCTATTTAAATGTTTTGAAACGCAGCGTACAGGAAAGCATGAAAATAGCCTTTTTATTCCAAATGGAAATGGGATATTTTTCTAATTAAAGGAAACTGAGCATAATTATCCGTCATGGATGCAGACTTTTGAAAAGAAACTGAGCTAAATTGATTCGTCAGAGATGCAGTTTTCTGAATTGAAAGGAAACTGAGCCAAATAAAAGATCCGTTAGAGATGCAGCCTTTTGAGTTGAAAGGAAACTGAGCTTGGTAGGTCCGACAGAGGTGCAGCATTTGGAATTGAAAAGAAACTGAGCTAAATAGGAAATTTCGAATTGAAAGGGAAGATCTGTGGGAATTCTGATTAAATGATTGTGGGAATTTGAAAAAAAAAACTAACTGAACACTATTTTAAGACGCTACTGTACACAATGTTATATGTTTTTCCATTAGGGGAAAGAATGTGGAGATTCTGGGCATTTGACACACGCGAACACGCTACATACAGCTGAGCATGAGTTTTTCTAAGTTGACCCCCGCTACCTGAAACTTTTGCCCTTACGCGTTATTAATTGTCATTGCAAAACTGAGCTTAATAGGGAACTGTAACCTTAGAATTGAGAAGAAAGATCTGTGGGAATCATAGGGATCCGTGGTATAATAACATTTTCACCTTTTCCTACGCCTGTCAAAATTGTAGCGTAATGTATGTTCCGTCCAAGACGTGTCACACGCAGCCTTGTCCCGTTACATAACCAAGAAGTATCTAAATTTCACATTAGCATGACCGGGACGCCTAATTATAATTGAAACTTATGTGAGGGCACACCTGACAACTCTAGAGAATTTAGAAACTTTGCGGGATATGAAGTGTTCTGTTCTGTGTACATAACTGTGTCTACTGACAAATACTCTGTTATTTCTCCTGCTACTTCGCTTAATATATCTGAATTTATTTTGTAAATGCTCTCATTTTTTGGTGCAAGAATCGCCCTTTCACATAACCATTTGTCCTCGTGCATGTTGTTCGTTAAATCTGTATAAACACTCGCAATTAATTCGGAATGACTCTGTACTAAATTACAAAAATCTCTCGTCAATTTAACGCAGCCCTCAGCATCCGTATCCAACCGCCCATCGCCAATTTTTAATAGTGTGTCAGCATAGTTTCCAGCATTGATATCATTATACAAATGCACTCTTATATTCGTAGTTAAACTGAATTTTATCACCTTTTTCCATAAAATAGACGACTTGAGGCATGCTTTAATTTCATCTGCAGATGTGCCCTTTTGAATGACAGGTAAAGTTTGGCGAAAGTCACCAGCCAGTAAAACCACCATTCCTCCCATTACATCGGTATTGCTGCGTAAATCCTGGAGCGTACGATTTAGTGATTCTACAGCTTTTTTATGCGACATTGTACTTTCGTCCCACACTAAAAGTTTGCAATGTCGTAGCATTATACTTCGTGCACTATTTTTTGTTAAAGTTGCAGATCGGCGATTCTTCCTGGGCTACATTTAGAGGGGAGTGTTAAAACAGAATGTGCAGTGCGGCCCCCGCTTAGCAGCGTGGCGGCTATACCGGAGGAAGTCACGGCCACAGCAATGTTTTATCTTTCCGTACTTGCGCTAATAATAAATTTAACAAAAATGTCTTCCAAGTTCCTCCAGGGGCATCTAAAAAGAAAAGTGCACCATTTCCAGATTCAATTTGTCATAATACTTTGTCAAAAACTCGTTTTTGTTCGGGAAGCAAGCGGGGTACAAATTCGGCTACTTGCTATTGTTTGTTTCACGTATAATTTCATCACTTAGTTCATTTTCAGTTGTTCGCTGAGGGCTTATCATTCCAAAGTCGCTTAATTTTTTGCCTACCATTCATTATAAATGTGTTCATCGTATGTCATGTTCGCGTGTGTCTGCTTTAATCTTCGCAAAATATCTCCCGCCATGTACTCTTTATATTTGTCCCACAATTCATGTACATTAGATAGCCCGCAAGATGTTATGAGAATTGCATAAAGATCCCTAATTTTGGCTGGTGACTGGCACTGCACAGCTTCCTCCATGATTTCATCCCAGTGCTTATCGTTTTCTAAAAGATTCAGAGCTTCACATGCTTCTCTATAAGTTGCGCATTCCTGACCGTTGAAAGTTTTAAGATCTTTACAGCCTGCAGAACCCTGAACATGGTACAGCAGCAATCGTAAACAGAAACATTAAAAATTAGTTACATGGACGGTATACACACGAACAAGGGCATCTAATGACTTTACACCGGGCCAATTTGCAACAGGCGCGCCTTGAATACGGCGTTTCTACTCCTTCCTAGATGTATTCCAAGTATAATAGCGGGGGACTACAGAATATAACAACGTTTTTGCAAAGAGGTCGGTTTGATAAAGTTCAAAGAAGGATGTTAGTGTAGTTTTTGGCAGTGATGCAATTCTTTCTAGGAAATTTCTTTAGGTGAAATATACACGCTCTCCATTTTCTAAGTGCACAGCAAGGTGAGTAATTGTTGGGTGCCTTTCGTGTAAAGGGAAGCCAAGGAGACGCCACGCTGCCTCGTTACTGCTGACATAACGCCCTGCTTGAAAGGTCTGTACTTCATTAACGGGATTTGCCTCACCTTCACTCCTGAGATTAAATATTGCTTGGTCGCTTCCTTTATTTATGTACTTACAAATATACATGATTGCGCGGACAGAGCTACATGCTTCTACATTAATGTGGTCTTTAAATATTTTACATAGAATGGGCGAATACGGGACAATCCAGCTGTTATCTGAGGTTTCGAACGCTCCAGAGCGATTCGATTGTAATTTTCCTGCCACCATCTTCGGGAGCTCTGCGTATGTATAAAGGGTAGCCATTGTCATTGTGCACTGTTTATTTTAATAGCTGTTTAGGGAATTTCTTTGTACATTTTCCTTCTTTCATAGATGGCGATATTGAAATTCGTACTCCACATGGACCGTGAATAATATTTCGGACGATGGTATCATACAATTCTTTATCTTGCTCAGGATCCGGAATCTCGGCGCTTATTATGTCGTCTATTTGGCTGGGCCGCAACTTCTCTTAAAGCCATATTAGAATGTGGGCATGCGGTAATCCTCTTTTTTGCCATTCAATTGAATACATGAAGCACTGCATCTCTCCGAAAATTTTCCCTTTGTAAATTACATACATTTTTGTACTTTTAATCTAAATACTCTAGCAACTAAATCGTGCCTGTCAGTACTTTTTTGGCCCGGTATTAGCTCCTCGGTTATTTCTTTTCATGTGGGATTGCAAGTAAAAGTAACAAAAAGATCAGGTCTTCCGTAAGTTCGTACATAGGCGAATGTGCCTTGTGTGTACTCACATAGGTAGTGGAGACTGTTAACGAATAATGAGGGCAGAATTACCATTTTACCTAAATCACTAGGGTTTACATTGGCATCGCTAGAAACTGCATCTTGTAAATGTATATAATTCTCAACGCGCAGCTTTTTTTGATTTAAAGATATATAACGGAGACGTTCACTTTCTACGTTTACATACATGTCTACCAAAAATTGATGAAATAATTGTCTACACCGGGCTAAGAGGTTAAAATCATTTTCTCGCAACATTATATGATACGCATAAAAATCCATATATGATACCTTTTTTTGTTCGGAGTAGGCTCCTTTGTGACCGGGTTAATGAATGGAATTTGAAAATGATAACCCTCTTGTCCTTTGCAATAAATCAATGGGTATTACAGAGCGTCATAAAACTTGTATTAATCGACTACCCGTTGCAACGTATCATCACGTGCTCGCAAGACAATGTCTCGTAAAGAAAATTGATCACCACTAATTACGGCTGCTATTTCGTTTATTAAAGGTGCAGTGTAGCGCCTTTCATGCTCTCCTCGAGGGGTCCGATCTGCGTGAATGACGACTTTATAATCCTCTTCAGGTAGGTTTTCTAAAACAATTTTAAATGATTTGACTAAAATGTTACGTTCATGCAAGAATCTTTGAATTTTGAACACTGTGTCTCTCTCAATTCCCTGGATAAA
Source organism: Parnassius apollo (assembly GCA_907164705.1). Lineage (NCBI taxonomy): Eukaryota > Metazoa > Arthropoda > Insecta > Lepidoptera > Papilionidae > Parnassius > Parnassius apollo. The sequence goes on from CAJQZP010001258.1 coordinate 835,899, forward strand.
TTGGCAGCGACGGTCTACCTCAATTTCTTCCTCACCCGTAAAATATACTTGTAAAATTTATGCTGTTGGTTTTCAGCTGGAAAAGTGAACCTATTCTATGATAAATTTGCCCTTGCACCGTAAATGTAGGCGAAAATCCCGGCATTATTATTTCCCGGTCAACTCCGAAGGACGTCGTTTGAAAACATGAGTTATATTTCCGGATCCTGTTTAAAAAGCGCCGTGACTCATTAGCATCATATAAAAAAGGAGAGTTTTCAAAGGTTTTTCTGGTTCCCAAAGTAACGGAAGAGACGCTTTGCCATTGGAACAGCACATGCCTGCGGTCTCATCTTTCCATTTTAAAGCGCTGCAAAATCGACACGCCTTGTCCATCAGTCCGCTAAAAACTAACCTGTGATTTTTATAATCAATCAATGGATCATAATTGAATTCTCCGTCATTAAAAACCGACCAATTGTTTCTTTGAAAATTTTATCGACGTTCAGCTTGGAGCTCTGCATTTGCATCTCTTCGCGCCTATGTCTGTTCTGGTGTTTCAGATGCCCTTATAGTAGATTGACGTTCAGCTTGCTCAATGCGTTTGTATTGACTTTCATCAGGTGTTTCCGTGGCTCTTAAGGCGGCCTGACGTTGCGCTTGTTCGAATAGCCTTTGCTGATTTTGAGCAGGTGTTTCAGTAGCTCTTAAAGTAGATTGACGCTCTGCCTGTTCAAGAAGCCTTTGCTGACTTTGAGCTGGTGTTTCAGTAGCTCTTAAAGTAGCTTGACGCTCTGCCTGTTCAAGACGCCTTCGCTGATTTTGAGAAGGTGTTTCAGAAGCTCTTAAAGTAGTTTGACGCTCTGCCTGTTCAAGACGCCTTTCCTGACTTTAAGAAGGTGTTTCGAAAGCCCTAAAAGCAGCCTGACGCTTTGTCTGTTTAAGATGCCTTTGCTGACGTTGAGAAGGTGTCTCATATGCTCTAAAAGCAGCCTGGACGCTCCGCTTGTTCCTGCCTTCTCAGTTCAGTATCTTCTAAAGATTCTAGCGATCGAGCTAATATATTCGCTTGTCTTTGAGAAGATACTATTGAAAGGCTGGACTTACGTTTGTGAGGCATTATGAAGTAACAAAAAACCTATTTATAAAAAAACATTAAAATACCTAAAAGGAATTAAATTTTCTTTTAAATATTTTTTTTAAAAGCAAATCCAAAATATCTAAAAAGAATAAATATTCCTTTTAAATATTTTTTTAAAATCAAAACAACAAAACCAATTCAGGACACAACATGAATCCGAAAACGATAGCCAAAAAAAAACGAATCAACTTAAACCAAATCACAAAACAAATCGCAGAAAAATAATATAATAATATAACCAACGAAAAAAGTAAGTGTATAGGTACCGTATACACTATCTATACTATTAATATTCCTTTTAAATATTGTTAAACAACCTAAAACAACGAAAACCAATTCACGATTCTAAATAAACAAAATCCAAAATCAAAGCCAGAGTCTAAATATGTATAAAGGAATACCAACCAAATCAACAAAACTGATCCAAGAAAATACACAAATCCGAAAATGAAAGCCAATATAAATCCATTCAACCTTAACCAAATCACAAAACAAATAAGAAACAACCGAAATCAAAAGCAGGTAGTCGAATAAGCTACGAAATAGAAACAATTTAAGCGTATTGGTACCGTATGCACTATAAGTTGACGCGCGGCTCAACGGCGGGAGTTAAGTACATGTTAGGAAACATTTCTTTACCGCGTTTTAATAACTAGTAACGACATCTAGCGGAATTAATTTAAACTATGTATACTTTAGTTAATAAGAACTCTCAAAAATATTTTTCTTATAATTTTGCACAATTTTTCTTATTGTAATACCGATTCATTCACAATCACACCGTCGTCCGTCTTGTAGAATCACGGTGGCGCCACCTAGCTGAATTTAATTTTGCAACATATTCGATTTTCCCCACGGGAATGATATGTTTTTCCGCTGAAAAAAGTAGCCTATGTCACTCTACAGCCACCGAACTATCCCCATACAAAAAATCATGCCATGCC